>JAKSZT010007815.1:42256977-42286338 GCA_026826555.1 Tolypeutes matacus | reverse complement strand
TTTTTTTTTTTTTTTTTTTTTAAGGAAGGTACCAGGGATTGAACCTAGGACCTTGTACATGGGAAGCAGGTGCTCAAACCATTAAGCTATACCCACTCCCCCCAAAGACTTTTAATCCAAGATATCTCTGAACTTTCTAATACTTCATAAGCGGCCAACCCCTCATTAAGAGCAGGAAAACTGTATAATAGTTGCCTCCATCAGGAGCTACCTTTGCCTCCTCTCGCGGCCACCAGGTCTATAAATAGGGTTAAGTCACAGCATAACTCAGCCAGGGGCACGCTGGGCCTGATAAAGTGAAAAATAGAACAATACCACAAAGGAGCTATAAGCTCTAGTCACCCTGTACCAATAGGGGTTAAGGCAGTATCATGGTATCAATTTGGAGCTTGCTTGATCAAGGGGGGCCAGAATCCAAGACTGAATAAGAAAGAGTTATTTCTGGCCTGGAAAGAATAGATAGAAAGATTGGCATTAAGGAAGTCTAGATAGAGGCATTTTGATGGACATATGAAGTGGGCACAAATTGTGAAGATCTTTGTATCCCAAAATTAACACTCCATCAATTAGATAAAGTAACTCAGCCAGTTGATATTAGCCAGCCTCTGTCAGTGGCCATTTTATGACATAAAGTCACAAATCATAAAGGAGAAGATAACTTGGAATGCAGTAAATTAAGAATTGCTGTTCATTCGAAGGCACCATTAAGAGAGTGAAAAAGCAAGCCATACAGATTACAGCATAATTTTCCACATGGGTAAACCAAAGAAAGGGGACAGGGGATTACACCAGTAATTCATAGTTTTGAATATGTTGCTAGGTAATGGCTGAAGGATAATTATATCCCCAAACCTTTCCCTAGCTTAGTGTCTTAAGAATTGTGTTCTTTACCATTAATTATCAGTGCAAGGAACCTATTGAAGAAGCAGATGTTGAAGAAAAAATTGTGGGGGAAGGGGGCACAACAGACATAGATATGAGGGCACCTGAGAACATTCTGAAATGTCAGAATGTCGTTGTTTTCCCAGCATTGTTAAGGAAGGAGACAATCTACCTAGGTGCATTTTCCAGATACCTGAAATCCTATACCTACAATATCAAGAATTTCGTTTGAACATTTTGGGTAGAGGGCTTTCTAAAATGTGTCACACCACCTCACCTTCTAAAATCAAAGTGTCAGCAATTGTCATAATTTTACCATTTCCTCACGATTTCATCAACACATTAGTACATATTTGGCTTTGCACAAATGACCCTACCTTTGTTACAAAGTGCCCATTCTCATCGCTTTGCCATTGTGACTATCTCTAAACATGTTCCTCTTGTGATAAGTGTCTTTCAGATTTTCAGTGGGATGGGCAAGCAAGACATGGAAACTTGGGGTTTGAAAGGGCAAGATCTCAGGGTAAGGTATCTGGAAGCTTTATATCAGGCTTTGAAGCCCTCTTCCACTTGACCCTGGAGATATTACAGGCTCAGTTCTAGACCCCTGGAGGAAAGCAAATATCACAATAAAGCAAGTCACACAAAATTTTTGGTATCCCAATGCATATGAAAGTTATGCTTACATTATTCTATAGTTTATTAAGTGTGCAAAAGCACTATGCCTAAAAACCAATGTACATACCTTAATTAAAATAAGCACATTACTTGCTTTGGCAGCACATATACTAAAATTGGAACGATACAGAGAAGATTTGCATGATGGCATGCAAATTCATGAAGCGTTCCATATTTTTTTGGAAAACTAGCTGTATTGAAATTCTGTCCGTTCATGGTTCTTGGGAGACTGATGTTCTCTCCCAAACACTGGTTACTGCAGCAGCATTTTTAATGAAGAAAAAGGCTGTTAAGGCCAAAGAAAGATTTTTTTAAAATAATTTTACAAATTCTTATGTTAACTATACACTTTGCTGGAATACTGTTTTCTCTTCAATATGTGATGGTACAGGAAAGCCGTTAAGTGATGGGGTAGTATTACAGGGGAGCATTTTATTTTTTATTTTTTATTTTTTTTAAGATTTTATTTATTTATTCATTTATCCCCCCCTTGCTGCTTGTGCTCGCTGGGTCAGCTAACCATGCCATGTGGGCGGGCTTGCCTTCACCAGGAGGCCCCGGGAACCGAACCCGGGGCCTCCCATATGGTAAACGGGAGCCCTACTGATTGAGCCACAGCCGCTTCCCACAGGGGAGCATTTTAAATTGCAGAAGTAGAATGTTACAATATTTATAATTTTGATGGGTTTAATTTCATTTTTTATAGGGAAGATTTTTTTCCCCAAAAATTGTTTCTGGAGTGGCAAATTGTTTCCATTTTGAAAATTGCAGTTGTTAAAAAAAAAAAAAAAAAAAAAACATAACACAGAGACACAAAGTGAGCAAATGCTGTTGGAAAAATGGTACCATGAGACTTGCTCAATGCCGGGTTGCCACAAAACCTCCAATTTGTTAAAAAAAAAAAAAAAAAAAAAAAAAAAAAACAGTATCTGCAATAAAGCAAAGCTCAATAAAATGAGATATTTCTGTAGTCCATGGCTCTAAAGTTTTCAAAAATAAAAGGAAAGAAGGAAAAATGGAAAGAGGAAGAAAAGGAAGGAGGGAGGGGAGGGGCTGTACAGGAGAGAAACCAAATCATAACCAGCCATTACCAAGTGCTCCCATTACCAAGAGCCAGGCCCTGGTTGAGCACATCTTTTACCCACCTCGTGGAACATCCATCCTGAATGAGAAGTGGGGTGTCAGTAAGTAAACTCACAAAGATGTCACCTTGGCTGCCTATGGACATGTCACTTTCAGTATTAGATTTCTATGCAATTTCTCTATTACAAAAATGTCTTGTTGGATATCTCTTTTCAAACCATGTAAGCCTTAACATTCTTCAAGAAAGTGACAATTCCCAAAAACCAAATTGAGTAAACTTTCAGAAAATACTTTTGAAAAAGTGCCTCCTTACCTGTATTCCAGGCCCACCCTCCCTGCCTCACTCCCACCAAGAATAGAAACGTCTGCTCTGTGTGCATCAGGATCCATCTCATGTCTCTGTACTGTGCAGAGGCTCTAAACTGGACACCACTTTAACCACAAGTATTTTATTCATTTAAAATGTAAAATGACACTCAGACCCACAAATATTTCGATAAATGCAATACAAAACCATAAAATACTGTTTTAGACCTAACAGGTTGGCAAAAACTTTTTTTAATTCTTAAAAATCTTTTATTTAATTGCTTCATGGTATTCCATCATGTAGATGAACCATAATTAAATTATCAGCTTCATTACATTTTTGGATATTTAGATTTTTTTCGGAGATTTTTATTTTATTTTAATTTTTACATTTTAAAAATTAATTTTGTTGAAATATATTCATAGACCATACAATTCTTCTGGGGTATACAGTCAATGGCATTTGGTATGATCACAGGGTTGTACATTCATCACCTCAATCAGTATTGGGGCATTTTCACTGCTCCAAAAAAAAAGAAAAGAAAAAAAACAACAAAAGACAAAAGCAAACAAACATACAAAAAACTTATTCCTTGGTAGTCACCTCTCAATCTCTCTATCTACCCCTGCCATACATAACTGCTAATATAGTTCCATCTCTAATTTATTTATATTTACATTTGGCGTGGATGGAGTCAGGCAACGTGTGGTGCCTTTTGCCTGGTTTCTTTCACTTAGTATGCATCCTTTTTTTCTTTTTTTTTAACCATTGATGGAAGATAATTAATATATTACTATACTCAATTGTGCATAGTTTGTTTGGGTTGTATTTTGTCCAAATATCACTCTGGTATCAACCTCTTATAACATTAGCGTACATTTGTTCTGTTTCAGAGAAGAACATTCTTGTGTGTGTACAATTGACCATGTTCGTTTTTCACAGGAGGGTTCGCTGCGCTGTACAGTCCCATGTTTCATTTTTTGGCTTTCCTTATAGTGATATACACGTCCTTGGACTTTCTCTTTCAACCACTATCATACCCACGTTAGTTCTACTAATTACAAAGAGATTGGCAACAATTTTAATAACTGGAAACATCCAGCATTGGTAGAGGGTGTAAGAAACAGGACTTTATTGACTGGAATATAAATTAACATGATAGTTTGGTTGAGTAATTGATAGTATCAATTTTTAAATTTTATTATTTATGCATTCTTGTCCAACAATTCCATTTCTAAAAATTTATACTACAGGAAGAAAATAGCACAAGTCCTTGAAGATGTATGCACAAAGCTGTTTAGCACAGTATTATTTGTTATAGAGAAAAAATGAAAACAACTTAAGAAATGATTCAATGAATTCTATTAGAACCACATGATGAAATGTCATATAGCCATTAAAAAGAATAAAACTGACCTGGAAAGATGATGAGCTGCCATATTAAGTGAAAAAATACAATTAACAGAACATTTGAAGATGTCTATATATATATATAGTATGTGTGTATGTATATATGTATATATATTTGTACATGTGTTTTAAAGTTTTACTTTTTAAG
Organism: Tolypeutes matacus; assembly: GCA_026826555.1. NCBI lineage: Eukaryota > Metazoa > Chordata > Mammalia > Cingulata > Chlamyphoridae > Tolypeutes > Tolypeutes matacus. The sequence goes on along the minus strand of JAKSZT010007815.1, from coordinate 42,281,830 downwards.
TTTTTCTGATTTGAGACCATTTTATTGAGTGAACCATTCCCCCAAACAATTAGTAAATGGTAGGAGGGGAAAACTGAGAGCTTTTAAATGAAATGAAGGTAAAAATGCAACTATTATTAGACTACTTACAAGATCCTAAGCAATTAAGTTATGGAAATTTCTTACAACATAATAAAAAAATGCTTACTTAAAAATGCTTTTACAAGAGAACTTTTTTAAAGAATATAATTTCTTGAAAGGATAAGAGGGCCTATTTGCCTGTGCTGACACCCACAAGACAAACTTCATAAATCAGGAATGAGTATTTGAAAGGGGTGAGAGAAACGCTCTTGGCTCACATTAATATATCTATCATGATCAAAAAAGTTTTACAAAGAGAGGATTATAAAGTGAGTATTTACTTATTAATAAAAAGAACGTAAAGAGGAAAAAAAGCAAGCCAGACAGTATGAGAATATGTATGCAACACATATAACTGGCAAAGGGCACGATGGCTGAAATATTTTTTTAAATCTCCTGTACATCAATAAAGAGAAGACTTGCAGCACAAAATTTTTTTAATAGATATAAGAAAAACTCATACATGTGCAGGGTATATATACATATATATAAACATATTTATCATATAATTAATGTGACTGAATTTCTTATTTTAATTCCTTAATCATAAATTATATCAATAGGAACTGAAGTAATACCAATGCACAATTCAAATTTTTATACCATTTAAATATGTAATAAAGAACAAGTGAAAAAATTAATTGGTATTTTTAAACCTTTATAAACTCAGAAATAATCTATATATCATATGGTGCTATGTGTATATTGCCTATCCCCAAATAATATACACAAATTATAATAAGAAACCCCTACATTTAGCAGAATATGTGTATGTCATCTTAATTAATACCACACTGTCAATTTCACTCATATTATTTTTTAATAACTGTTATGTCAATTTGAATTACTGCCCTGTTAAAGAATAAGTAACTCAAGTGATAAAACTAAAACTTAATTAAAATATATTCCACTATTTTTTCCATTTGATATAATTATTATATAGCCTTAAATGATTCAGGGATTTTTTTTTTTTTCACTTTACAGCTATGATGCATGATAAATGATACCCAAAACGTGAAGAACTAAAAACACATAATCCCCATTTTGCCAATAAGATATTTAGTGAACAATATTATTCCCTAAAATTGACCCCATTCCACCTGCCTGTACACATTCAAAAATTAAGTCACACAAACAAGTCTGCAACACAGGAGCACCACCAAAAATTATCCCAAACCACAAAGAGCTCACCAACAACCCAGATTTAGATGCACTATTGCATCATAAGCATATGCTTTTAAGACATGGACATTTTTTTACAATGATAAGTACTTACCTGATATTGAAATTGTATCAGCTCTCTTAATATAATTGAAGAATACCAAGTTCCTTTCACACACAAGTCACTAAACTCATATGTTCAGTTGACTGTTATCCCAGGGACCATCTGCAGACTATGGATCACTGCCTAATTTCAAAGTCAAAGAGAATGTGATGGCTACCCTCACCCTAGGAAGGTGCGTCAATCTACCTCAGGAGTCAGAAAGCTCCCTACTGGGCAAAGAATTCAAGAAAAGATGAAACAACTACTTGCTGTGCATATTATAGAGAAGAATCAAATATCAGGTGGCCCCTAAAGCACGAAGGTTGCTCCCAACTCTGTGCCGTTAATTAAAACTCTAGGGAAGCGGCTGTGGCTCAATCAGTAGGGCTCCCATTTACCATATGGGAGGCCCCGGCTTACCTTCACCAGGAGGCCCCGGGAACCAAACCCGGGTCCTCCTGGTGAAGGCAAGCCCGGCCGCACGGTGTGGTTAGCTGACCCAGCAAGCACAAGCAGCAAGGGGGGGATAAATGAATAAATAAATAAAATCTTTAAAAAAAAAAACTCTATGAAATCCCTCCAATTTATCAGAATTAGACTCATTTATAATTTCCTACATATGGCTCTTATGCCCCCTTTTATTTGAAGCTATAATTAGCACTATACCCCTTAAATATGTGTCCCAAAGACTGTTCATATGCCACTTAAATCTCAGCAGAGTTGCAACCAACACCTACTCTCTTGTTCATCGGACTGGCCCAGAACAACTAACAAAATGATGACAATGATCACAATGGACAACGCCCATCCCAAAAAACAGAGTATCTACAACTGCAAGCAAGACAGTTCAATCCATCTGTCCTACTGCCTTGAAGCCCCCCTCTCAATCAGAAGCAGAGTGGGCATCACCATACCAAAATCCTCAAGATTGAGGAATGAACAAACATAAAGGGGAAATGTAACTATGGACTAAAGTAGACTTATTATTACTCTAATAATGGAAGAACTTGTAACATTGATAAAAAGGCAATAGTCACCAGAGGTTCTGAGAGGAGAGAGAGGGAAGAATAGCTGTAACATGGGATATTTTTCGTACATTGGATTGTTCTGCATGATGTTGCAATGACAGATACAGGCCGTTATGCGTTTTGTCAACTATACACTTATTGTTTATGTATGTTTATATAGAAATGATATTTAAAAAAATAATAAGGTGTATTGGAGGAAAAATACACCAAATGTAAGGTAATTCTGTTGGTAGTAATATTTTGAGGATGCTCTTTAATCATTAGTTAAAACTGTTTCACAACAATGCAAAGTATTGTTGGTAGGGTTAGGTATGATGTCCTGTATAACGTTATGTATGTTTGTTTGGTAAGTTCATAACTATTTCTATACACTTATTGCTTATGTATATTTATGTATATGTGATAGACTTCAATAAATTTTTAAAAACTTAAAAAAAAAAAAAAAAAAAAACCTATAAAATGTTGTAGTGCAAAGTATAAATCACAATGTAAACTATAGGCCATGGTTAGTAGCAATGCTTCAATATGTGTTCATCAATTGCAACATATGTACCACATTAATGAAAGATGTTGTTAATGGGGAAAAGTGGGGGGGGGGGTTGGGGTATATGGGAATCCCCTGTATTTTTATGTAAATTTTCTGTAATCTAAAACTTCTTTATAAATAAAGTTTTAAAAAACTTATTAAACTCTATGACAAACAAATCCTATTTGGTGTCTCAGAAAAAGGGACAGCCTCCATAACTGGTTACACCAACATACCAAGAGATGCCAAGTATCTTTGAATCCAACTGGTCAAGCCACTTCATGTGACTGGCCATATCAACTGATAACTAAATGTAACAAGATCAGTATTCAAGATAACTTGAGCATAGGCACAGAGAACAGTTTATAAAAGGACCCCCTCCACCTATACCCCTTCAGATTTCTCCTAAGGCTTCCTCTTGAGGTGGTTTTATTACCACTTCTCTTCAAGTCTTGAGCTTGTCCTATCCCCAAAATGACTTCAAGACTTGAAGCTAAATTCTTCATCAGTTTACCTGATTATTATTAATTCAAAAGGTCTTTATTAAGTACCTACTGTGCACCTTGATAAGCAGTGGTACACAGGGGTGAACAAATTCAAGCAATCACTGTTCTCATAGAGTTTGTTATCTAGTATGGCAATAAAGCATTAAACAAATCATGACTTTAAATGTTTGAAGAATGCTTAAGCTATATAATGGAAGGAGGGAGGTATGATCTATAAAATATATTTATTATTAACCAGATAAATATAAATGCAGAATCACAAAGACTGTTAAAGCAGGTCTTCATTTCAAGTTCAAGTTATATATTTCAAACTAGTACAAAGTCCACAGTGGGGAAAGATTCAGAACCAGCTGTTCTACTATCTCTAAGTCATGGATCCTGGGCACCTCATGACCAACTCCATGTGGCAAAAAGACCCTTGGACACTCCTAGAAGGTCCCATCCCAACTTAGGTGCTTTTCTTCATTCTCTTACTGTTCAGGAAGAGGAAATGGGTGGAACAACTCAAATAGCAGGAAGATAACATGGCCTCAGGATTAATTTTTTTTTTTTTTTTTTTAATATCAAGTGTGGTAGTTTGGAGCTATACGTACCTCAGAAAAACATTTTCTTAAAATTAATCCATTCCTGTGGGTGTGAACCCATCATAAATAGTACCTTTTGATGAGGTTACTTCAGTTAAGGTGTAGCCCACTTCAATCAGAATGAGTCATAATCCTTTATAAACAGAATGAAACTCAGAGAGAGAAAAAGCCACAGAGTGAGCAGCCAAAAGTTGTACATCAATGGAACCCAGAAGAGAAAGGAGAGCCCAGAGATGCTGTCATGTGCCTTGTCATGTGACAAGCTAAGGACCAAGGATCATAGGTATCCAGGCCTTGAATGCCACAGTCTTACGGAAGAAAGCATCACCTTGATGAGGCCTTGATGAGGCCTTGATTTGGAATTTAATCTTAGCCTCAAGATCATCACCTAATAAATTCCCATTGTTTTAAGTCAGCCCATTCCACGGTATTTTGCAAGAATAGCAAAGGAAACTAAAGCATCAGGTTTTATGGTGTGAAGATTACTTCTCGAGGTATATTTCTGCACTTTATCCTGCTCTGTTAAGAGTACCTGCCCTTTCCAACATTGTTACATTTCAACACTGCTGTTTATTATCTCAGTAATCTGGTACAAATTCATGGAACAGATTTCATTCCAGAAGTAAAATCTCATCTTTTTATTTAAGTAGTCCCTGAAGTTCTACCCAATTTGTGAAGCAGAGTGGGCCATCAGGTAAGTCTAAAGTAGTGAAAATCATTGGTAAAAGTAATTCTGCAATTGCTATTAACATTTATAAGCACACAGAATTTGACCTGTCAGTCTAATTTGAAGAATCTATCATACAGAAATGAAGAATCAGTAGATAGCAATGTATGTAGCTAGTTGTTTATTGAGCATTTTCACAATAATAACAATCTAGTAACAACCTGGCTGTCCAAAATAGAGGAATGAATGGATGAACTGTTGTGTCATATCTTATGAAGAATTACATATCTATGAAAAACAAATAACAACAGTATATTATTGAATGGAGAGATACTCCTGATATATTATCAAACTTGGAAAACTCAACAAATTAAACATAACAGTATGAAGAAATGCAATCCATTTTTAGTGTTTATTAAATTTAAATAGAGTACTATAGTTAGGCAGTGACCAATTATCACACGGCTTCTCATCACAGTCAGACTGTATGTAAAACTACTTTTCTTTGCCATAATTTCATCAAAGCTCTTTTCATCTCACTGTTTCTCAAGCTGTAGATCAGTGGGTTCAACAGAGGTGTTAGCAATGAATAAGCTAATGACATCAATTTTTTGCTTTCTGGGTAGTAGCCAGATTTGGGTTGTAAATAAGTCATATTGGCTGTTCCATAGAAGAGGGTAACAGATGTGAGATGAGAGGCACAGGTGGAAAAGGCCTTTTGCCTCCCAGTAGTTGATTGCATCTTCAAGATGGCAAAGAGAACACGAATGTATGACAATAGTATCAACAAAAAAGGAACCATAACGATTAATACGGTGCCCAAGAATGCATATATTTCAAACAAGAAGGTATCTGCACATGCAAGCTCTAACACTGCTGGAGTTTCACAAGAGAGATGATTAATTTGATTGGGGCCACAAAAAGGAAAACTAAATACCCATGTGGTCTGAACAGTAGCCACCATGATCCCTGAGACCCATGAGAACAGTAATAATTTCATAAAAACCCTTTTGTTCATAATCATTGGGTAGCTCAGAGGACGGCAGATTGCAGCAAATCGGTCATAAGCCATTGCCCCCAGGAGAAAACATTCAGTCCCACCAAAAAGGAGAATGAAATACATCTGTGCAAAACAGCCTGCAAAAGAAATTCTAGTTTTCTCAGTGGAAAGGACCACCAGCATCTTAGGCATAATGACTGCACTGAAACTCACTTCCACCACAGATAAGTTCTGGAGGAACAGGTACATGGGGATGTGAAGGCTCTGGTCCACGGAGATGATGACTATAATGATGGCATTTCCCATCAGGGTCACCAGATAAATAATCAAGAAGACCCCAAAGAGCTGCTCTTGGAGTTCAGGAATGTTAGAAAAGCCCAAGAGGATGAATTCCACAACAGAGCTTTGATTTTGCCTTTTCATCTCAGTAGTGGAGAATATATTGTTGTCATGGACATAGTCTATAAATTATGAAATAATCCAGTAGCTGAGATTCCAAGTCTGAATTCACACCAGGAATTCTTGGCAGAAGATGTAATGAAGAGAGGAGCGGATGTAGCTCAAGTGGCTGAGCAATTTCTTCCCATATACAATGTCCTGGGTTCAATCCCTGGTACATCCTAAAAGCAAAACAAAAAGCTGGAAAAAAAAAAAAAAAAGAAAAGAAAACAAATGACTCTCACAGGGAGCAGATGTAGTTCAGTGGTTGAGCGACTGCTTCCCTTGTATGAGGTCCTGGGTTTAATGCCCAGTACCTCCTAGGGAAAAAAAAAAAAAGATATAATGAAGATCCCATCTTGACAGAACTTCAGGCTGGCATTCTGGAGAATGTTTAATTACTCGGATTCATGAATCTTTCAAATATGGTGCAAGAAATGAAGAATTCTGGCTCAGAAATCTTGTCTGAAAAGTGCAAAATAATATCATAGTTCTATTGCAACTTCTACAGTTTGTAGTTTAAAATTTAACATATTCTCAAATCAAACATATATTTTATAACTTAGGTTCTGTTCCTATAACATTGCTGTAGGTATCATACTATTTTTCTCAATTTTATAAGAATATGGAATTTAAGATGCCAAAATATGAAGTGTTAAAAAGGAGGCAAATGGAATAATATATTTTTGTAACAACCTAACAATTCAAAGTTTCAGCAAAGTTATTATATACTTAAAATTCTTTATGAAGCTCAAAATGTCTATATGTTAGTTTGTTAAATGTGACAACACTGAAGAAAAACACAAAGGGGGTTGAATTTTAGATGTCTCTGCCTTAAGTAATCTCAAAATTATATGAATTGGTTTCTAGCTTATAAATTTCCCCCTAATTTTATAAGGTGGAAATTGACCTGGCCAATTATATTGGAATGTGAATAGTTAGGAAATTTCTAAGGCCAATACTCCATGACCCACCCTATGACCATGAGAGTTTAAATGTGACATTCAGAACTTCAGAAAATGCTCGTTTTTTTGGTCATTGTGAAACACGTGATAGGAGATTAAGTTCCTCACTGTGTCTCTCAAGCTCTCCCTCTCTGTCTCTCTATCTCTGTCTCTTACTTTCTTCCCATCTAATCAAGAGTTTTATGTAATCATTAATTATTCAACAAACACTGACCATATTATGACCATTATACATAAAATATTAGCCCTCTTTCTAATCCAGCACTCTCTAACTCTTGCCTCTTATAACATGCTCTATTTTTTTCCCAACTGATGCTAAATATATAGACATACACATAGACACAAACATAAACATAGACATAGACATAGACATCAATATATACTCAGACTTCCTTGTGAGACTATAAGCCCCTGGAGGCCAAGGATTTAGTTTTGTTCTTTGCCATATTCACAATGCGTATAACAGTCTCTGACCCATAATAGGTGTAAACCAATATTGGTTGAGTAAATATATAAACATTTATATATAAATGAGGCAAATCCAGGCTCTACCTTTCAGGAATAGTGTCTGAAAGAAGTAAAAACAGTACACAACACTATCGGGAAACAGAAGTAATAACAAATGCTTTAGAAATTTAAATGAGGGAAAGATTACTTCTGAATGGGGAGAGAAGGTAGACAATAAAATTTACAGGAGGTCATGGGTGGAATGGTCGTCTGGTGAAAGGGAAAAGACAAAAAGAAGAAGGCTGACTTGCTCTAACAATAGTTAGTCAATGACACCTGACATTAGAATGGATCCTTCTGGTATTTGTGTGCTTTGAAAATAAGCAGATATTTTACTGGGTGACATAAGGAAGTAAAGAGGCCCAAAGGGCATATCAAGGTGAAGACATTTAATGTTATCTCCAGTTCAGGTCATTAGGACATCAGCCAAGAGAAGGCAAAATGATTTATTCCTAAATTTAACCATAGTCATATATATATTCTAGTACCTTTAGTAACTGTAATAACTATATTTTGGAGGTCAAAAACAATTCCTTTAAAATTTGTAAAATGGACTATGGAAAGCCAAATATTTATAACCCATTTCTGGGAGTGGATGTGGCTCAATTGGGAGTTCCCGGGTTCAGTTTCCAGGGCCTCCTGAAAAAACAAAAAAATAAACAGCAAACAAAACAAACAAAAAAACCAACTCAGGGAAGCTGATGTGGCTCAGTGGTTGCGGTCCAGCTTCCCAAATACAAGGTCCCGGATTCAATAAAAATAAATAAATAAATAAATTACATTTCTAATGGAAAACAAAAAACAAATAACGTGTTCAGATCCAAACATTTAAAAGTAGATAGGTTTTGAATTTGGGAAATTTAGGCATATGTAAAAAATAGAAAACCTTTATAGGACTGATTAAAAGCCCATATGCACCTCAAAGGACTTTGTCAAAAGGGTGAAAAGGCAGCCAACTCAATGGGAGAACATATTTGGTAATCACATATCCGATAAGGGTTTAACATCCATGATCTATAAGGAGATCATACAACTCAACAAAAAAAAAGACCAAGTATCTGATTTAAAAATGGACAAAAGACTTGAAAAGATACCTATTCAAAGAAGAAATACAAATGACAAAGAAACACATGAAAAAATGTTCAACATCACTAGCGATTAGGGAAATGCAAATCAAAACTACAATGAGACATCATTTCACACCTATTAGACTGGCCGCTACTAAAAAGTCAGAAAACTGTAAATGTTGGAGAGGATGTAGAGAGATAGGAATGCTTATTCACTGTTGGTGGGAACATAGAATGGTACAGCCACTGTGGAGGACTGTTTGGCAGTTCCTAAAGAAGTTGAATATAGACTTGCCATGGGACCAGGCAGTACCATTGCTAGGTATATACCCAAAAGTACTGAGAGCAGTGACATGAATAGATATCTGCACACTGATTCATAGCAGTGTTATTCATGGTAGCCAAAAGTTGGAAACAACCCAACTGATTATTGGATAAACAAATTGTGGAGTATACACACTATGGAATATTATGCAGTGGTAAGAAGAAATGAAGTTATGAAACATATGACAACATGGATGAACCTGGAGGACATTATGTTGAGTGAAGCAAGCCATCCACAAAAGGACAAATACTGTATGATTGCACTATTATAAACTAAATATATTATGTGAAATATAAGTATATTATTTGAAATATGAATATAGGTAATATTGTATATATAAGACCATTTTTCCTTGAAGTTGAACAAATGTAAGTTAATACTACACAATGTTAATATCAGACAAAAAAAAACACAAAAACATTATACTAAGGGAAGGAGGCGAGATACATAGTACTACATATCGTATGATTCCATTTATATGAAATGTAAATATAAATTAATTCATAATGGTGAAAGATGGTTATGTAGGCCTATGGAAGGAATGTTAAAGGATTTGGAGTCTTTCTTTTTGGAGTAATGAAATTGTTCTAGAATTTTTAGGATGATGAATGTACACCATTGTGATTATACTAAAAGCCATTTCTTATACACTTTGGATAGAATAGCCAGAAACAGCAGCTATGTACAGTGGGGGAGCATAGAGAGATTGAGAGGTGAGGAATTTTCTTGTTTGTTTCTTTATCTGTTTTTTTGTTTATTATTATTAATATTGAAATAATGAAAATGCTCTAATAATGATTGAAATGATAAATGCACAACTATGTGATTATAGTAAATACATTGGAGGAATTGTATGCTTTATCAATATATATCAATAAAATTGATTTTTTTTAAAAGCCCATATGAAACTAAACCAAATTATGCCTTTATGAGTGAGTAAAGAGCAACTGACAAGTGCTTCGTCTTTCCCCTACAACTCATAAGCCCCTAATGCTGTCTTGATAACTCATTGGCATGTAATGCTTTGGAATATCACTCTCTTCCTTACGTTTCACCCTTCTAATTGAAAAAGGTAGGGGTTGTACTTATTTACCAAGTTCTCTCTCACTTACAAACTTCTAAGATTTGATGATTCGTGAATCCATAATGCTTATGGCCCTTATTATTGCCCAAACTATACTCTGAAAACAAAAGAAAGAAAAATTCACTAGCATCAAAACTTAAGAATTTGAATGTTTCAGCTGCATCTAGCTGATTTCTGACCACTGAGGCATCACTTCAAGAGCTTTACCAATGATTAGTGAAGAAAACTGTAAATGGAAAGCCCAGATAACAGGGACTAAAACGGTCTCTTCACTCACTTACCTTTTGACTCTGTCTCTTTGATTTTCATGCTATTTTATCGACATTTTATCTCTGGTTAAAACCCACCATCTTATAAATACAACTCAGCTATTCAGTGCATGATTTGATAACATTAAAAGGCTTTGAATCATATGCCCTGGAGAAGCCCCCCCTGGAGAATTTGCAATCATTTTATATAGACTTTCCCATATTCTTCTGTGATCATTAAAGGGCCTTGGACTTGGCCCTCAGGTGTGAAAGCTCAATAGCACAAACTTGGAGCATGCCTCCTTCATATTTCCATGGGGAATAAACACCTCTTCACACAAGAGACTCAATTCCACTATGACATCTCCTAACAAGAGGGTAAAGCAGAGGCTGGATAAATGGTAATGAGTAGGGAAAGAGGAGAAAGGAGGGAGGGGTAAGGGAGTGAGAAAAGCAGGTGCATCGGATTGGACAGAATGAACAGATTGTGCAAAAAGGTGGAGAACAAGTTAAAGCAAATAGATAGAAGCTATTTGTAGAGAACGTGGATGCCACCTCACTTAAGAACTTTTTATCCATTAGTGAAATTATGGATCCACTGAAAATTTTTTGAGGAAAAAAAATAGTCACCTGTGATTTCCTAGAAAGAACTTTTAAATTTGGAGTCAAAAGATCTTCACTAAATGTGTAACTTTGAGCAGATCATTTAACTTCTTTGGTTCAATTACTTTCTCTGTAAAATAAAGATAAAGTTATCAATCTCTCCATGTAGATGTGAAAATCAGGAAACATGGACTCAGTCTAAACTAACTTAAACAACGAATGAGACTTATTAATCTGAAGTCCTGGCTTTATCCAGAACTAGGACAATGTGGATGGGACCTGGGTTCCATTTCTCTACTTCTCTTCTCTGCTTTGCTAGAGCCAGTTCCATTCTCAAGAAAGCACTTCCTTCCTGACAGCAATAAGGCTTCCAACAACACTTGGTAATACATTCTCTCTGATTTGCATCTAGTGGGAAATATACCAGTTATCCTAATAAGAAGTAAAGGAGTTTCATCACAGAATCTAATCTAGGATGGGTTGGATTACATGCCCATCCATGAACCAGTCTTGTGACCTGAAAAAGAAAGTAAAATTAATATCAAAATATCATTCAAAGTCAAAAGTCTTAATTTGAGAAGGAAGATACTTTTATGAATGTACAATCTATGAAGATGATTCAAAGGATTTGACAGAGCAACAAAAAATGAAACATATAAAATCAACCCCGATGCAACAACAATCAAACTTTGGAGATTTTAATGCACCTTTCGCAAGGTGTGACAGAGTACAGAAAAAACAAAGAAATACAAATGAGAAGATGTGAATAATAAAATTTTGATGTATCCATGGTAATGAAAGAGGAAATATGAGACAGAAAGGACACTTTTACTCTGATAACTATACTTTTTCCTCCCAAAATATCCATGGAATATTTATAAAAATTGATTACATTCTTTGTCACAAAGAAAATCTCAGTAAATTTCAAATATTTGGCAATGATACAGACAACATTCTTTGCAATAAAACTTCAGAACAATAACCAAAAAGAAATCTAAAGTCTTAGAAATTTTTAAATGCTCTAAAACATCTCTTACATTAAAGAGGAAGTCAAAAATAAAATACAGACTACTAAGAAATACATTTGTAAATAAAATAAACTCATGCTCAGTTGTTAATATATCCAAAATGGAATTCCTGGTATTCTCCAAAAACCTGCTGTACCCTCAGCTTTCCCCATCTCAGATAATAGTAACATCAAGCATCATATCTCACAGGCCGAAAACTTTGCAGTTGTCCTTCAACCTATCCTTTCTCCCAGACCCGTAACAAATCCATTAGCATATCCTGTGGCTCTACATTCAAAATACAGTATATCATGAATGTGAACATTCTCACAGTTTTTAGCACTAACATCCTGCTCCAAGCTGCCATTGCCTCCCAATTGAATAATTGCAGTGGCCTCCAAACTGTTCTCCCTTCTTCTGCCCTTGCCCTCTATCAAAATCCTGCAATGTCTACCTATCAGTTTATAAACTCATAAAAATAGACTAAAATATCTTTTCCATATTAAAATCTGGTCTCATCCCTTATTACGTCCTCTTGTTTACTCCTATTCAACCATGATAGTCTCCTCACTATTTCTTGAATCCACCAGGAATGTTTGCATCTCGTAGCCATTGCCTTTGTTTTTCCCTCAACCTGGAATATACCTTTTCATAAATCTAATTCCCTTACTTCATTAAGTCTTTGCCCAAATGATCTCAGTGAGGTCTTCTCTGATACTTCTAGTTAAATTGAATCCTACACCCACGATTTTATATTGCTTTATCTTACTGTATTTTTTCCACAATACCAGAAGCACATCTAAAACATAAGGATATCAAAAAGCTGAAAATAACATGGTGGAAAAATATATTCTAGTCAGATGCTAATCAGTGAAAATTTATGTAACTATATTACAATTAGAAAAAGCAGATGGTAGAGCATAAAGCATCACTAGAGATAAAGAAATTGTCCATAAGGAGAAGAGGTCTAATTCTCAAAGAAGACATATCAATTCTAAATTTGTATGTATTCAATAAATGGCCTCCAACATATGAAGTATAAATTGACAGAATCACAAGGAAATTTAAAATTTTCCATCATAAGGGGAGACTTCAACCTACCTCTTTAAGTAACTGATAGAAGAAATAAATAAAAAGCAGAAAGCAAATATAAACAACACTCTTAATGCACTTAGTTTAAAGCACATATCGAGAAGGCTGTCCAATTGGGGGAAAAAAACATCCCTTTCAATCACCTACAGAAATGTTCACAAATGGACAATATACTGGGCCATAAAGAAATTATCAACAACTATTAAAGGATTTAAACCATAAAGTATGTTCTCTGACCACAATGCAATAATGTAAGAATCTAATAAAACATAAGTGAGAAATATCAATATGTTTAGAAATAAATAAATACATTTCTAAACAACCTGTGAGTCATGAGGTAATAAAAAAGAAAATTAAGGAGTATTTTGCATTAAACACTAATGAATCATATTATGCACATATTACACAAAGTAATTTGAAAATAATGAATTAAGTGTACACCTTAAGAAGTTAGATAAAAACAATGAAATAAACTCAAGGAAAATAGAAATAGAAATTTGTTAATAAAGAAGCATAATTTAATGGTCAGAAAATAAAAATACATATAGAGAGAACAATAAATGTTTAAATTGGTTCTTTAAAAGTTCTGATAGATGATAAATCCTGGTTAGACTGATTTAGAAAAAAAAGAAAAGGAATAAATAAGCATGATCAAGAATTTTTTTAAAGGGTATCACTATAGATCCTGCACAGATTATGAAAACATTATGCCATAAATTTGAAACTTTACAGCATACATATCACTGTCAAAAAAATAACAAAACTGAAACAAGAACAGAAACCCTAAACAGTTAATAACTATTCAAGATAACTAAATTGGTAATTAAAACCTTTACAGGAAAGGAAAGCACCATTCTAAATGGAATCATTAGTAAGTGCTTCATAACATTTAAAGAAGAAATGAATTCAATATTACAAAAAAATTTCATAAAGTGTGGCTCAACATAAGAAAATCAATCAATATAATATGCCACATCAATAGAATGAAAGATTAAAACCACATGAGCATCTCAATTGACAGAAAAGGCATTTGACAAAATCCAGCACCCTTTATTTTTTTTAATTTTTTTCTTTATTTTTAAAGAAGCTACAGATTACATAAATGTTACATAAATGTTACTAAATATAGGGAGTTCCCATACACCCATCTCCTCACCTTCCCACACTTTCCCCCATTAACAACAGCTTTCATTTGTGTGGTACATTTGCTACAATTGATGAACACATATTGAAGCATTGCTACTAACCATGGTCTATAGTTTACATTATGGTTTACACTTTGCAACGCACCACTTTATATGTTTTTGACAAATGTATAATAGCTTATTACCATCATTGCAATACGCAGAAAAATTCCAATGTCCCAAAAATGCTCCATGTTACACTTATTCTTCCCTCTCTCTCCCCTCAAAACCTCTGATGACCACTGTCTTTATATCAATGTTACAGGTTCTTCCATTACTAGAATAATAATAAATCTACTTTAGTCCATAATTGCATTCCCCCCTTATGTTTGTTTATACCTCAATCACAAGGATTTGGGGATGGTTATGCCCACTCTGCTTCCGAATGAGAGGAGGCTTCGAACAATGGGGCAGATGGATGGAACTATCTTGCTTCCAGTTGTAGATACTCTCTCTGTTTTGGGGATGGGTGTTGTCCATCATCCTTTTGTTAGTTGTCCTGGGCAAGTCTGATGAATTTGGAGAATAGGTGTCTGTTGCAACTCTGCTGAGATTCAGGACTCAACTGGCATATGAACTTAAAGCCAAAAGATTTAATATCTGAAACATATATTTAATGAGTATAGTGCTAATTATAGGTTCAAATAAAAGGGGAAGAAGAATCATGTATAGGAAAATTATAAATGAGTCTAAATGCTATATTAGGGAGATGGGTTATCATATATTCCAAGGTAAGGCCCACCAATGAGGTGCCAATTTCCTGGGGTGGTCTGGCCTGCCTATAGTGTCTAGATGTCTCTAGAACCCTCAGGAGCAACCCTGCTTAAGGCACTGTTTACTGTGGCAGTCAGTGAGATCTTTCTGAGATGTACATAAACATAACCTCTGAAATGACCTCCCAACTCACTTTGAAATCTCTTAGCCATAAAAACTCATTTATATTTAATATTTCTCCCTTTTGGTCTAGGCCTTTTTCCAAATGCATCAGTAGTGGGCATTTGGTAATAATCCTTCAGTGCCAGGGAGACTTATCCCTGGGAGTCAAGTCCAACGCCAGGGGGAAGATAGTGAGTTTATATGCTGAGTTTGGCTTAGAAAGAGGCCACATTTGAGCAACAAGGAGACTTTCAGGAGGTACCTCTTAGGCAATATATATTACTTGGCTAAGTTGTAATTTCACAAGAACTAGGTTCATAAGTATAAGCATCAATATCACAGGCGTGGAGTATTGGTCTGCCCTCCTTTGTTAGGCACTGTCCATGTCCTCTAGAGAACCTTGCCACTCTATTAGAGAATGTAGCAAGACTCCCCAGGATGGAAATTCAGTATCCCATCAGTTATGTGAGTCTCCACCCACCAAGACAACACCCCATGACCATGTGAATATATTCATATTCAATAGAGGCATGCCCCAGGGGCACTTCTCCCCCACATCCCCCTACCACCAACACCCCACACTGTAATCCTTCCCTGCCACAGTTGCAACCCTTCTGCAATCCAAAACCTCCCCAAAAACAAAGCCAAAAAATAATAAAATAATAAATAAATAAATAAATAAATAAATAAATAAATTTTTGCATTGTGCCTTTCATAATTGCAAGACCTGTTATCTTTTATGTATATTGACTATTTCTTCTGTATGTTTCCCCAGTGTCTTTTTTTTTTTCACTTTATTTTCCAAGAAGTTTTAGATTACAGAAAAATCACATAGAAAATATATGTGATTCCCATATACCCCACCCCTCCACATCCTCCCTTACCAATAACATCCTACATGAGTATGATACATTTGTTACAAATGGTGAACAAATATTGAAGCATTGCTGCAAACCATGGTCAATGGTTTACATTATGGTTTACATTTTGCAACGTACACTTTTACAGGTTCTGACAAAATGTTTAATGGCCTGTATCTGTCAATGAGAGATCATGCAGAACAATTCCAATGCCCTCAAAATGCCCTATGTTCCACCCATTCTTCCCTCCCCGTCTCCTCAGAACCTATGATGACCACTAAGTTTTAATTTTTCAACAATGGGGTTCATAATAACATGCATTAATGTTAAGGGCTTAACATACTGATCTGTTTTCCTTTATTAGGCACTGCCTATGTACTAAAGAGATTCTTGCCCTGTAATTGAGAATGTAGCAGGACTCCCCAGGATGGGAATTTAGTATTTTCTTATTTATTGTGAGGGTCTCCACCCATTGAGATGACACCCTATGACAAGATTAACACATTCATATTCCACAGAAGCATATCCCAGTGCAAATTTTCCCACCTATCCCCCCACCACTGAAGCCCTGCACCAGTGACCTATCCTGCCATATTTGCCAAAAGAACATTCCAACAATTGTAGTTTCAACCGCAGACCTACAAATCCCCAGAGTTCACCTGTTCCTTCCTCCAACCCTCCTCCCAGTTCTAGGGATAGTACAACTCAACCCTCACCCAACCTGCTCACCCTCATATTCCAACACTGTTGACCCCAATCACATCCCTGCACCCCATCACCCCCATCCAATGATAAACCATGCCTTTCCACCTTATCATGGGTTTTGCCCATATTAAGTATCAGCTCCCCCGACTCTACTCCCTTTCTGTCTCCTGATAACCTATCTTCCAGACTTTAGCTCTGTGAGTCTGCTCAATATACTTAGGTGATATCAGTGAGTCATGCAATATTAGTTCTTTAGTGACTGGCTTACTTCACTCATCATAAGGTCTTCAAGATTCATTCATGTTGTTGCATGTGTCAATACTTCATTCTTTTTACAGCTGATTAATATTCCATTGTATGCATATACTACATTTTGCTTATCCATTCATCTGTTAGTTTCTTTTCACTTGGGTTTTCTTCCAACCTTTGGCAACAGTGAATAATGCTGCTATGAACATTGGTGTGCATATATCTGTTCATGTCCCTGCTTTCAATTTTTCTGGGTATATATCTAGTAGTAGGATTGCTGGATCATATGACAACTCTATAATTAGCTTCCTGAGGAACCACCAAATCGACCTCCACAATGGCTGCACCATTCTGCATTCCCACAGCAGTGGAGAAGGGTTCCCTTTCCTCCACATCCTCTCCAACACTTTATTTCCCTGTTTTTTTTTTTGGTTTTTTTTTTTTTTTAAGATTTTATTTATTTATTCATTTATCCCCCCCTTGCTGCTTGTGCTCGCTGGGTCAGCTAACCACGCCGTGCGGGCAGGCTTGCCTTCACCAGGAGGCCCCGGGAACCGAACCCAGGGCCTCCCATATGGTAAACAGGAGCCCTACTGATTGAGCCACAGCCGCTTCCCATCCCTGTTTTTTTAATAGCCACCAGTCTAATAAGTGTAAGATATCTCACTGTAGTTTTGATTTGCTTTTCCCTAATAGCTAGTGATCTTGAGTACCTTTTCATGTGTTTTTTAGCTATTTATATTTCTTCCTTGGAAAAGTGTCTATTCAAATCTCTTGCCCATTTTTTAATGGGTTGACTGTCTTTATTTTTGAGATGTGGGATTCTTATATATGCTGGATATTAGGCCCTTATCAGATAAGTGGTTCCCAAATATTTTCTCCCATTGAGTAGGCTGCCTTTTCACTTTCTTGAAAAATTCCTTTGAAGCACAAAAGTTTGAGGAGGTCTCATTTATCTATCTTTTCTTTTGTTGCTCATTCTTTGGGTGTAAAATTTATGAAACCATTTCCTACTACAAAATCTCATATATGCTTCCCTATACTATCTGCTAGGAATTTTATGGTCTTGGCTCTTATATTTAGGTCTTTTATTCATCTTGAGTTAATTTTTGTATAGCACATGAGATGGTGATCCTCTCTCATTCTTTTGTATATGGATATCCAGTTCTCTCAGCACCACTTGTTGAAGAGGTCATTCTTCAGTACCAGTTGAGTGAGCTTGGCCATTCACCCTTTTTGATAAAAAGATTCAGAAAAGTAGAAATAGAATGAAACTTCCTCATCATGATAAAGGACACTTATGAAAAACCAACAGCCAGCGTCATACTCAGTGGTTAAAGACTGAATGCTTTCCCCTTAAGATCAGAAACAAGATATCTCTATCACCATTGCTTTTCAATTGCTAGCCTGAGCAATTAGGCAAGAAAAAGAAATAAAAGGCATTCAAAATTGGAAAGGAAAAAGTAAAACTATAACTATTCACGTATGGCATGATCCTATATATAGAAAATCTAGAAGAAACCACAAGAAAGCTACTAGAGCTAAAAATGAATGCAACAAAATGGCAGGCTAAAAGATCAATACATCAAAAATCAGTGATGTTTCTATTCACCAAAAATGAACAATATGAAAATGAAATCAAGAAAACAAATCCATTTCCAACAGCCACAAAAGAATAAAATACCTAGGCATAAACTTAACCAAGGATGTAAAGGACTTGTACACAGAAAACAACAGGTCATTACTGAAAGAAATCAAAGATGACCTAAATAAAGCAAAGATATTCCACATTCATGGATAAGAAGACTTAATATCATTAAGATATCAACACTATCCAAAGCAATTTACATATTTAATGCAATCCTATTCAAATTACCAACAACCTTCTTCACAGAAATGGAAAAGCTAATCATCAAATTCATTTGGAAGAACAAGTGACCCTGAATAGTCAAAACAATCTTCAAAAGAACAAAGTTGGTTCTTCTTGATATCAAAACTGATTACAAAGCTACAGTAATGAAACAGTGTGGTACTTGCACAAGGACAAGCATATAGACCACGGAATATAACTGAGAGTGCAGAAATAAACCCACATATCTATACCTAATTGATAGATAAATAGACACATGGAGAGACAGATAGATAGATGGATTGATAGAGGAATAGATAGAATGGTACAGTAAATGTGGCAAAATGTTAAAATTGGTGGATCTGGGTATCTGGGGTGCATGTGTTGGAGTTCTCTGTATGGATTTTGTATCATTTTTGCAAGTGTCCTTTAAGTTTGAAATTAGATCAAAATTAAAAGTTTAAGAAAAAAAGAATGTGTTAAGTACCTACTCTGTTCCAAGCACAGTGTTAAGCAGTGGTACACAGTGGTAAATAAATTTATACAGTCACTGTCCTCATAGAGCTTGTTATCAAGTGTGGCAATTGCCTAGTTTGCCAGAGCTGCTGTCACAGATACCACACAATGGATTGGCTTTGAAAATGGGAATTTATTGGCTCACATTTTCAGAGGTTAGATGAGTTAATTCTTCCTTTTGTTTGTAGTGTTCCAGTATTGGCTTTCCTCATTCCTTGGGGGTCCTTGGATCGAAACCCTGCCTCACATCACATGGCAATGACTTCTGCTATCTCTTCCGGGGTCAAACTGACTTCTGGCTTCCCCTGTGACTTTCTCCAATTCTGGCTTCCAGTTTCATTTTATGAAGCCTCCAGTAATATAGATAAGACACACCCTAGTTCAGGTGACAACACTTTAACTAAAAATAACATTTTCAAAAAGTCCTATTTAAAATGGGTTCTCTCCCACAGGGACCCAGATTAAGATTAAGATCATGTGTTTGTTAGCATACATAATTCAATCTACCATGGCACTTGAACATTAAACAAATCACACATTTAAATATTTGAAGAAAGCCTAAGCTAATAAGTCCCTATAATGGAAGGTCTCCAAAATGTACTTAATGTTTAACTAGGTAAATATAAATGCAGAATCACAAAGAATATTAAAGCAGGACTTCATTTCTGATTCAAGTTATATATTTCAAACTAGTACAAAGTCCACAGTGAGGAAAGATTAAGCAGCAGCTTCTCTACCATCTCTAAGTCATGGATCTTGAGCTTAGAATCCCAGAGGGCACCTCATGACCAACTCCATGTTGGCAGAGAGACCCTTTGGACACTCCTAGAAGATCCCATCCCAACTTAGGTGCTTTTCTTCATTCTCCCACTGTCCAAGAAGGGGGAATGGGTAGAAAAACTCAAATAGCACAAAGATAACATGGCCTCAGGATAAAATAATTTTTAAAAACAATCAGGTTTCCCAAGGGGATAGTCTTCCAACTTTAAAGTCTACAGTAACAACCTCTAAATCTCTAATTTGACTGGCTTAGTTTATCTGCCAAAGCGAAGCCACCCAAGTCATAAGTGTCTGTACAGCAAATGTCATGGTTGATTTTATTTTAGAAGACAATTTTTTATCTTACAATAGTGGCCAAAGTTCGTATTTGAGAAGACAGGATTGCATTGAAAATAATGTTGACTACTTGGGAACCTGAGCAGGTCAGTTACCAGGAAATGTGTCCATTACATTTTCTTAATTCGTAACCATATAACTGATTCTCAGTTATTTTCAGAATGGTTTAATAAACCTACAGTTGATCTTTGAAAAAAACACCAGGCTTTATGCTGTGAAGATTAACTTCTCTGAGGCACTTTATCCTGCCATGTTAAGAGTGCCTGCCCCTCCCAACATTACATTGCATTGCAACACTATTGTTTATCATATTGGCAATCCAGTGCAAGTTGCCATTAAGGAAAAGAACAGCCCATTCTGCTCCATGAGATAAAATGTAAATGAAGGAGTATGGAGAAAGCACAGTGTGTTCAAAGAGAGAATAATGGGGGAAGAGAGATTTGGAAGAGAGGGTCATGGAGGCCTTCTTGAGGAAATGACATTTTAAGGAGATCTGAAATAAGAAGTAGAAATTAGCCAGTTTAAAAATGTGGTAAGAAACATATGTCAAATGGAGATAAAGGCATGTTTGCACAGCTCCAAGCCAGAATGAGGTAGTGACTTCATAAAACTGAAAGCAGACTTTGCGCCAGAAAACTGTGTGTGAATGAGTGAGTGTGTGAGCAGAAAGTGGAGCATGAGATGGTAGGACGTGTACGCAGGGCCCAAATTAACAAGGGCCTCATAACCCATTATAACATTTCTTTTAAATCCTAAATGCAGACATTATAAAATTTACATTTTTAAAAGGTTGGTTTTTTTCCTTGTCCACATTGATGGTGTTCGGAAATCTTACTACTTGCTTCAGAACCAAGAAAGCATGATTTCATGTATCAGCCTTACTAGCTGGCATGAGATTAAAGTTGGTGCTGCCAGAATTGCTGCCATTCAGAGTAGAATAGTAAACTGGATCCATGTAGTCTGGCTAACTATTGCACAAGTTATTACCAACTAGAGAATCAATGTGCCTTGAATTCATCACATACTCAGCCAAACCTTGCCAGTTCAACCTTCTATTTAACAGCAGGGACAGAGACAAAGGTAAAGGCATGGCTTCAAAGGTCTTCCAAAGTGATCAACCAGTAAAGTGTGAATTCCTCAAGGGACTGAATTTCAGTCAGCTTTACATCCCTAGGGACAGTTACATTTAACAGTAAGTCTTTAAAACTTGTTGAACAAATGAAATAAAGAATAAGAACTTAAGTTAAGCTGCATATTTGGCTTGGTTTTTAGGCTTTTCAACATGATTATTTTTCAAATGGCCTTTTTAAATTAGGTTCTTTAAGAACAATGTTTTGGAAATTTAAGGACACCAAGAGACAAAATTCAAACAATTTATTAATTTATTAATGTCTAGTTATACCATACTAGAAAGAACATTATATAACATTCAAATATTAGCCATACAGGTTGCAATCTTTTGATGATGAAATTTCATTTTTGCAAGTCCAATAAAGTTTGCACTCTTACTTATTTTTGGCTGATGTAGTCATAAATAAAAATGTTTTTTCCCACAATTGTATGATAGCTACAAATGGGAATAGAGTTTTAATCCCATTGTTATCATCCCTAAAGCAAAATTTAAGGACAGTAAGAACTCATGTGATATAGATTCAATAAGGTAATCCCTCTCTTCTCCCTGAAAATAATATTAAATTGGAAGAAAGCATGAAATGTATCAATGTTGCAAGATGCAAAAATATTCATTCTGGGAAAGTACAGCACAGATAGTGATGTGACTCAAACATTATAGGAAATAGACACAATTAATTCATCACATTTGTTTTCCACAAGTAAAAGAAAAGAGAATCTTCACTACTTATCAAATGTTTGGGGGCATTTTTGACCTACAAAGGGAAATTTGACAAAAATGTCCAAAATAGTGGTCTATAAGTAAAAAAAAAAATACAGCACTACCATCTACTGAGATTTCAGGACAGTTCCCATGTTGTTTTCTAGTCACAAATTTTGGATAACTCTTCAGCACAATACCCAGAGAAGCCCAGTTTTCCAAGATAATCTGTGGGAGTCCATCAACTAGAATCAGTTTGGTCTCACCAATAAACAGTTACACGTTTTTATTCATTTGTGGAAGATTTTCACCCCACACGTAAAAAAAATGCATCTCCTTTATTTGTTCCTCTCTTGAGACTCTACCAAGTTTGCATAGCAGAGTGGGTTTTCAGATCAGTCTGAAGTAGTTACAATCATTTGGAAAAATAATTTTGCAATAGCTATTAACATCTATAAATGGACATACTCTTAACCCCCTCAGTCCCACTTTTAGATCTATCATACAGAAATAAAACATTGGTAGATATGAACATATGTAACTAGTTGTTTATTGAGCATTTTCTCAATAACAACAATCTAGTAACAACCTGACTGTCCATAATAGAGAAATAAGTATATAAACTGTTGTATCATATGTTATCTATGAAAAACAAATTACAACAATGCCTTATTGAAGAGAGAGATACACCTGATATATTAACAAACTGGGAAAATTTAACAAAATGAACATCCTCGTCAAAAGAAAAATAATCGGTTCCACCAATTATTAAATTTAAATAAAGTACAGTTGGTCAGTGACAAAATATCACATGGCTTCTCATCACATCAGACTATATGGAAAAGGATTTATCTTCGCCATAATTTCATCAAAGCTCTTTTCATCTCACTGTTTCTCAAGCTGTAGATCAGTGGATTCAGCAGAGGTGTTA
This sequence comes from Tolypeutes matacus, assembly GCA_026826555.1. NCBI lineage: Eukaryota > Metazoa > Chordata > Mammalia > Cingulata > Chlamyphoridae > Tolypeutes > Tolypeutes matacus. The sequence continues at coordinate 42,258,682 of JAKSZT010007815.1, read as the reverse complement.
GCAAAGTGTAAGCCAGTGACATCAGTTTCTTGGTTTCTGGGGAGTAGCCAGATTTGGGTTGTAAATAAGTCATATTGGCTGTGCCATAGAAGAGGGTAACAGATGTGAGATGAGAAGCACAGGTGGAAAAGGCCTTTTGCCTCCCAGTAGTTGATGGCAACATCAGGATGGCAAAGAGAACACAAATGTAGGACAGAAGTATCAATAAGAAAGGAACCATAACTATTAATATGGTGCCTGTGAATGCATAGATTTCAAACAAGAAAGTGTCTGCACATGCAAGCTCTAGCACTGGGGGAGTCTCACAGAAGAGATGATTAATTTGATTGGGGCCACAAAAAGGAAAACTAAATACCCATGTGGTCTGAACAGTAGCCACCATGATCCCTGAGACCCATGAGAACAGTAATAATTTCATAAAAACCCTTTTGTTCATAATCATTGGGTAGCTCAGAGGACGGCAGATTGCAGCAAATCGGTCATAAGCCATTGCCCCCAGGAGAAAACATTCAGTCCCACCAAAAAGGAGAATGAAATACATCTGTGCAAAACAGCCTGCAAAAGAAATTCTAGTTTTCTCAGTGGAAAGGACCACCAGCATCTTAGGCATAATGACTGCACTGAAACTCACTTCCACCACAGATAAGTTCTGGAGGAACAGGTACATGGGGATGTGAAGGCTCTGGTCCACAGAGATGATGACTATAATGATGGCATTTCCCATCAGGGTCACCAGATAAATAATCAAGAAGACCCCAAAGAGCTGCTCTTGGAGTTCAGGAATGTTAGAAAAGCCCAAGAGGATGAATTCCACAACAGAGCTTTGATTTTGCCTTTTCATCTCAGTAGTGGAGAATATATTGTTTTTACGGACATAGTATATAAATTATAAATCACAAACAATAGCTGAGATTCCAAGTCTGAATTCACACCAGGAAATTTTGGCTGAAGATACAATGATGAGCTCATTTTGAGAAAACATCAGGTTGGCAATTTTGTAGAATGATCAACTTGTAATAGCAAATCTTTCAAATACAAATAAAGAAGTGAAGAATTTTGGCTCAGAAATCTTGTTTGAAAAGTACAAAATAGCATCAGTTGTTCTTTGGCAATGTTTTGCTATGTAAGTTGAAAATTAAACCTATTCTCAAAACATACACAAACGTTTTATTATTTAGAATCTATTTTCCATTACATTATATATGTATCACTGTTTTTTTTCAATTTTGTATTTATGTATCAAATTTAAAATAAAGTATTTCAATGTAGACCAATTGCAAAAATATCCCCCAAAATTTTTTTAACAAATAAATTATTCAAACTTAAAACAAATTTTGATAAGCATTTATTATAAATACCAAATGAAGTTCAAATTGAATTTATTTTGCTTTGTTGAAGATATGAATAATACTACCAAACAGATGCAGAAGCATTCATGAGGGGTTGGATTTTAGATACGCTTGTCTTAGAATAACATTAGTGAATTGTTTTCAACTATTGATTTTTGTCCAGGCTGAACTTGACCAATTTTGTTGAAATTATCTTGGGTGGGAAACTTTAAGGGCCAATTCTCCATGGCTCATCATTATGGCCATAGTGGTTTTCAGCGCTATAGAAAACACCATTTTTGGTCACTCTGATCTTGTGGTTTAAATATTTCTCTCTCTCTCTCTCTCTCTCTCTCTCTCTCTCTCTCTCTCTCTCT
>JAKSZT010007815.1:42194479-42256967 GCA_026826555.1 Tolypeutes matacus | reverse complement strand
TCTCTCTCTCTCTCTCTCTCTCTCTCTCTCTCTCTCTCTCTCTCTCTTTCTCTCTGCACACATACACACACACATTAGGAAGTTCATTTAATTATTAATTATTCAACACACCCTGCTTCAGTGCCAAAACCATGTGAGGTGCCCTGCACCCTCAGAAATTTATTTAAACAATGAGCTCAACAGATTACACTAGAACTCCCTTAGCCCTACCTTACAACCCTCAAACTCCCACCTCCCTGGTTTATTTTTTACCATAAACTCATCACCAACTGAAGTGATACATATTTATTTGGATTTTTATCCTTATTGTCTAACTTCTTGTAGAATATAAGCTCCAGGAGAACAAGGACTTTGTTCTGTTCTTTATTGTTTTCCAAAGCCTAGAACAGATAATGGATGACATAATAGAGGCTAAACCAATATTTATAGAATTAATGAAGGAATGAATCCAAAAATTAGGAAAACCCAGATTCTCCCTTTAAGAACTATTGGGTATGAAGGAAAAAAATAATTCAAATACAGGAAACTAGAGAGAGGCTAGGATTGACTCCTGGCTTTTGTAGGTGTTTGAGGTCCCTTGTAAAATTGAAAATATACTAGATTGGGAGATAATCAGAGACAGGGTCCCATTCCTGACTCTGCCACTATTTTTAAGATAAGCCTCTGCCTCTCTCTACACTCAGCTTCCCCATCCACATGGTTAGAAACATCAAAATAACCTTCAACATCCCTTCTGGCTCTGACATTGGTATTTCTCTGATTTGATCATAGAAAACTTAAGGCTGCTGGGCCTCTCTTCCATTCATTTGACAGTTATCCTGACAGGAGGGTGCAATAGTGGTGGGTGGGCACTTAGAAAGCACATATTCTGCTGAGTAACTTTGGGCTAGCCAGTCCCTAGCATGGGGTGGAAGAGTTGACCATTTTCCTCCCAGTCCCACTGTTCTTCCTGAGCCGCTCTTTGGGCAGGGCATCTCCCTTCTCCCCAGCTGCTCTTCCTGCAGTCCCCTCTCTGAGCAGGACAATTTTCTTCTCCCTCCAAGTCACCCAGATCATCCCCTTTCCCCAGCATCCTATTCATAGTGTTAAAAATCTCAAATCCTTCTGACCTCAGCAAGTCCATCCCTCTGCCACAATCCTTTTTCCTCCCCTTTCACCTTCACTGAATGGTTTTCTAACTGGCTTCTCCACATTTTGTACCTTCTCCTCCAATCTGTACCTTACACCTCTGCCAGAAGAACCTCATCCTCCTTCCTACTACATTCAATGTCTCTCCTTACCAATAGAATAAAATGCCTAATTCTCAGGCTGGCATTTAAGGGAAACCAGAGAGGTAACAAGGCTTTAGAAATTTAAATGGAGGAAAGATTACTTCTGAATGGGGAGAAAAGATTAACAGTTATATTTACAGGACATTGTGGGTGGAAGGTCCTAGGTGGAGAAAGGGAAGCATAAAGATGAAGGCTAACTTGCTCAAGTCAAACAGCACCTGAGCACTAGACTGGAGTCCTGCTGGCCTTTATGTGATGCTTTGAAAACAAGCAGAATTTCACTGCAGAATTTAGGAAGCCAGGAGGCCCAAAAGACTCATCAAGCTGAAGACACATAACGTTGTCTTCAATTCAGACCATTAGGACATTAGCAGGAAGAATAAAAGAATAGCAAGTTGAATTATTCCTGAAATTGACCGTAATCATATATTGTGATCTAAGTGCTATATTTAGTAACTATATTTTGGATATCAAAAAATCTCGTAAAATTAGTAAATGGGAAAACTTAAGTACCATTTCTAATAGGAAAAAAAGTATATATTCAGCTCCGAATATATAAAACCAAATACTTTTTTAAAGTAAAAATTTTAGCATTTTCTATTTAAAATAGACTATCTTCAGTGGGCTAATAAAACAAAGTTATGGAAAAAATCTAAATTACTGCCTTCCTGAATGATTTTTTTAAAATGAAACTTAAATTCTTCCTTTTTTTCCTTTAACATGAAATACCCTAATACTGTCTTGGCTAATTCACTGACATTTACTACTGGTTCCAGCATTAACATTCTGTATGATTTTGGACAAATCACTTTCTCCTCTCCATTTCGTCTTTCTACATGAATAGCCTTATTTCTGACACCACTCCTCCCTCCAGCACAAACCTCTATGAATTGATCATTACTGCAAGCAAAGTACTTATAACTCTAATTATTGCTGAAACTTTTATCTGAATATGAAAAACAAATATGTTAGTTGTTTCTGTTGATTCCTGAACACTAAGTTATCATTTGATAAGCAGCTCCAATTATCAATAAGAAGAGCTATAAATGGTAAACCCATTAATAGGTTTACAGGTAGAACTTTAAGTTCCTTACCTATTGACTGTCTCTTTGATTTTCATATTATTTAATCAGATGTTTAACCCCTTTATTTAAAGAACATTCCCATAAATACAACTCAGTGATTCAATGCACTGATTTTATAACAGTATATGGCTTTGAATTGTATGCCTTGGGAGAATCCTTCTCTAGAGAACTATACTTAATTAATACAGATTTTCCTGTATGGCGATAAGAAAGTTCAATTGCACAAACTTGGAGCACTACTCCTTCAGGTTTCTATAGGGAATAAACACCTTTTCACACAAGAGACTCAATTCCACCATGACCTCTCCCATTAAGAAAAAAAGCAGATGCTGAATGTTAGTAAATAGGCAGAGTGGAGAAGATGTGGAAAGAGTTAGGGTGTGAGCAAACGCAGGTTGATCTGGACAGAGGATGTATCAATCATCCCGAGGAAAAATGGTTTTCATTCACAGAAACCAATCCAAGGACCCATACCATATAATTCACTGTGATGAGATAACATACATATCCATAAACCAGTCATTGTGACTGTGACTGGGATGGGAAATGCTTCCTAATAAATACTTTTTTATGCTTCCTACCTGTAGCAGTTTGATATTATTGATGAATTCCCACAAGTAATATTGGATTATGTTTGTAAACTTGTCTTTTCCTCTGGGCAAATTAGAGTGTATTGGATACAGAGGTTTTACTTTTACTTGATTGAATAATGATTAAGGTTTTGATTGGGCCACGTCAGTAGGACGTTGCATCCCCGCCCCCGTTGTTGGCCGGTACTCACAGACAAACTGCACAGCAGAGAAGGGAGTTTGGAGATTTTCAGCTGGAGTCCTGGGAAGTAAGCACACAGAGGAGCTTGGTTGTGAGGAAAACAGAGAAGGCCCCGAGAAGAGAAGCATTTGGCCTAATAGTCTACAGCTGGCCTTGTGGCGATAACAGAGCAGCTGAACCTGGAGAGAGGCAAGCCCTGGGAAGAGAAGAACTCAGGAAGCTTGAACCCTTACAGACGTTGGCAGCCATCTTGCTAAAATACATTGCAATAAACTTTGGCGAGGGAGGTAACTTGTGTTTTATGGCCTGGTAACTGTAAGCTTCTTACCCCAAATAAATACCCTTTATAAAAATCAACCGACTTCTGGTATTTTGCATCAGCACCTCTTTGGCTGACTAATACACTACCCCATAACCCTATTAAGCCCAACTATGCATAGCTGAGAATGTTTGATGAAAAAAATTCTCAAAGGGAAATAAAGGTACCATTGGTTAGAAGGAGGTCAATGGATAGTGGTGAGTCAACACACAAATGTCCTGTACATGAGAAAGTACATTGTATACTTTAAATTTTTGAAATTAATAAATATGAGGAGCATGAAAATGAAGCTTTTATGAGTAATTTTTCCATAACTTGTTGAGCTGCCTTTTTCTGTTTGTTTTTTTTTGACTTTGAAATAAAGTTGTTAATAAAAAATGGAAATAAATCCTCCAATGAAAAATAAATAAATAAATAGGACATAAGACTAAAGCTGAACAACATTCCATGGAGTTCCAAGGAAGATGGTGGAGTAGGGAGCTTGAGGACTCAGTCCTTCTACCAAAACAGCTATTAAACAGGCAGGAACTGTCTGAAACAACTTTTCTGGGGCTCCAAAGACCAGAAAAACACAGTACAGCATCCAGGGAAGAGTGGGAGAAAGAGGCTGATAAACTAAGGTAAAGAATAGTGAGTTGCTCTCTCCATGCAGTGGCTGCCAGCACCCATCCCTGACTCTTACCATGGGCCACCTTGGGGTCCAGTGCCTGGCTAGCCTGCTGGTAACAAAAAGTGACATAAAAATCCTCTACCCAAGAGCAGGGGTTGATCCCGGAGTCCTCAGGATTGGGGAATGAACTATGGACTAGAGTGGCCTTACTGATATTATACAATAAACTTATTGTGATTCTAGCAATGGAAGAAATCACAGCATTGATATGGAGGCAGTGGCCACTCAAGGCTCTGGAGTCAGGGGGAGGGAAAGACGGGTATAATGTAGGTGCTTTCTCGGGACTTGGGATCATCCTGAATGGCATTGTGATGACAGATATAGGCCATTGTATATCTTCCCATGGCCTGCAGAATTGTGTGGGAGAGGGTGTGGACTATAGTGTGAACTATGGTCCATGCTCAGTGGTGATGCCCCAGAATGTGTTTATCGATTGCGGTGAATGTGCCACACTGATGGGGGATGTTGGGAGGGGGTGGGGGGTGTGGGGAGCAGGGCATGTGGGAATCCCTATGTTTTTTGTGTGACATCTATGTAATCTAGGTACCTTTAAAAAAATAAAAAATAAAAAAAAAAAGAACAGGGGTTAGCACAGCCAATCACTGATAACAGCTTTTGATTAGCAAAAACAATAGCTGACTCTGAGCTATTGTTTCAACCAGAACCAGACAAAGGCAGCGGCAGCCATTGTTTCAACCCCACCCCAGACAGGAGTGGAGGTGGTGGGGATTTAAAGATGCAGTGCTTCCTCAAGCTGGGGGTGGGGGTGTGTGGAGAAGTTACCTGAAGGATGGCATTTGGTGGGCAGGCAAGGAAAGCATAGCATTGGGGAGCCATCAAAGAGGACTTAAGCATCTTTCCTGATCCCCTTCCCAGGGCACTTTAGAAGTGGTCTGCAACCCCTTTGTGGGTCCTTGACTCTTTTTTGGCTAGGAAATTTGACTTGGGAAAGTTATCTCTGGGGTGACCCCCCTCCCAGAATTTGTCCTCCAGGCAAAAGCAGATTGAAACAATGAAAGGAGTATAAAAAACGATAGAGGCAAAACAGAATTTATCAAGATTTCCAGAGAAGGAACAGAAGAAAAGACACTTTCTCCTGGAGGTGAACAATTAAACAAAAACTGCAATCTTAATTGTACCACATATCCAAGGCAAGAATCAGATGAAGAAGAGCTGATAAAATCTATCCGTTAAACACAGGTTACTCTAAAGGCCTAGAATAAAGGAGACTAAGTTTCAAAGAAGAGTGTTAACACAAAGCCAATAAAAAATAAAACTCTAGGCAAAAGAGAGAAACACCTTCAGAGTAAACTCAGCAAGATAATCAGATGCCCAGGCATCAGCCAAATTTACAAACCATACTAAGAAACTGGAAGATATGGCCCAGTCAATGGAACAAATTAAAACTCCAGAGAAGATATAGAATTTGGGGCAACTAATTAAAGATGTTCAGACAAATCTCCTAATCAATTCAAGGAGATGAAGGAAAATATGACTAAAGAGATAAAGTATATTAAGAAGACATTGTATGAGCATAAAGAAGAATTTGAAAGTATAAAAAGAAACATAATAGAAATTATGGGGATGAAAGACACAACAGAGAGATAAAAAAAAAATACACTAAGGCATACAACAGCAGATTTGAACAGACAGAAGAATCAGTGACCTAGAAGACAGTACAGTTGAAATCTTACAGACAGAAGAAAATAGAGAGAAAAGAAGGGAAAAAATTGAGCAGGGTCTCAGGAATTTGAATGACAGAATGAAGCACACAAACATACACACCATGGGTGAACCAGAAGGAGAAGAGATGGAAAAGGGGTGGAAAGAATATTTGAGGAAATAATAGCTAAAAATTTCCCAACTCTTATGGAAGACATAAGTATAAATGTCCAAGAAACTCAATATAGTACAAACACAGTAAATTTAATAGACCTACTCTAAGACACATAATAAACAGAATGTAAATGCAAAAGATAAAGAGAGAATTCTGAAAGCAGCAAGAAAAAAGCAATTCATCACATACAAGAAATCCACAATAAGATTAAGGATGTTAAAAGGATAAAAAGAAAGATGGAGAAAAAAAAATTTATATATATATGGCATTTAAAAGCCAAAGGATAAAATGGCTGAAGTACTGCCTGAATGTTAATGGACTAAACTCCACAATCAAAAGGCACAGATTAGCAGAATGAATAAAAAAACTATGACCCAACTATATGCTATTTACAAGAGATTCACCTTAGACTCAAAGACACAAATAGGCTGAAAGTGAAAGGATGGAAAAAACTATTCCATGCAAATAAATATAATAGTAACCAAAAAAGAGCTGGCATAGCTATACTAATATGGGACAAAGTAGACTGTTATAAGAGACAAAGAATGACATATATATTAATAAAAGGGGCAATGCACCAAGAAAAAAATAACAATCATAAATATTTATGAACCTCACCATGGTACCCCCAAAATACATGAGGCAAGCACTAGCAAAACTGAAGGGAGAAATAGATGTCCACACAATAATGGTTGGAGACATCAATACATCACTCTCATCAACAGATAGAACATCTAGAAAGAGGATCAATAGGAAAGAGAACTTGAATAATATGATAAATGAACTAGACCTAACAGATATATACAGAACACTACACCCCAAAACAGCAAGATAAACATTCTACTCTAGTGTGCATAGATCATTCTGCAAAATAGACCACATATTGGGTCACAAAACAAGTCTCCAAAAATTTGCAAAGATTGAAATTATACAAAGCACTTTCTCTACCAAAATGGGATGAAGCTGGAAATCAATAACAGGTGTCGAAGTTGAAAATTCACAAATATATGGACGTTAAACAACATATTCCTAAACAATCAGTTGATCAAAGAAAAAATTGCAAGGGAAATCAGTTAATATCATGAGATGAATATAAACGAGAACACAACATATTAAAACATATAGGGGAAGCAGATGTGGCTCAAGCAATTGGGCTCCCATCTACCATACAGGAGGTCCAGGGTTCAATTCCCAGGGCCTCCTGGTAAAGCAGGCTGGCCCGAGTGGAGAGCTGGCCCACGTGGAGAGCTGGCCCACACAGAGTGCTAGCCCACGCAGAGTGCTGGCCCGCACAGGAGTGCTGGCCCCTGTGGAGAACTGGTGCAGCAAGATGATGCAACAAAAAGAGACATAGAGGAGAGACAATAAAAGACACAGCAGACCAGGGAACCAAGGTGGCACAAGAGATTGAGCATTTCTCTCCCACTCCAGAAGGTCCCAGGATCAGTTCCCAGTATGACCTCAAAGAGAAGACAAGCAGACACAGAAGAACACACAGCAAATGGACACAGAGAGTAGACAGTGAGTGCAAAAAAAAATGGGGGGGGATAAATAAATAAATCATTAATAAATAAATAAAATATATGGGATGAAGCAAAGACAGGGCTGAGATGGAAATTTATTGCTCTAAATACTTACTTTTAAAAAAAAGAAAATCAAAGACCTAACTGCATACCTGGAAGAACTAGAAAAAGAACAGCAAACTAACCCCAAAGCATGCAGAAGGAAAGAAATTGCAAAAACTAGAGTGGAAATAAATTAATTTGAGAACAACAACAACAACAAAAAAAAAAAAAACAATAGAGAAAATCAACAAAGACAAAAGTTGGTTATTTGAGAAGATCAATAAAAGTGACAAACATTTAGCTAGACTGACAAAGAAAAAAAGAGAGAAGATGCAATAAATAAAATCAGAAATGAATGAGGGGACATCACTACTGTCCCCACAAAAGAAAAATGATCATAAATCATTTAACTGTATGCCAACAAAATAGACAACTAAGATAGAATGGACAAATTCTTAGAAATACACAATAAACCTACACTGACTCTAGAAGAAATAGAAGACCCCAAAAGACTAATTATAAGTAAAGGGATTGAATCAGTCATTAAATAAACTCCCAAAAAAGAAAATCCCAGGACCAGATGGCTTCACAGGTGAATTCTACCAATCTGTCCAAGAAGAATTAATACTAATCCTACTCAAACTCTCCCAAAAAATTGAAGAGGAGGGAACACTACCTAACTCATTCTATGATGCCAACATCACCCTCATACCAAAGACACATAAAGGTACCACAAGAAAAGAAAATTACAGACCAGTTTCTCTAATGAATATAAATGCAAAAGTCCTAAACGGAACACTTGCAAATCAAATCCAACAACACATTAAAAGAATTATACACTGTGATCAAGTGGGTTTTATCCAAGGAATGCGAGGGTGCTTCAACACAAGAAAATCAATACACTACATTAAAATAAATCTGATAATTAGCTTTTCCAGGTCTGCAAACTAGGTTCCCTGGTCTGCTGTGTCTTTTATTGTCTCTCCTCTATGTCTCTTTTTGTTGCATCATCTTGCTGCACCAGTTCTCCACAGGGGCCAGCACTCCTGTGCGGGCCAGCACTCTGCGTGGGCTAGCACTCTGTGTGGGCCAGCTCTCCACTCGGGCCAGCCTGCTTCTGTGTACATTTAATGTAATACACTACATTAAAAAGGGGGGGGGGAACCACATGATCATTTCCATTGATACAGTAAAGGAATATGATAAAATCCAGCATCGTTTTTTGATAAAAACACTTCAAAAGCTAGGAATAGAAGGAAACTTTGTCAACATGATAAAGGGCATATATAAAAAAGCCATGCTAACATCTAATCAATGATGAAAGACAAAGTATTCCTTTTAAGATCTAGAACAAGACAAGGCTGCCCACTGACACAACTGTTATTCAACATTGTGCTAGATGTTCTAATCAGAGCAGTTAGGCAAGAAAAAGAAATAAAAGTCATCCAAATTGGAAGAAGTAAAACTTTCAGTATTTGCAGAAGACATAATCCCATATGTAAAAAGTCCAAAAAAATCTACAACAAAGCTACTATAGCTAATAAATGAGCTCAGGAAAGTGGTGAGATACAAGATCAACACACAAAAATCAGTAGTGTTTCTATACTCTAGTAATGAGCAATCTGAGGAGGAAGTCAAGAAAAAAATTCCATTTTCAATAACATCTAAAAGAATCAAATATCTAGGAATAAATTTAACCAAGGATGTAAATGACTTGTACACAGAATACTACAAAACATTGTTAAAATCAGTCAAATAAATGGAAGGACATTCCATGCTTATGGATTGGAAGACTAACTATTGTTAAGATGTCAGTTCTACCCAAATTGATTTACAGATTCAACACAATCCCAATTGAAATTCCAACAACCTAGTTTGCAAACCTGGAAAAGCTAATTATCAGATTTATTTGGAAGAATATGGGCCCTGAATAGCCAAAAACATCTTGAAAAAGAAGAACAAAGTTGAAGGATTCACACCTCCTGACTTTAAAGCATGTTACAAAGTTACAGTGGTCAAAACAGCATGGCACTGGCATAAGGGCAGATATATTGACCAATGAAATCAAACTGAGAGTTCAGAAATAGACACATTTAGCACCACATATCAATTAATTTTTTTTATTTTTTTTATTGCCCCCCTCCCCAAGATGGCTCCCTCATCTGTCTGCTCATTGTCTGCTCATCTTCTTTAGGAGGCACTGGGAACTGAACCCGGGACCTCCCATATGGGAGAGAGGCTCCCAATCGCTTGAGCCACATCTTTTCCCTGCTTGTGTCTCTCATTGTGTTTCCTCACTGTGTCTCCTTGTTGCATCATCTTGTTGCATCAGCTCACCACACCAGCCCACCACATCAGCTCGCTGTCCTGCTCATCTTCTTTAGGAGGCACTGGGAACCAATCCTGGGAGCTCCCATGTAGTAGGTGGGTGTCCAACTGCTTGAGCCGCATCCACTTCCCTCAACTGATTTTTTTTTTTCATATCTAATTCTCTTCTTTTATTTTTTTTTTCAATATATATATATTTTTAAGATACCTAGATTACATAAATGTTACACAAAAGATATTGGGATTCCCATATGCCACACTCCCCACACCTCCCACACCCTCCCACATCAACATCCTTCATTATTGTGGCACATTCATTGCAATTGATAAACGCATCCTGGGGCTTTGCCATTAAACATGGACCTTAGTTCACATTGTAGTCTACACTTTCTCCCACACAGATCTGCATACTATATGATGATATAAAATGGCCTATATCTGTCATTACAGTGTCATTCAGCCCCAGTCCTGAAAAAGCCCCCATATTACAACTGTTTTTCCCTCTCCCCATCCCCAGAGCCTCCAGTGGCCACTGGCTCCACATCAATGTTGCAATTTCTTCCATTGCTAGAATCACAATATGTCTATAGTAGAATACCAGTACCTCAATTGATTTTTTTTTTTAAGATTTTATTTATTTATTTATTCATTTATCCCCCCCCTTGCTGCTTGTGCTCGCTGGGTCAGCTAACCACCGCCGTGCCGGTGGGCTTGCCTTCACCAGGAGGCCCCAGGAACCGAACCCGGGGCCTCCCATATGGTAAACGGGAGCCCTACTGATTGAGCCACAGCCACTTCCCTCAATTGATTTTTGACAAGGCCACCAAGTCCACTCAACTGGGAAAGAATAGTCTCTTCAAAAAGATTCTGCTGAGAGAACTGGATATCCATATGTAAAAGAATGAAAGAATGCCCCTATCTCACACCATCTACAAAAAGTAAGCCAAACTAAATCAAAGACCTAAATATAAGAATCAGGACCTAGTTTTATAATTCAAAAATATAGGGAAGCATCTTCAAGATCTCATGGTAGGCAATAGTTTCTTAGACTTTATACCCAAAGCACAAGCAATGAAAAAAATAAATAGGTAAATGGGATCTCCTAAAAATTAAAAACTTTTATACATCAAAACACCTTCTTAAGAAAGTGAAAAGACAACCTATTCAATGGGAGAAAATATTTGGAAATCACATATCCACTAAGGGTTTAATATCCAGAATATATAAAGAAATCCTACCACTCAACAAGAAAGAGACAAATGACCCAATTAAAAAGTGGGCAAAAGACTTGAATACACATTTCTCCAAAAAGGAAATACAAATGGCTATAAAAGACATGAAAAGATGCTCAACATCAATAGTTATTAGGGAAATGCAAATCAAAGTTATGAGATATCATTTCACATCCACCAGAATGGCCACTGTTAAAAAAAAAAAAAAAATAGAAAACTACAAGTGCTAGAGAAGATGTGGAGAAATAGGAACACTCATTTATTTTGGGTGGCAATGTAAAATGGTGTAGCCACTTTGGAAGACAGTTTGACAGTTCCTTAGGAAAGCTAAGTATACAACTACCATATGATCCAGAAATCCCACTATTAGGTATATACTCCGAAGAACTGAAAGCCGAAACTCAAACAGATACTTGCACACCGATGTTCATAGCAGCATTATTCACAATTGGAAGCAACCCAAATGTCCATCATCCTATGAATGGCTAAACAAAATGTGGTATATACATACAATGGAATATTTAGCTGTAAAAAGGAATGAAGTCCTGATGCATGAGACAATATGGATGAACCCTTGAGGACATTATGCTGAGTGAAATAAGCCAGACACAAAAGGACAGATATTGTATGATTTCACTGTTATAAACTAATTATAAAAGGAAACTAATGGAGTTAGAATCTAGAATATTGGTTACCAGGAGATAGACTGAGATTAGAAAATAGGAAGTTGATGCTTAACTTGTACAGAATTTCTATTTAAACTGATGGTAAAGGTTTGGAAATGGACAGTGGTTATGGTAGCATATTACTGGAAGTGTAATCAACAGCACTGAACTATATAGGTGAATATGATTAAAAGAGGAAACTTTCATTCTCCAAGGGAGCAGCAACAGCCCCCCGAATGCAGGGGCAGTGTCTGGCAAAGGAGGAGGGTCCACTAATGGGTTCTTGTTATTGATGACTAGCCTTAGGAGCCTTTGCTCTTGTAATTGAAACTTAGCCTGCTGTTATGGGGTGCCTAAGGGTTGCCACCTGAGAGTCTCCTTGTTGCTCAAATGTGGCCTCTCTCTAAGCCAAACTCACCATATGAATGCATTACCTTCCCCCCAGCATGGGACATGACCCCCGGGGATGAATCTCCCTGGCAATGAGGGATTACTACCAAGTGCCAACCGTAAATACGACTGGAAAAAGACCTTGAATAAAAGGGGGGAAAGGTAAAGACAAATGAGTTCATGTGGCTAAAAGACTTCAAAGAGAGTCGGGAGGTCATCCCAGAGGTAACGCTTACGCATACCTCAGTCGGATCTCACAGAAAACCAAAGTGGATATCACCCCACACAGAGGGGCTCCTGAGGGTTCTGGAGACACCCAGGTCCTATATAAGGGGTGATAGCTCCAGAGATTGATGCCTTATCAGTGGACTATACTTTGAAATCTGTGCTCCTGAGAGTGACAGAGTTGGACTCAAATAAGTCCTCCCTGCACATGGTCCATCAGTCCCTTCTATTCAAACCTATATGTGATGCTGGAGTTTGTAGGTATACTTCCAGAGACTGGAGCCTTTGGCCTGCCCATATGCCAACTATGCCTGGAATCTCAGTGGAGCTGCAACTGCTACTCTACAGCTCAATGGACTCACCCAAGTCACCTGGCGAGGAGATGATGATGGACAACGGCCATCCCAGGGAATGGAGTCTGCACCTGCAGGCAGGATAATCCCATCCATGTTATCCATGGGATATAAGCCCCCTCTCACTTGGAGGTGGAGTGGACATCACCATCCCAAACTCCTCAGGATTGGGGGAAGAGCTATGGACTAGAGTAGACTTACTGGTATTCTGTTGTCGACATATTGTGATTCAAGTAATGGAAGAAATTACAACATTGAAGTGGAGCCAGTGGCCACTGGACACTTTCAGGGCAGGGAGAGGGAAAAGCAGTTGTAATACAGGGGTTTTTTCAGGTCTTGGGAATTATCCTGAGTGACATTACAATGACAGATATAGGCCATTTTACATCAGCATATAACATGCAGAACTGTGTGGGAGAGAGTGTGGTCTACAATGTGAACTATGGTCCATGCTTAGTGGCAAAGACCCAGGATGTGTATATCCATTGCAGGTGATATGCCACACTAATGAAGGATGTTTATGTGGGAGGTTGTGGGAAGTGTGGGAGGTGGGGAACATGAGAATCCCTGTAATTTTTGTGTAACATTTATGTAACCTAAGCATCTTTTAAAATATAAAAAAAAGACATCATAATAAAAGGAAACTACAAATCAATATGTCATGAATATAGATGTAAAAATCCTCCAAAAATACAAGCAAACCAAAATTCAACATCATATTAAAAGAATTATAAACAAAAAAAAAAGAGGAAACTTTAGAATATATATGCTACTAGAATAAAAATTAGAAGATAAAACATAAGCCTGGGGAAGCGGCTGTGGCTCAATCAGTAGGGCTCCCATTTACCATATGGGAGGCCCCGGGTTCGGTTCCTGGGGCCTCCTGGTGAAGGCAAGCCCACCCGCACGGCGTGGTTGGCTGACCCAGCGAGCACAAGCAGCAAGGGGGGGATAAATGAATAAATAAATAAAATCTTTAAAAAAAAAAGAACATAAGCCTGTACAACACAGTGAACCCTATTGTAGACAATGGACTGTAGTTAATAGTACAAGTATAAAAATGTTCTTTCATGAATTATAACAAATATACAATACTAATACAAGGTGGTAATAACAGGGTCGTATATGGAGGAAAATTACACCTAATGTAAATAATGGATAGAACTATTTCAATAATCTTTCATCAACTTAACAAAGGTAACTACTGTTAAAAAAAAAAAAAAAATAGGACAAGTATTTTTAAAGTGCTATCATCAATTTTAACAAATGTTCCACACCAGTGCAAGGTATTGTTGGGGTGGTGTACGGGAATCCTGTATTTTATGCATGATTGTTTTGCAAACTCACAATTTCTCTAATTAAAAAAAATGATTAAAGCTGAAACCCAATAAAATGCAGTGGAAGGAAGTAGAAATAGGGTAGAATGGATGAGCAAAATATGAAATATTGTAGTGGAAGAAATTGATGGTCCTGGGGGCCATAGTGGGTGAACAAGAGAGGATTTGAAATCTTGGTAAAAGGGAGGATAGAGAATCGATAGAAACTGGTTTAACCTATATTTGCACCATGGAAGCCCATAAATGAATGGCTTCAAGGACTTTGTACATCTTCAGGGGCTGGTTCTCAAGTCCAGAAGTAAGGAGGAAAAACAAACATCTTCTGAAAGGAAGTCAGGGAGCAAACAGCAACATCACGCTAAAGAAGGGGTCTTCATGGGACTGACCATCTCTTCATTTAAGAGGCTTGGAGTCTGACTGTAAAAGGGATGGCTAAGAGCTCTAGATGTATACTTAGGTTTCTGTCCTCATAAGAAAGCCCATAGGAAAAGAATTGTGGGAAGATGGTGGAGTAAGATGCTCCAGAAATCAGTCTTTCTACCAAAATAACTATTGAAATGGCAGGAACTATCTGAATCAACTATTTTGAAAGTCTAAAGTCTATTGTAACGCTGTGCAGCATCCAGGAGGAGCTAAAGAAAGAGGCTGTTAATTTGCCGTAAATACCAGTGAGTTCTGCCCTCCCTGCAGCAGCTACAATCCTTCATCAACCAGGCTAGAAAGGCAGGCAGCAGTGGAGAATGCAGCTCAAGCCCCTGGTGCAGCTTGCTGGTGCCAGGATGGGACATAAAGACCTAGTCTTCCAGATTTCAGGGGTGTGTAGTCTGATCACTGACCACTGCTACTGCTCAGCTACTTCAGACTGCTAGGGACTGGCTTTGAGGGCAGCCATTTTTCCAATGCCCCTTGGGCAAAGTTAGCACAGGAATCTTAAAAGACTGTAACCATCCTCAAAACTACGGAAAGCAATTCAAAGGTTGCATTAACTGGTCAAGTGCTAAATCAAAAAAGTGCAGCTTAAATAGCCATAGAAGAAGGTTTTGGCATCCTTGCTGGCCCTTCCCCCACCCCCTCCACAATATGAGGTAGAGCCAACCTGCGTGCTCAGAGTGGCTCCCTGACCCTGTTCCAGAGTGAGCAGAAAGGTCCCTGTGTGCATACTGGGTTGCATGTATGTCAGTGACAATCTATGAGGTAGAAATCTGAGGGACTGAGCCTGGGAAGTTCTCTTGGGCTCTCCCTCAGAGTTGGTCTTGAGGTCAGAGAAGCAGTTAGAGACTTCTGGGGCAGTGTAAGAAACAATTAAGTTGAAGTAGCCTGGGGCAAAGGACTAGCTGCATTAAGTCATACAAAAGAGCACACAAGAGGGAGTATAAGTCTATTTCAAATGGAATAGAGGAGCCTTTTACTTCAACTCCTGTAAACTGTAATAGGGAAATTCCTAAGGCCACTAACACAATCGCAGGAAAAGAAGCAGGCTACCCAGCTCCAAGCAGGCTCAGATCACACAGGAAAAAACCTGCACTTCACATCTGCCTCAAACTAATCTTCTTACAGGAGGGCTAAGCTCTGAAGGAAACCATAATCAAAGCAGAGCCAATTTGCAGACAGTGAAAGATGTTTTTGCTTTGATTTGTATGTTTTAATTAGATCCTGACTTTCAAAGAAAATCTCTGTCATATCACTAAGCAGATATAAACTTAAGGAACAGATAGTTCAGGGACTAAATCCCAGAGTTAACAAAAAAAAAAAAAAAAAAAAAAAAACAGGAAATAATAGCCCATGAAAAGGATAAAAGTCCAGAAACTGTCAATGAAGAGGACCAGATTTTGGACTTACCAGACAAAACTTTAACAAGGAGATAAAGTTATCTCTCCACTTTAGTTGATGTCTAGGCATTTGAATATATTGGTGAATTTACTCTGACAGTCAATTTCTCTCTCTTGCCTAGTGGTTTTGTTTCATGGTTCTTTGATTTTTGGTTCAACTTATTCTAAGTCTTTAAAATTGCCCAGCTCAAGTTATCAAAATAGGACCAGGGACTTAATGGGGTATATATCCAATCTAAGGGTTCTGGGCAAGAGACTCCAAAAAAGCATTTCTCTCCTTGCAGTTTCCCGGTCAGCCAGCAGACAGAGCTCATTGGCAAATCTTTCCACAGAGGAGTCTCTTTCAGCCTCCACTTTCCCATGATTCAGTTCTGGCCAAGATTCAAAGCAAACTATGCTGGCCAAACTTACAATGAGAAGCCACTTCCTGCCCTCCACCACACCGTCCCTCTTCCCAGGGAGGAAGAAGTTTATTCCCCACTCAGGTGGCTGCAGTGAGCCATACGTTTTATCCAGGCTATTCGCCTTGAGAATGGGGGATGGGTGTCATTCCCTGCCACGGGGATTAGCAACTCATGGTTTTCATCTCTGCTCTCTCATCTCTCTGTCCCTCGCCCTCCTGGAGGAAGCACAGCACTATCCTGGTCTGCAGATCCCCAAAGCAACTCTCTTGGACAGCCTCTTGCCCTTCCTCCATTGTTTTTGTGAGAGAATTGAGCCTTGCCTACCTACTCCAACACCAACTTCCCAGAAGTATCCCCAATTTAGCTAATTTGCCTCTATTCTTCCAGCTCCTCAGACCAAAAATCTCAGAGTCATCATTGACACTCTTTCTCTCAAACCCCTCCTCATCTCATCTAATCCATTATCAAATCCTAAGAACTCTTCCTTGAAAATATATCAGAATCTCTCCACTTTTCATTATCTCTTGCAGGGAATATTACAACAGTCTCCAAATTAGTCTCCTTGCTTTATCCCCTAACCTCATTTCACTCTCTGAATCTATTTTTAACATAGCAGCCAAAGATACCCTTTAAAAACATAAGCTATGTGATCTTCTATGCAATTCCCCAATGGATCCCCATATCACTCAGAGGAAAAGCTCTAAGCCTCTGTGCTAGCTATTGCCTCTGCCTGGAATACTCTTTCCCCAAGCATCTGTATGGTTAACTCCGTCACCTTTTTCAAGTCTATGCTCAAACATCACCTTTCATGGAGGACTTCCCTAACCATTCCATTTAAAACTGTAACCACCTCCACCCCAAACTAAGTATGCTATGTCCCTTACCTATTTTTTTCTCCAAATTACTTTTTTTTCCTACAAAAGTCTGCTTGTTTTTTTTTAAACAAATCAATTGTATTGATACCTATTAATAAAGCATACAATTTATCTAAAGTGTAAAATCAGTGTTATTGAGTATAATCACATAGATGTGCATTCATCACTTCAATCATTATTAAAGCATTTTCATTATTTCAATAATAATAATAATAAGTAAAAAAAAAAAAACAGACAAACAAATAAGAAAATTCTTCACTTCTCAATCTCTCTGTTTCCCCTGCTGTATATAGCTGCTATTTCTGGCTATTCTTGCACAATTATTTATTTGTTTACTAAAAACAGTTTTATTGAGATATATTCACATACCATATGATCTATCCAAAATGTCATTGATCTATAATCAATGACATTTAGTGTAATCACAATGTTGTGCATTCATCATCTCAAAAGTTTTAGAACAATTTCATTACTACAAAAAGGAAGACTCCACACCCCTTAGAAATCCTTCCTCAGCCTTATATAACCACTATTCTAATTTCATCTTTATAAATTGATTTATATTTACATTTTATAGAAATGGAATCATACAATATGTAGTACTCTGTGTCTGAGCTCCTTCACTTAGTATAATTTTTGTCTGATATTAGCATTTTGTAGTATTAACTTACATTTGTTTGAACAGCTTCAAGAAAAACAGTCTTATGTATGCAATTTTTCCCATATACATATGTCACATAATATATTTATATTTCACATAATATATTTCATTCATAATAGGGCAATCATACAGTATTTGTCCTTTTGTGGATGGCTTGCTTCATTCAACATAATGACCTCCAGGTTCATCCATGTTGTCATACGTTTCATGACTTCATTTCTTCTTACCACTGCAAAATACTCCATCGTGTGTATACTCCACAATTTGTCTATCCATTCATCAGCTGATGGATACCTGGGCTGTTTCCAGCTTTTGGCTATCATGAATAATGTTGCTACCAGAATAGCAGTTGTCTATTTGTGGTGTATAACTAGCAATGGTATTGCTGGGTCCCAAGGCAAGTTTATATTCAACTTCCTTAGAAACTGCCTAACAGTTCTCCACAATGTCTGCACCATTCTACATTCCCACCAACAGTGAATAAGTGTTCCTATCTCCCTACATCCTCTTCAACATTTACAGTTTTCTGACTTTTTAATAGTGGCCAGTCTAATAGGTATGAAATGATATCTTATTGTAGTTTTGATTTGCATTTCCCTAATTGCTAGTGATGTTGAACATTTTTTCATGTGTTGCTTGACCATTTGTATTTCTTCTTTGGACAGTTGTCTTTCCAAGTCTTTTGCCCATTTTTTTAATTGGATACTTTGTCTTTTTATTGTTGAGTCGTATGATCTCCTTATATGTCACGGATATTAAACCCTTGTCAGATATGTGATTGTCAAATATTTTCTCCCAATAATCTGCTAATCTACTATATTGTTTACTTATTTGTACATAGTGTGTTTTGCCCACTGCTCCATTAGTCTGTGTCTCTTTTGTATGCCCAGAACAGAGAACAAGTCTGGAATGAAGTAAGTGAATCTTTGTTGAATGAAAAAAGGAATGAGTGTGTTTGGGCCTTACTAATAATTTGCTTGTGAAGAAGTGGAGGCTCCAGTTACTCAAGCTGGAATTTTATTATCTCATTACTCACAAAACTGCTCGAAAGGGAGCTATCTGTCTTTTCCAAGAGTCAGGGCCCTGATAACAGGTGCTTCCCAAAGTTTCCTGGGCTTCTCTGATGTCATCACTATTCCTGATACAACCTTTGCCCAAAATGCTTGAAGGCAAATACCCAAGGTCTCTGGTAGCCTTGGTTGTTGGAGACAATTCTCCAAGGCACCCATTTGACATGCTGACAGCTACAGATTCCTTTAGCTTAGCTTAGGACCATAAGAGTAAAATCATTTCTATAGAAGCGATGAAGCTAATTAAAGAATATTAAACACAAGTGTGTTTTGTTTTGAATTTTTTACTAAGACTACCTCTGCCCATTCATTAATTGTTGGGATTAGCAGGCTTAATCTTTTGGAAGCATTTGATACCATTCAGCACATTTTCCTTTAAATGTTTTCCCCTTGGCACCTGTACCACTTTTGCTCTTTGTTTTCCTTCATTACGTTGATCATTCCTGAGTATCTATGTTGAACTTCTCTTTCTGTTCTTGTCTGTTAAATGTTCCTGTATATTCAAGATTCTGTTCTAGACCTCCTGTGTTTCTCACTTTACACACTGCCTCTGGATGATCGAATGCATTTTCATGGCCTCAATTACTACCTATCTCTGAAATCTTTCTCTCTAGGGTGTACATTTTCTGAGACTGAGAGCTGTATATCCAATTGCCTACTTGACTTTTCCACTTGGATAGCCCTCAAGCACCTCAAAGTCAACCTGTCTCAGACTGAACTTAACATCCATTCCTCTATTTTTGATTCTTGTCTTCCCTATTCAGTTGCTTAAGCCAAAACTTATACATCAACTATAACTTTTCCCTCACTCTCATCTCCCAGATTTCAATTGCCAATCCAACTGATTGTACCTCTTTAATTTTGGGGGGACTTCTCCACTACTCACCTGGTTAACTTCAATAGCCTCCTCAAATCCATTATCCATAATGCTTCCAAAGTGATTTTTCTAAAAGAAAAATCTGAGGGAAGTATGGGGTACCTCTGTGCCAACTATGAGGTTTGCTAGACCAGGCTAGCACTTAGTCCAGTGGGAGGCCTTTGAGGGTCCTTATGGCTTCAGGACTGCTTCATCAAGGACCCTCATCATGGGTATCTGTGAAGGATTGTATAAAAGAAATTCACATTCTTCCCGGGAGTGATAGATGTATTATACACATTTCTATACAAAAGAAAGTGAAAGAAGGATTCTTTCAGAAAATATAAAGTATAAGTTTCTTCTTTTAACCTGGGAGATAGGAAATATTTAAGGACATAAGATACTACGTAGACTACATGTCTGAAATGTTAACACTTTATGCATCATACCACTCCTGTCTAGATACTACCATCTTGCTCCCACTATCCCCTCCCCAAAGCATAAATCAGATTACAGTGTCAAGGGAAAACAGAGAGGTACAAGTAAGAAGGATCCAATATTCCTCTTCTCCGTGGGAGAGTTCACCCTCAGTTGTTGTTTTTGAAATCAAATTAAAATTAGATTATCTAGGTCTTTATGGACAGGGGAGATCATTTCATGTAATACAGATGAGGGAGGTGCTCAATAATTGTTTCAATCACATGTTCTAGTCACTTTTCTGTCATCTCCCTTCCTTCTCCAGTCTAGTACTTCTCTCTTAGTCTTTCTACTGATGCGCTGGCTATTTAAATGCCTATCAGAGCTTGTTGGAGTCAGAGCCTCAGCACATAGATTTAGTATTCCTGCTGCCACCACTCTTGACCCCCTAGTAGTATCATCATGGGCACCTACCAGATTCTAGTACTACCATGCTAATGTTCCTTTAGACCTCTCTGGCATTATACCAAATATTTTCCACATCCATTTTTGTCATAGTTGTCATAGTCCATTTTGTTCTCTCTCAGACAAATTAGAATTTCTTCTTTCTTTTTTAAACTATTGGCAAAAAAGTGACCCCCTTCTCACTAAAATTTTTAAAAATCACTACAGTCCTTCTGCCAACTGATGGAAATTACTCTTTTGCTTTCTTTATTGGTTCATAAGAGACTCAGAAATGAGATAATCTCTGTGTCACACTTCCCAATCCCCACTCTCAAGGACTTCCTACCTTCTTCCTTCTCTCTCTCCCTCCCTCCCCTCCCATTTTCCCTCCCTCTCTTCCTTCCTTCCTTCTTTTCTTTCTTAGAAGCTGTAGATTTACAGAAAATCATGCATAAAATACAGAGTTGTCCTGTACCACCCAATTATTAACATCTTGCATTAGTGTGGTACATTTGTTACAACTGCTGAAAGAACATTTTTATAATTGTACTATTAACTATAGTCTTCGCAAAACATTTCCTTCCACCTGCCCCATAAGATCTAAGCCACCTCTCAGTCTGAAGCAGAGCAGGCATCACCATCCCAAAATCCTCAGGCTTGTTGAATGAAAAACATAAAGGGGGGATGCAACAATGGACCAAAGTAGATGTATTTTTTGTAGTAATGGAAGAACTTGTAAAATTGACATAAAGATAGTGGTTATCAGAGCTTCTTGGGGTGGGGAGTAAAGAGTAGGTGGTGCACAGGGCATTTTTAGGACATTGAAATTGTTCTGCATGGTATTTCAATGATGGATACAAGCCGTTATACATTTTATCAAAACCTACAAAATTGTATGATGCAAACTGTATTCCATGAGGTAAACTATAGGCCATGGTTAGTAACAATGCTTCAATATTTGTTCATCAATTGTAACAAATGTACCACACTAATGTAAGATGTTATTAATAGGGGAATATGTGAGAGGGAGGAGTGGAGTATATGGGAATCCCCTATACTTTTTATGTAAACTTTCTATAATCTAAAACTTCTTTAAAAATAAAGTTTATTGCATAGAAAAAATACCTATAGTCCTTGGTTTATGATAGGGATCATTGTGTTGTCCAGCCCTATGGTACTTTTAAAAAATATTTTACTCTAGTAACATATATACAACCTAAAATTTCCTCTTTTAACCAGATTCCAATATATAATTTAATGCTGTTAATTACATTCACAATATTGCTACCATCACCACCATCCATTACCAAAACATTTCATCACCCCAGTATAATCTGTGTACAATTTGAGCATTAAATCCTTATTCACTACCCCTTCCCCAGCCCTTGGTAACCTGTATTCTAGTTGCTAATTCTATGAATTTGCTTATTCTAATTATTTCACATCAGTGAGATCATACAGTATTTGTCCTTTTGAGTGTGGCTTATTTCACTCAACATAATGTTTTCAAGGTTCATCCATGTTATCACATGTATCAGGACTTCATTCCTTTTTATGTCTGAATAATATACTATTGTATGTATATGCCACATTTTGTTTATCCATTCATCTCTTGATGGACACTCAGACCACTTCAATCTTTTGGCAATTATGAATAATGCCACTATGAACATCAGTGTGAAAATATCTGTTCAAGTCCCTGCTTTCAATTCTTTAGGGTATATATCTAGAAGAGGGAATGCCAGGTCATATAGTAATTCTAAATCTTTCTGAGGAACCAGAAAACTGTCTTCCACAGTGGCTACACCATTTTACATTCCCACCAATAATGAATGAGTGTCCCTAATTCTCTACAACCTCTTCAGCGCTTGTAATTTCCATTTTTTTAATAGTAGCCATTCTAGAGGGTGTGGAGGTATTTCATTGTGGTGTTGATTTACTTTGCCCTAATGACTAATGATGTTGAGCATCTTTTCATGTGCCTTTTGGACATGTGTATATCATATTTGGAGAAATGTCTGTTTAAGTCCTTCACCCATTTCTTAACTGGGCTTTTTGTCTTTTTGTTGTTGAATTGTAGGGTTTCTTTCTATATTCTGAATATTAAACTCTTATCAGATATGTGGTTTCCAAAGATTTTCTCCTATTGTCTAGGTTGTCTCTTTACTTTCATGATAAAGTCCATTGATACACAAAAATTTTAATTTTGATGAGGTCCCATTTATCTATTTTTTTAAGGTGGTACCAACCCGGCTTGCTCTCCTGGGTAGGAAAAAGGCAGGTCAGGCCTCCTACCATTTTTGTCACCTGCATTCTGTCCTCATTGATTCCATGGTTCCTGCCCTCAAGAATACGAGCTCAAGAAGCAATCAAAAATGGTATCGGAGTAGCTCAGGCAGGGTGCAGCTGTCCTGCAAAATAGGTAAGAAGGGTGATGGATGTGGCTCAAACAGTTGGACGTCTGTCTCCCATACAGAGGGACCTGGGTTCGATCCCTGGGACCTCCCAGTGAAAAAAAAAAAAAACAGGGAAGAAGGCAAAGAAGTCACCTGAAGTAGCTGCTTTGGGGACCTGCAAACCAAAAGAGTGCCACATGCATCATCTGGCAGAGACAGTGGATGAAGAAACAAAGAAGCCAAAGGGAAAACCATGAGTTGATAACCCCATGGCTGGGAACACCACCCATCCCCCACCCTCAAGGCAAACAGCCTAGATAAAATCTTCAGCTGTGCAGCAAATGGAGAGGTGAAAGGAAATATTCCTCCCTGAAAAGAGGGAGGGTGTGGTGGAAAGCTGATTGTCATTTCTCTTGCATGACTTTCTACCATAACTCACTGGTTCAGAAGAGCTTTTGGAAATTAAAGAATTTAGTTTCTGTGAAAGGGTTTGCTGAGGAGCACCGTTTACTGGCCAGCCAGGAAAGTGAAGTAAGATAGCTTTTTTCTCCCATTTCTTTCCCAGACACAGTAGATGTGGTTGAGCCACATTAGCAGCTCCCTGCCCATTTTGATTACTTAAACAGGGCAATCTTAAAGATTTAGAAAAAACTAAACTAAAAATCAAAGAGCTGTGAAATAAAACCACTAGGCAAGAGAGATAAATTGATCAGCAGAGCAAAATCACCAACATAATCAGGTGCCTGGATGATTAGAGATAATCAAATGTCATCTCAACAAAAGATAACAACCCATAATAAGAAACAGGAAGATATTGCCCAGTCAAAGGAAAAAGCCAAGAATCCAGATAAGGTACAGGATTTAAGACAACTAATCAATGATGTTTACACAAACCTCCTTAATCAATTTAAGGAGATGAAGGAAAATATTACTAAATAAAAATAGATAAAGTATATTAAGATGATACTGGGTGAGCATACAGAGCAATTTGAAAGCCTGCAAAAGAAAAGTAACAGGGCTTATGCGAATGAAAAGGACAATTCTCCAAGATAAACCACATAATGGGTCACAAAATAAGTCTCCATAAATTTGCAAAGATTGAAATTATACAAAGCACTTTCTCTACCATAATGGGATGAAGCTGGAAATCAATAACAGATGTAGAAGTTGAAAATTCACAAATATGTGGGAGTTAAACAACATATTCCTAAACAATCAGTTGGTCAAAAAAGAAAATGCAAGGGAAATCAGTTAATATCATGAGATGAATAAAAATGAGAGCACAACATATTAAAACATATGGGTTGAAGCAAAGGCAGGGCTAAAAGGCAAATTTATTGCTCTAAACACTAACATTAAAAAAAGAAGAAGAAAATCAAAGACCTAACTGCATACCTGGAAGAACTAGAAAAAGAACAGCAAACTAACCCTAAAGCATGCAGAACAAAAGAAATTGCAAAGACTAGAGTGGAAATAAATGAAATTGAGAACAAAAAAACAAACACAATATAGAGAATCAGCAAAACCAAAAGTTGGTTCTTTGAGTAGATCAATAAAATTGACAAACATTTAGCTAGACTGACAAAGAAAAAGAGAAAAGATGCAAGTAAATAAAATCAGAAATGAATGATTTACTACTGACCCCACAAAAGAAAAATGGTCATAAGAGGATAATACAAATAATTGTATGCCAACAAAATAGACAAGTTAAACAGAGAACAAATTCCTAGATATACACAATAAATCTACACTGGCTTTAGAAGAAATAGACAATCCCAACAGACCAATTACAAGTGAAGGGATTGAATCAGTCATTTTAAAAAACTCCCAACAAAGAAAAACCCAGGACCAGAGGGCTTTACAGATGAATTCTACCAAACATTTCAAGAAGAATTAATACCAATCCTGTTTAATCACTTCCAAAAAATTGAAAAGGAGGGAAAATTAACCAACACATTTTATGACACCAACATCACTGTAATACTAAAGCCAGATAAAGATACTAGAAGAAAAGAAAATTCAGACCAATCTCTCTAATGAACATACATGTAAAAATACTCAACAAAATACTTGCAAATAAAGTCTAACAGCATATAAAAACAATTATACATCGCGATCAAGGAGATTTTATTCCTGGTATGCAAGGGTGGTTCGACATAAGAAAATCAATTTAGCATAATACACGACATTAACAAATTGAAGGGAAAAAAATACATGATCATCTTGATTGATGCAGAAAAGGCATGTAATAAAATCCAGCATCCTTTCATGATAAAAACGCTTCAAAAGATAGGAATAGATGGAAAGTTTCTCAACATGATAAAGGGCATATATGAAAATCCCACAGCCAACATTGTACTCAATGGGGAGAGGTTGAAAGTTGTCCCTCTAAGATCAGGAACAAGACAAGGATGCCCACTGTTACCACTGTTATTCAATATTGTGCTAGCAGTTCTAACTAAAGCAATTAGGCAAGAAAAAGAAATAAAAGGCATCCAGAATAGAAAAGAGGAAGTAAAACTCTCACTATTCACAGATCAGATGATCCCATATTTATAAAATTCTGAAAATCTACAACAAAATTATTTGAGCTAATAAATGAGTTCAGCAAAGTAGCAAGATCATCACACAAAAATCAGCAGCATTTCTATACTCTAGTAATGAGCAAGCTGAGGAGGAAATCAAGAAACAAATTCCATTTACAATAGCAACAAAAAGACTCAAATATCTAGGAAGGTAAAGGATCTGTATTCAAAAAACTACAAAACACTGCTAAAAGAAATCAAATAAAACCTAAACAAATAGAAAGATATTTTGTGTTCATGAACTGGAAGACTAAACATCATGAAAATGTCAATTCTACCCAAACTGACTTATAGATTCAATGTAATACCAATCAAAATTCCAACAGCTTACTTTACAGAAATAGAAAGGTCAATTACCAAATTTATTTGGAAGAGAAAGGGATCCTGAATAGCCAAAAACATCCTAAAAAAGAAGAGCAAAGTCAGAGAACCCATACTCCCTAAACTTGAAGTGTATGATAAAGCCACAGTGGTCAAAACAGCATGCTGTTGGCATAAAGATAGACACATTGATCGATGGAATCTAACTGATACTTCAGAAATAGAACCTCACCTCTATGGTCAACTGATTTTTGATAAGCCTACCAAGTCCACTTTTCTGGGACAGAACAGTCTCTTTAATAAATAGTGCTGGAAGAAATGGATATCCATAACCAAAAGAATGAAAAAGGACCCCTATCTCACTCCCTACAGAAGAATCAACTCAAAATGGATCAAAGGCCTAAATATAAAAGCTAGAACCATAAAACTTCTGGAAGATAACATAGGAAAACATCTACAAGACCTTGTAGTAGGTGGCATTCTCTTAAATATTATACCCAAAGCAGGAGCAACAAAAGAAAAAAATAGATAAATGGAACCTCCTCAAAAGTAAACACTTCTATACTTCAAAGGACTTTGTGAAGAGGGTAAAAAAGCAGCTAACTCAATGATGGAAAATATTTAGAAATCACACATCTGACAAGAGTCTAATATTCATGATATATAAAGAGATCCTACAACTCAACAATAAAAAGACAAATGACCTGATTAAAAACTGGGCATGACAAAAACATATTGAAAAAGAAAAACAAAATTGGGGGAATCACACTACCTGGTTTTAAAGCATACTACAAAGCTACAGTGGTCAAAACTGCATGGTATTGAATCAAGGATAAACATACTGACCAACAGAACCAAATTGAGAGTTCTAATATAGATCTTCACATATATGGTCAACTGATAATCGATAAGGCCACCAAACCCACTCAACTGGGACAGAATGACTCTTCAACAAATGGTGCTGGGAGAACTGGATATACATATCCAAAAGAATGAGAGAGGATCACCATCTCATGCCCTGTACAAAAATTAACTCAAGATGGATCAAAGACTTAAATATAAGAGCAAAGACCATAAAACTCCTAGAAGATAATGTAGGGAAGCATCTATGAGATCTTGTAGTAGGAAATGTTTCATAAACTTTACACCCAAAGCGTGAGTAACAAAAGAAAAAAATAAATGGGACCTCCTTAAAATTAAAAAAAAAACTTTTGTGCTACAAAGGAGTTTTTCACAAAAGTGAAAAGGCAGCCTACTCAATGGGAGAAAGTATTTGGTAACCATTTATCTGATAAGGGCCTAATATCTAGCATATATAAAGAAATCCCACATCTCAAAAATAAAGACAATCAACCCATTAAAAAATGGGCAAGAGATTTGAATAGACAATTTTCCAAAGAGGAAATACAAATGGCTAAAAAGCACATGAAAAGATATTCAACATCACTAGCTATTAGGGAAAAGCAACTCAAAACTACAGTGAGATATCTTACACTTATTAGACTGGTGGCTATTAAAAAAAAAAAAAAAAGGAAATAAAGTGTTGGAGAGGATGTGGAGGAAAGAGAACCCTTCTCCACTTCTGTGGGAATGCAGAATGGTGCAGCCATTGTGGAGGACGATTTGGCAGTTCCTCAGGAAGCTAACTATAGAATTGCCATATGATCCAGCAATCCTATTAGTAGGTATATACTCAGAAAAATTGAAAACGGGGACACAAACAGATATATGCACACCAATGTTCATAGCATCATTATTCACTATTGCCAAAAGTTGGAAGCAACCCAAGTGTCCATCAACAGATGAATGGATAAACAAAATGTGGTATATACATACAATGGAATATTAATCAGCTGTAAGAAGAATGAAATATTGACACATGTGACAACGGGGATGAATCGAGAAGACCTTATGATGAGTGAAGTAAGCCAGTCACTAAAGGACAAATATTGCATGACCTCACTGATATCACCTAAGTGTATTAAGCAGACTCACAAAGCTAGAGTCTGGAAGATAGGTTATCAGGAGACAGAAAGGGAGTAGATTGTGGTGAGCGGATGTGGGCAAATCCATGATAAGGTGGAAGGGGGTGATTCAGCAGTGGATGAGGGTGATAGGGGTGCAGGGATGTGAGTGGGGTCAACAGTGTTGGTATGTGAGGATGACCAGGGTAGGGTTTGAGTTGGACTATTCCTGGAACTGGGGGGAGGACTGGAGGAAGGAACAAGTGAAGTCTGGGGATTTGTAGGTCTGTAGTTGAAACTACAATTGTGGGAATGTTCTTTGGGAAAATATGGCAGGTAAGGGTCACTGGTGCAGGGTGTCAGTGGTGGGGGGATAGGTGGGCATGTTTCTATGGAATACAAATATGGTCATCTTGTCATATCAGTGGGAGGAGAGACACAATAAAAAAGAAAATATTAAGCTCCCATCCTGGCGAGTCCTGCTACAATCTCAAACAGAGGAGCAAGAATCTCTTGAGTACATCGGCAGTGCCTAGCAAAAGAGGACAAAACAATACACTAGGCCCTTGATATTAATGCTTGTACTTATGAACCATATTCTTGTAAAATTGAAAACTTTGCCTAATAATATATATTGCCTAAGAGTTACCTCCTGAAAATCTCCTTGTTACTCAAATGTGGTCTCTCTAAGCCAGACTCAGTGTATAAGCTCACTTTCTAACCCCCACCCCACCCCGCTCCTGGCATGGGACATGACTCCTGGGAGTGGTCCTCCCTGGCACCGAGGGATTATTACCAAATGTCAACTAATGATGCATTTGGAAAAAGATTTGACCAAAAGGATTAAATTTAAATACAAATGAGTTTTTATGGCTAAAAGGTTTCAAAGTGAGTCGGGAGGTCGTTCCAGAGGTTATGCTTATGCATGTTTCAGGAAGATCTCTCTGACTGCCATAGTAAACAATGCCTCAAGCAAGGGTGCTTCTGAGGGCTCTAGAGACATCTGGACACAATAGGCAGGGCAGACAAGCCCAGGAAATCAGACCCAGTCAGTGGGCCTTACCTTAGAATATATGTTAACCTATCTCCCCAATGAAACAAATTAGACTCATTTATAATTTTCCTACACATGATTCTTTTGGCCCCTTCATTTGAATCTATAGTTAGCACTTATAGTTGTTATTGTAAATTCCATTGACTGTAAGAGTCAAATATTTGGGGATAAATTTAACCAAGGACATAAAGGACTGTATTAAAAAACTACAAAACTTTGCTAAAAGAAACCAGAGATGATCTAAATAGATGGAAGGATATTCTGTGTTCATGGGTTGAAAGACTAAATATCACTAAGATGTCAATTATACCAAAACTGATCTACAGATTTAATGCAACCCCAATAAAAATTCCAATATCCTTCTTTGCAGAATTGGAAAAGCAAATTATCAAATTTTATCTGGAAGAGTAAGAGTACCTGAATAGCCAAAAATATCTTTAAAAAGAATGGTGGAACTACAAATGGCCAGAAGACACATGAAAAGATGTTCAACACCACTAGCTATTAGGGAAATACAGATCAAAACTACAAGGAGATATCATCTCATATCATACAGAATGGCCATTATTTTAAAATAAAACAAAAAAAACAGATAACTATAAGTGCTGGAGAGGATGTGGAAACATAAGAACACTCCTTCACCATTGGTGGGGCTGTAAAATGGTGCAGCCTCGGAGGAAGACAATTTGGTGGTTTCTCAGGAAACTAAATATAGAATTGTCAAATGATCCAGCAATACCACTACTAAGAATATATTCAGAAGAACTGAAGGCAAGGACATGAACAGATATTTTCACACCAATGTTCATAGTAGCATTATTCACAATTGCTACAAGATGGAAACAACCTAAGGGCTCATCAATTGATGAATGGATAAACAAAACATAGAATATCTTTAGGATGGACTACTATTTAACTGTAAAAAAGAAATCAATTGGGGAAGCACATGAAAATTTGAAGGAACCTTGAGGATATTATATTGAGTGAAATAAGCCAGACACAAAAAGGATAAATATTGTATGGTCATATTAATAAGAACTAAATATAATCAGTAGATTTATGGACTTGGACTATGAAGTGTAGGTTGGTGAGAGATGGAATGTGGAATGAGAAGGAAGACATAATGTTGGGTGTGTGTAGAATGTTTAATAAGGTCAAATGTAAATATACGGTAATGGATGGACTTGGTGGTAGCATATTATAATGAATGTAACAAACACTGTTGATTTATGGATGTGATTGTGGCTGAAACAAATAGTCTAGGGAGATTAATGTTAGTTGGAAGACACCTGGAGGATAATATAGGAAATGTAAAACAATGATTTTGGCAGTAGATGAGGATTGTGGTTAATAATACAAAAACAAGAATATTATTTGATTACAAGGTGTTAAGAATGTGATGATACAGGGGAAAATATAGCCAATGTAACCTAAAGACAATAGTTAACAATGTAATGTTTTTGCAAAAGCAAAGCTGATACTATATTAATGCTAAAGATCAAAAGAAGAATATGGGGTTTGGTTTTGTGAGATATGAATACAGGTAGTCATTTTTTTCTCTTCTTCATTTTTTTTCACTAATAAGGAGAGCTTGACTATGTCATTTAACTGTGTTCATCTCTGTCTTTCTGAACCCCTAGGAACAATTGAGTTAGTTGTTGGAATTAGATAGATGAAAGTGTTTGGACAGAAGTTTTTAGGAGCAATACTTCCATAACTTGTTGAGCTGCCTTTTTCTGTTTTTTTATGCTTTTTAATTTGAGATAAAGCTTGAAAAAAAATTGGCCCAAAAAGGACCCACAGCTCCTTCTAGCACCATGAGCCCCAAAGCAGATGGAGGGGCTTCTCCTCCAGATCCAAATCCAGAAAACCCAGCTGAGGACTTTGCTCAATAAGGTGTGAGCCACTTGCCCACCATGGTCCACTAATGGGTCCACAGGAGCAGAGGACTGCTTCCTATGGGGGGGGGCATCTTCATCTATTGGAATAGAGAAGGTTCCCCTAGTCCTTTCTTCCACCCTCTTCAATTACTAAAACCCATATTCACCATATTCACTGCTTAAGTACTGAATCTTAAGGAGAAGAGGAAGGACTGGCCTTGCTCTGCCCAGCAATGGGGGCACTGGCAAACACAGACTGCCTGGTTTTACAGTTTCCACCAACTTGCTCACACTGCAGAAAGAAAAGTCATTATCAAAACGCCAGTTGTCATTCTGCCCCTTTAGAAAAATTCCCATTAAAGATAAACAAAGTTAAATTAGATTTAGTATCCAATTACTGTAATTACATTAAAAAACAAAAACAAAAAAAAACCCACATCATGAAGATGACCCTTCTAAAAAGGTTATAGGAATAATTAGTGTATTCATATTAACCAAAATGTATTGGATAACATTTATACCCAGAACACAAAGTACATTGCACATATTTCAACTTTGGGGAGAGTTTGCGAATGTGTTGGCAGTGGCATGAATATTTATAGGCAATGGTGTGCTTTAGTAAGATTATGTGAGGCAGCATTTAAATGCTCAACAATTTTTTCCCAGGGTTAAAGTATACAGAAAATGTAGTGCTGAGATTATGGATATGCAAAGTGTGAATTAAGCAGGCAATTTCTATCAGTTGTTTAATTATTTGGAGACAGAGACTATTTCTCCTCATTCAAGGCAGGAAAACCCAAGGTATCTAACTGTGACTTCTCTTTACTCTGTCCACAAAGAGCCTGCAAGGAGAGCAGGTAGGAAAGTGGTAAGGACATTCTAACTTTGACCACTCACCACAGGAAGACTCTGTCTCCACACCCCTACCCTTTGCCCACCAACTCCAGTTGGAGAAAGCTTTAGAATGAGCTAAAGAGTTACAGGCTACAGTTAGGCAGGAATACACGCCTTCTAGAGGCTTCTTCCCTAAAGGTTTGTCTCTGAAAATGCCTTCCCTTTTCTAGTTCTAATATTCTTTCTTCAGACCCATCTTGGAACAGCAGCTTTCACACACGATTGCTTTCCAGGTTCCATCACTTTTGCTAGTTGAATAGGAGGGAGGTAGAACAGGTTTTGTGGTCCATTAAACAGATGAGAAAACTGGGGCTCTGTGGTGGCTTGGAGTCATGTACCTTAGAAAAGCAGGTTCTTAATCTTAAGCCAGTCCTGTTGGTATGAATCTATTGTAAATAGGACATTTGAAAATGTTATTTTTAGTTAAGGTGTGACCAACTGAATCAGGCTGGGTCTTAATCCTGTTACTGGAGTCCTTATAGAGAGGCCATAACAACAGGGAAAGAAGCTGGAAGTCAACAGAACCCGGAAAAAAAAGAGAAGACACCACCACATGTATTGCCATTTGATGGAAAGGCCAAGGACCCAGGGGTCGCTGACAGCCAGCCTCACAATGCAACAGTCTTCAGGGAGAAAGTATTGTCTTGCTGATGCCCGGGTTTTGGACATCTCCTAGCCTCAAAACCATGAGCCAATAAATTCCTGTTGGTAAGCCACTCCACTGTATGGTATTTGTTTAGCAGCTAGGAAACTAATATAGTCTCCAGGGGTCAAGGGGCTTTGTCTAAAAACACAAAATTGCAGATGTAAGAACTTCCGGGAAAATGGCGATGAAGTAGGTAGGCAGAGACTGACCCTCTCACCAAAAAAAGCAGAGAGAAAGCAGGGAACTTTCTAGAGGAAGGTGCTCTGAGTCATATAGAAGGGTATTGGAAAGATAAAGAAGCCAAAGGAAAACCATGAGTTACTGGCCCCTGTGGCTGGAAACAGCACATATACCCTGCCCTCAGGGCAAGTAGCCTCAGTGCCCCTGGCTCGCTGCTGCCAAGGGACTGAGAAGGGTTGTTCTCTGGGAGGAAGACGGGCATCTGCTCAGGCAAGCTGTCATGCCCAGGGGCCTGGGGAGAGAACGCAATTAGATTAGAGAGGGGTTGGGGACAGGTGCCTAATCAGCAGGACTCTAGCTATTTGTAGAAGACTAAAAATGCCTGGGGAGAAAGGGAGTAGATAGTTCTCTGAAGACTAATTAACCTAAGGAAACAATTTAGCTCAGTGGAGGAATTACTGCCTTGTATATATGAGGCCCCTGGGTCAATCAAGAGAGTGATCCACCTGCTTATCAGATATCTAGCTGATACCTTATGACAGGGAACATATAGACATTCTTTTTGTTTTAGGCTTTCTTCGATTTGTTTTTGTTTTGTTTTTTTTAAGTTTCCTTTTTTTATTT
This sequence comes from Tolypeutes matacus, assembly GCA_026826555.1. Taxonomy (NCBI): domain Eukaryota; kingdom Metazoa; phylum Chordata; class Mammalia; order Cingulata; family Chlamyphoridae; genus Tolypeutes; species Tolypeutes matacus. The sequence goes on along the minus strand of JAKSZT010007815.1, from coordinate 42,223,819 downwards.
TTTATTTTTTTATTTTAATTGCTAAAATTTGGTACATCACCAGCAGAAGGCAGGCTGCAGGGTGATTGATTGATGAACACGAGCAGCCTGAGAAGCTCCTTAGGAGCCTAAGAGGGAAGGCTGTTTTTCCTTGTTGTTTTTTATTGTCGTTCTTGTTTTGTTTTTGTTTTTGTTGATGCTGTTTGTTTTCTTCTTTGTTGTGTTACCCCTTTCTTTGTTTCCCCCCTTTTCTTTCTTTCACCAATTTTATTTTACCTACGTTATTTCTTTTCTTTCCTTCATTTCTATGTCTTCTGTTTTCTGTTGTTTTTCATTCATTCTACCTCTTTTTGCTTGGTCTTCAATTTTTTGGTTTTTATTTCTCTCTCTCACTCATTTTTTTCTCTGTTTTCTTTCCTTATTTTTTCACTTTTTCTTTTCTTTTTTCTTTTTCTCTCTTCTCATCATTCCAGACTTTCAATTCCTTCTACATATTTTTCTCTGTTTTGTTTCTCATTTCATTTTTTCTATTCCACATTTTTATTCTTATTTCTCTATACTTCTTATGATTTTTTTACTCATGTTAATTATTTTCCTAGGTCTTCTGTGGCTCTTATTCTACCTTTTTAAAAAATTATTATTACTATTTTTCTTTTTCTCTTATTATCTTTTTCCTTTTCTCTGGTCCTAATTTTTTTTTTCAAGGAAATATAGACAACAACAAGGAAATAGAATAAGAGGAACAAAATGTCAAAGTGAAACCTTACCACAAACACAAAAACAACAACAAAATAAAACCCTTGAGTATAAAGAGAAGCTAACCAACCAAATAAACCCATCAAGATAAACAGATGCCTAGACACCAACAGAAATCAGTAGCATTTCTGTATACCAATAACGAGCAATCTGAGCAGGAAATCAAGAAAAAAATCCCATTTACAGTAGCAGTTAAAAGAATCAAATACCTAGGAATAAATTTAACTAAATACATAAATGACTTGTACACAGAAAACTACATGAAACTCTTAAAGGAAATCAAAGAAGACCTAAATAAATGGAAGAATATTCCCTGTTCAAGGATAGGAAGACTATCCTATGATAGTCTATCCTACCCAAACTGATTTACAGATTTAATGCAATCCCAAATAAAAATTACCACAGCATTTTTTACTGAATTGGAAAAGCTAACTATGAAATTTATTTGGAAGGGCAAGGGGCTCTGAATAGCCAAAGGCATATTGAAAAAGAAAAATGAAAGGGGAAGAAACCTGACTTTAAAACATACTACAAAGCTACAGTGGTCAAAACTGCATGGTAGTGCTCGCTTCGGCAGCATATATACTAAAATTTGAATGATACAGAGAAGATTAGCATGGTCCCTGCACAAGGATGACATGCAAATTCATGAAGCATTCCATATTTTTCTAAATACAAAGATTAAACACATGGAGTTAAAACTTAGACTATAGGTTATTAGGAGATAAGAAGAGGGTTGAGAAGAACTACTGATGCTAATGTATGTAGAATTTTTCATTAACTTGACTGTAAAAGTGTAAAAATGAATAGAGTTGATGGTAACACATTATAGTGAGTAACAGCTGGTTTATAAACGGGATTGTGGCTGAAAAGGGTAGTCTGGGGAAGTAAATGTCAGTTGAAACAAAGCTAAAGAATAATCTAAGGACTGAATGACACAGTAAACCCAGAGGTGGATGAGAATTGTGGTTGATGATACAGATACAATAGAGTCGTTCTGAGAGCTAGAGCAGATGTACATCACTATTGCAGGGTGATGGGAATGTGGAGAAGCATGGGAAAAATACAACTGCTGTGACCTATGGACTGTGGTTAGCAGCAATAATATAATATTCTTACATCAATGTCTGTGGGAATGCTTTGGTTAAAACATCTTTGAAACAGTTTAAGGCCTGCTTTACTGCACAAGCAGAAAACTGCTTTTAGGGGTAAAAAACTGCTGCTATCAGTTCCTGCTGAAAACAGTAGAAACATTCTTACTTTGCTCTGTTAGTTAAGACTTTCTGCCTCTCCATTATCTCCTGCACAGCCCAGAACTTTCTGAGCCCCTGCACGTACACACTGACCTTGTGCTTTGTGAAAAAGAGAATAAAAACCATGATGGGAATCAGTAAAGGAGAATAGCGCCTTTAGCTGTTCCCCCCCGCCCCCCAACCGCCTTTCTCAACCTCAGTATTCAGAGTAATTCTTTGCACCATCGCGGGCTCTGCTGGACAGATCCCCACAAGACTTGCTTCCTGCAAGTGGTGACCCTGTAGTGATTCGGATCAGCGGCACGAATCAGCACGTTAAGCAGTGGCTGTATTCATCCAGACTAAAACCGAAACTAATCTTCCCAAGGTAAGGGAACAGCAACGCCTGCTGGAGATAGTTGCGAGCGTGTCTAGAATGGTGAGGGGTTTCTAAATCTTCATGGGACTGAGAATTTCCAAAGAACAGGATACTTCTGTGAAAAAACAATACAACTCTTAGAAGCAGCTGATTGCACAGTCCAAAAAGGTCAATTGCACTCCCTATTACAAACATTCGAAAGTATTGTCCTTGGTTCCTAAAAAAGGAACTTTAGATTTGGAATTATGGGAGGAAAGGTAGGAAAAAATTTAAAAACAAAATATGAGTAAGGAGAAAAAATTCCCATTTTCACCCTAATAACCTGGAGCATAGTGAAAGCAACTGTGTCCACTATATACGTCTCATCCCATGGTTCCCTCAGAGGACCTCCCAGTTAAAGACCCTGCATCCCCTGAAAAGGAAGAAACACCTTTTCCACATCCACCTCCCCCGGTCCTTTTTGAGAATCAAGAACCTCAGCCAGCTATGGAAAAGTGCTTAAAAGAAGCCGTAGAGCTAGGAGAATGTCATGCTTTTCCTGTAATTCTCCAAAATAGGCAGCCACAGAATGACTCACTTCCCTATGCAGTCTTTAAAGAGCTGCATCAAAGCATTGTTGAACCTAATTCCTTCACTAAGGGAATTTTGGATTCCATTGATAATGGCTAGCATATGTGTCCCTGGGATTGGAAAATTCTTGTAAAAACTATTGTTACCCCAGCTCAATTTAGCATTTGGCAACTAGAATATCAAGAAGCCTGCACTCAATAGGCAGAAGTGCTGAATAAAGCCCTTGTCAGTGAAATCATGCTTGTAAGAAAACATTCTGCCAAAGAGTTAACTAAGATAAGGAAACATTCAAGCAGCAACTCTACAAACCTCCTACTACCTACAGGATGATAAGGCTGTGGGCTGATGGGGGCTAATAGAATTAAACCACTGGAAGAGTAGGAAAACATAGCAGCATTGGTGTTCTCTGTTTTGTTTCCATGCTGATTCTAAGTGGGCCTGTATAGCCAAATTAATAAAATTAGTGCAGAGTTTCCAAGAAGTCATTATCGAACAGAGACTGAATTGATAATAATAACAAAGAGTAAAAATTATGGGTCAAATTAGTAAGCTTTACATTTCTGTCGGTGTGTTGCAACTTGTTTTGTGTTTGTCTGTTTGTTCAGTATCAGTGTATGTTTTGACACCTCCAGATGGTAATATTAAATTGATAAATGAAAATTATTAAAAGAGCTCTATTAAAATGGCCAAAAATTTAAATAAGTGCTTATATTAATAAATAAATATGGATACTAATTTAAAATAATAAAAATAGTTATAACCAAATTAAATCATTTTTCTAACAAGTTTGTTTAGTGTTAATGATAATTATATGTTTTAAGAGATTTGCTTGGAAACAGTTTCCTAAATGATTTTGGTAACTTATGTATGTAGGGTGTATAAAATGTATTTTTATTATGAAGGAAAAAGAAAGTAATTTTGTCCTAAAATAAAACAACTAGTTATTAAGAAAGAGTAAAATGTGGGACAAAAGCTAAATGGATACAGAAAAGTATAGAAGGTGCATGGAAAAGGAATTTTTGTGGTCAAAGTTAAGTAAGATTTGATGGGTCTATCTATAAAGATTTAAAAGCTTTAGTATCAGATAGTATACTGATGCAAAGTTAAAATTTTTTCATGCTTAAAGTTTCTCAAGTCATTAGTCTGTTTTAGCAAAAGTTTACAAAGTTTTTCTCCTGAATAATCAGTATACAAAAAAGAAAGTCTGTTTTATCAAAACAGCTTCTTGTATTGTTTCCTTGGAGAAACAAGTCTTATCACTTTTAAAGAAACATAATGTTCAAACTTGCTTTCTCAAAATCAAGTCCTGAAAAGTAGCTTTTTATTTCAAATTAGTGCAAAAGATTTGTTCTTTCACCTCGAAAAAAATTAAGTAATAAAAGAGTTGAGTTTATTTAATATGTGATAGTTTGAATGGAAAGTGTTTAAAATTGTTATAAAACTAAAAAAGATTCTTTAACCCTCCATTAATTAAAGTTGTACAAGTAGAAGGTTCATATGAATACTTAAAGAGTATATAAAATACCCAGAAATTTAAATAATGTTTCAACATAATATTAAATAAAAGTATAATGTGGTTAATCATAGTTTTAATTATTTAGAAAAAAAATATGTCACAAAAACAACCTCTTGTCATAAATTAAAGTAACACCACTACTGTAAGCAGTAGTCCCAAAAATTATTAGTTTGTTGGAAAAAACTTTTTAAATCAGCAAACCAATGCCTTGCTCATCAGCACTTTTCATATTTCAGGAAAAATAATGAAACTAAAATTGTGGGCACATCAGGGATGTTTTGTAACAAATAAATACAGATAAAGTGCACTCCAGAAGATGTTGTGTTCCTCCCTGGGAAAGCTGGCCAGTTTCTCAGGGACTGATGCATAAACCTTGAAATGTACTGCCCAGGGAGTGTTGTGTTCCTTCCTGAAGAGGCTGGCCACTTCCTGGGGAATTAACACAGTGCTTGCGTTGGCATCTATAGTACCAAGTTCATTAATCAAGAAACAGTAAAAGCAATAGTCCTTATTCAAGCCAGTTAAAATCCCACCCTAGGAGGAGGTGCTCTGCACAAGTGTATTCAGTCAAAGCTCTAGTATCAGCTATTAATTCAAAACTTTCCAGCCAAAAACTAGATGTTGGTGAGTTTGTATATAAAGCTGCTCTATTTATCTGTTATTCTGTAACTCTGTTCAATATTGATTTAATCTTTTAATTATGTTATTTTTGTTTCTCGCTCTAATTGTCAGTATAGACTTATTGAACTAGGTATGCGTATTAATATTTATCTTGTATCCATCCAGGACTCTAGCCAGAGTGGGCCAGGTATATCAATGTGTCTCTCAGTTTAGTAAACATGTAAATGTATGTATACATATTGTAAAAGATTGGGATATAGCAGTTGATCCTGTTTATAAACAATCCTTCACTTATTTTCTATTCTTTCAATTATTAACAAAACTTCACTAACTAGATATCACTGGAAAATCCTACCACAAGAAATGCTCAATAGCCCCACCATGTGTCAATATTATGTCTTTCAGGCTTTATGCCCTACTTGTTCTGCCTTTCCACAAGCATGTATTTATCATTACAATCCCCTCAAAAACACTTAACACAACAGTATAAACATTTCCAAAATTCTCTTACCCAAGCCAGTCTCCAAATAATCTCTAATAAAATCCAATTAACTCAGCCTTAAAAATATTTAGGATATGTCATGTCTTCTAAAACAAAAAAGGGGGAGTGTGGATACCTCACCTAGAAATACAATAGCCCTAGCACTATATACTTTAAAAAAATTTTAATTGTGATAAAGATGGCTTCTCAGCAGCTGAAAAACATTTCTCCCCTTGCCAGGAGAGTCATCAAATATGAGCTAAAATTCTGTACAAGCAAATGTTAGGAAATGGATCTTGGAAGGGACTTTGTGACTTTATAATATGGGGGTGAGGGTATGTGTGTATTCTTACTCCAACAGGCCCCCGGTGGCTGCCAGCAAAGAATGTGAAGCTATACTATAAGCTGGAAAGATCACCCATTCAACCCAATATCACAGATAGAGAAGATGACAATAGAGGAACAAACAAACTCCCAGACACAACCATGCCGTAACACTATCCAAACTCAGGGAGTAACTTGGGGAAATCTTAAACAATTAGAACAAAAGACTACCAAGGTGTTTTTTCGCACTGGGGTGCCACCATCCCCTGAAAATAAGTTTCTTGCATTTTTGGCTGTGGTACCTAGCTCCCAGTTAATTTTTCTCATTCCTGGGAAGACTTCTCAGGGATAGCTCAATTCAATAAAGCCATTTCATTTATTAGACCTAAAAGATTCATTGGTATACTTACTACTTTCATTATTTCAGCTATTATCATAGCAGCCACTGCCACCACTGTGGCAGTCACCTTAGCAGAATCTGTCCAAACTGCTCATGTTGTTAATCAAATTATGACCAATATCACCGACAAACTTTTAACACAAACTTATATCAATAACAATATTCTTACCAGACTTGATGCATTAGAAGCATCTTTTCTTTGGATAGGCAGAAAACAACAGGCTCTGCTTACCAGACAAGATTTGTATTGTGATTGGGAACATGTAAAATTTGTGTTACTCCTTTACCTTGGAACAGTACCCAGCTTTCCTGGGAGCAAATAAAAACCCACTTACAAGAGGCTTTTTCCTCCCATCTACAGGAAGAAGTGCTTGCTCTCCAGCAATGTCTAGAACATCAATTATCTCAAATACAAATTCTTACACAACAAAATGTGTTTCAAACACTCAATGATAATCTATAATGGTTAAACCTGTCTAATTGGTTTCATGGCCTAAGCATAAGAATCTGGGTAATATCTCTTTTTGGAATAATCATGCTTCTTGTTTTATTATCAATCCTTAGGTTAATCTATCAGACCCCCTCTTTAGCTCATCACGCTGAATGGAAATTCATCGCCTTGGTTGAGTCAGACTTGTGAAAAAAACATTCTTTCATAGAGAAAACTTCAAAGCCTTATGTCTCCTAGCTTTACCCCAACGTCTCCTTTCCTTCCTTCTCACCTACTTACCTATTTGCCTGGCTCTGTGGCCTTTTTCCTTCCTGCACACAGCTTTTTCTAGAATCCCCCCATCCTGTTGTTCCTACCATGACCTAGTGGTGTCTTGTACTTGTGCCATACATGGGGTTGTCTTGTGACCAGATCTGGGGCCCTGCCAGCAAGTGAGGGAGTACCAAGGCAGGTTCTGGGCATGGAGGCCAGGGGGGCATAGGCTGCCACAGAGACAAAACAAACCCTCTCAGGGGCCTTTGGTATTCCCTCACTTGCACTTCTCACATCACCCTGCTTGGCCCCGGAGGATGGCTGGTTAGGCAGTGACGGGTAAAAGTCCTCAGGGAAGGAACAATCTAAGACAGGCACAGTCTCAGAGGGGCCATCAGAAAAGAACTTGGGGGCCAACAGAGGTAGAGCATAGACCCTCACCCCTTCTGAGAGAGGTCTCCTATCCCCATGGCTACTTTGATTCCCATGCCCAGCTCAGATCAGGACCCAGGTAGCAAACAGCAACCTGGCATTATAACAACTGCCCACTCACCACAGCCAAAATTTGTTTCCCATTTCTTACCTTGAACCACCAGGAAAGGGGCAGCTGAAAGAAAGGGCTGTGTCAGGATACATTTTCCCATTCCTTTTCTTCTTCTTTTTTAAACAAAAAAAGGAGGAGATGTGGGAATGCTTCGGTTAAAACAACTTTGAAAATGTATATATTTATTCATCTGTGTTTACTTTTTAGTTTTAATTGTTTATATTTTTAATTATTAAAGGTACAAAATAAAGTCAAAAAATAAAAAATAGAAAAATAAAAAATAAATCTTTGAAGCAGTTTAGGGCCTGCTTTATTGCACAAGCAGAAAACTGCTTTGGGGGGCGGAAACCTGCTGCTATCAGTTCCTGCTGAAAACGGTAGGAATGTTCTTATTTTGCTCTGTTTCTTAGTTAAGACTTTTTGCCTCTTCATTATCTCCTGCCCAGCCCGGAACTTTCTGAGCCCCTGCACATATGCACTGACCTTGTGCTTTGTGAAAAAGAGAATAAAAACTGTGATGGGAGTCAGCTCCTTTAGCTGTTCTCCCCCTCGCCTCTCTCAACCCCAGTGTTCAGAGTAATTCTTTGCGCCGTCGCAGGCTCTGCTGAACAGAACACTGCAAGACTTTGCAGGAAGGATTCCTGCAAATGCCAAAGATGTACTGTGTTGATAATGGGGGGATATGGAAAAGTGTGCCAAATGTATGCTATCGACCATAATTGGTGGTAATAGTCTGATAATATTATCTCACAATCTGTAACAAATATTCCACCAGGTGTGGTGTGTTGGTGAAAGGGTGTTGTATGGGAATTCTACACATGTGCATGATTGTTTTGTAAGTTCACAACCTCTGTAATAAAAATATATTTTTAAAAAATAAGGTGAGTTGGGGAGAAAATACACCAAATGTAAGATAGGGAGTAATATTAGTAGTAATATTTTGACAATGCTCTTGCATAGTTTGTAACAAATGTTTCACTACAATGCAAGGTGTTGGTGAACAGGTGATGTATGGGACTCCGTATGATCTTATGCATGTTTATTTTGTAAGTTCACAACCTTTACTATACACTTAATATTTATGCATGTTCATGTATGAATGATATACTGCAATAAAAAATATATTAAAACAAAACAAAAACTGCATGGTATTGGCACAAGGATACACATACTGACAAATGGAACCAAATTGAGAGTTCTGATATATATCCTTGTGTATACAGTCAACCGATATTCGACAAGGCCAACAAGCCCATTCAACTGGGAGAGAATGGCCTCTTCAGCAAATGGTGCTTGGAGAACTGGATATCTATAACCAAAAGAATGAGAGAGGAACACCATTTCACACCTTATACAAAAATTACATCCAAAGCACAAGCAACAGAAGAAAAAATAGATAAATAGGACCTCCTCAAAATTAAAAACATTTGCATCTCAAAGGACTTTGTCAAGAAAGTAAAAAAGCAGCCTACTCAATTGGAGAAAATATTTGGTAACTATATATCAGATACGGACCTAATATCCAGCATATATAAAGAAATCCTACACCTTGAAAATAACAAAACAAACAACCATTTTAAAAATGAGTAAGTGGGGACAACCAGCAAGATGGTGGGCAGAGTAAGGAGCTCATAGAGTAAGCTCATGTACAAGGCAGTTAGTAATCACCCAGAGTTACCTAAAGCACCTGTTTGGAGGCTCCAAGAGGCCAGAAGAGCATCCTGAAACATCCTTGAAATGGAAGGAGGAGACTGCCTATTTGCAGAGAAGATTCATAAGTAGAGCACTCCACACCACAGAGGCCAGTGCCCATCCTCCACTGGCAGCACAAGCTGCCTCAGGAGCTATTCTGCTCCTGGAATTGGACACTCCACTTCCCAAAAGTGGGGGAGGAAGAGATGGTTGGGCACCAACTTCAGCTACTGATTAGCAAATTCAGCGGACTTAAGTATAATCCTAAAAGCAGTTAAACTTTGAACCTGTCTGGGTCAGAAAGAGGCCGGTAGCCATCATTTTAACTCTGCCTCCAACTTCTTTCACCCAGATTGGACTGCAGCCCTAGCCTAGGCTTCAGACCCACCTCTAGCAGAGAGGAGGCTGGCAGGCCTTGTACCAGCCTTTCCAGGTAACTGCAGGTAAATTCAGCTGGCACAGACTCAATAGCTGGAAGGTTCCCAGGGTAACTGTGGTCATTTTGGACCCGTATGGCATAAATTGCTGCCCAGACCTGCAACTCCATCCCTGCCCCAAGCAGGGGAGGAGGGACATGAAACAAGGAGACAGTGGTATGATATATTTAAGATATTGCAAGAGAAAAACTTCCAGCCAAGAATCTTATATCCGGTAAGATTGTCTTTCAAAAATGAGGGTGAGTTTAGAGTATTCAAAGATAAACAGAAACTGAGAGAGTTTGTAACCAAGAAACCAGCTTTTCAGGAAATACTAAATGGTATGCTACAGCCTGAAAAGAAAAGACAGGAGAGAGAGGCTTGGAAGAGAGTCTAGAAATGAAGATTTATCAGTAAAAGTAACTAAAAGTGTCAAAAGAGTGGTGAAAGTAAAATATGACAGATAAGACCCAAATATTTAGGAATAAACAACCAATGATATAAAGCAGTTGTATTCAGAAAACTACAAGTCATTGTTAATATAAATTTTAAAAGACCTAAATAATTGGAAGAACATTTAATGCTCATGGATTGGTAGACTAAATATCATTATGATGTCAATTCTACTCAAATTGATATACAGATTCAATGAAATCCCAATAAAGATTCCACCAGCATTTTTTAAATAAATGAAAAACATGATTATCAAATTTATTTGGAAGGGTAAGGGTTCTGAATAGCCAGAAACATCTTAAAAAGGAAAAATGAAGTTGGAGGACTCTCACTTCCAGACTTGAAATCATATTATCTCGCTACAGTAGTAAAAACAGCATGGTACTGACAAAAAAGCAGACACAGAGACCAATGGAACCAAATTGATGGTTAAGAAACAGACCCTCACACCTATGGTCAAGTGATGTTTGACAAGCCTGTCAAACCCACCCAGCTAGGACAGAACAGTCCATTCAACAAATTGTGCTGAAAGAACTGAATATCCATAGCCAAAAGAAAGAAAGAGGACCCATATCTCACACTTTATACAAAATTAACTCTAAATGGATCAAAAACCTAAATATAAAAGCAAGAAACATAAAGCTTCTAGAAGAAAATGTAGGAAAATATCTTCAAGACCTGGTGGTAAGTGGTGGATTCTTAAAGGAGTTAAGAGGAGGACTGAATTGGACTATAAATGTTTTAATGTGTGTAGAAGTTTTAATTAACTTTATTGTAAAAGTGTGGAAATGTATAGAGATGATGGAAAAACATTGTAGTGAGTAACAGCTGGCTTATAAATGGGAATGTGGCTGAAAATGGTAGTCTAGGGATGTAAATGCCAATTGAAAGAAAGCTAAAGAATAATCTAGGGACTGAATAACACAGTAAACCCAGAGATGGGTGAGAATTGTGGTTGATGGTATAGATGCAAGAGTGTCCTTTGTGAGCTAGAGCAGATGTACATCATTAATGCAGGGTGGGGGATGTGGAGAAGCATGGGGAAAATACAACTGGAGTGACCTATGGACTATGGTTAAGAGTAATAATATAATATTCATGCATCTATGCCAAGAATGTACTGTGTTGATAATGGCAGAGTATGGAAATGTGTGCCAAATGTACACTATGGACCTGGTAATAGTTTGATGATATTATCTATAACCTGTAACAAATGTTCCACCACAGTGTGGTGTGTTGATAGAGGGGTATTGCATGGGAATCCTGCATATGTGCATGATTGTTTTGTAAGTTTACAATTTCTGTCATAAAAATGTTTTAAAAATAATAATAGAGTGGTTGGGGGAAAAAACACCAAATGTAAGATAAGGACTTAATTAGTAATAAGATTTTGACATTATTCCTTCATCACTTGTAACAAATGTCTCACAACAATGCAAGGTGTTGGTAGTGGGTTGATGTATGGGACCCCTGTATGATGTTATGCATGTTTGCTTTGTAAGTTGACAACTTTTGCTATACATATATTGTTTATGTTCATATATAAATGATATAAAAATAATAACAATAGGGTTGGTTGGGGGAAAAAACACCAAATATAAGATACTTTGGTTGGTAGTAATATTTTGAGGATGCTCTTTAATCATTAGTTAAAAATGTTTCACAACAATGCAAGGTATTGTCGGTATGGTGAGGTATGATGTCCCTGTATGATCTTATGCTTGTTAGTTTTGTAAGTTCACACCTATTACTATACATTTATTGTTGCTTATGTATGTGTATGTATGTGTGAATAGTTCAATAAATTAAAGAAAAAGAGCAAGTGATTTGAATAGACACTTCTCCAAAGAAGAAATACAAATGGCTAAAAGGCACATGAACAGAGGCTCAACATCACTAGCTATTAGGGAAATGCAAATCAAAACTACAATGAGATATCATCTTATACCCATTAGACTGGTGGTTATTAAAAATACAGAGGACTATATGTGTTGAAGAGGATGTGGAGGATGGGAACTTTTTTTTTTTTTTTTTTTTTTTTGTTGTTGTTCCTCCACTTCAGATATTTAATCACTGACCCAGGAAAGGCAAACAGAGAACTACATTCATTTCTGTGGGAAAGATTCCAAAATCACAGACTCCACACATTTTCCTATCCCCAACTCTATAAAATTTCCAGTTCATATCCACAAAGTCATCCATCAGATGCCCAACCATTTTCCCAAACCCCTCAAATAATATTCATCAAAGAAACAAAATTTCTGATGCACATAACCTCCCAATCTCTGAATAAATGATTTCCCATGATTTTTCATTGCATTCTCCACAATGAATTTTCTGGAAGTCTCTCAAGGAGTTTCATCCTTCTAATGAAATCTTCTTCCTCTTATTTAATGTTTTGTGGTTATTCTTAAACTGAGTTACCTTTAGCACATTATGGCTTAGCTTTGACTGAATCTAAGAGTGCACAGTGATTACAGACCTAGTGTTTCACTTTTTTGGAGTTCACTCATTTAATTTAAAGGATAAATTAGGAATTAAGACAATCCCACATTGAGTACAGGTGTAGAATTCCTCACATGTGATTTTTCTGATTAGTTTATTAGAGTGGTAGAAGAGACCTCTCCAATTCCATTATATTTATACTATGTATTTTCTCACATAGTATATTATTTATCTATTAAGGGCTTTGCTACATAACATACATATGGATTCTCACCAATATGAATGTTATTAGATTATCTGAAGAAGTATGCATGATGACAGGAATTTCTGAACACATTAAAAACAGTGTTTCTTCAGAATGTGAGTTCTCTTGTATGTTTAAAGGTTAAACATATGGCTGAAGTCTCTTAAATATGCAAAACATTTATAGTGTGAGTTGTTACATTTAAAATAAGAATTTTGACTGAATGACTATCTCAAATTGTTGACATTCTTAGGGATTCTCTCCACTTGGTTAATCTCCTATTGTCTAAGGCCAGAAAAATTAAGGTTTTTCCATACATATGATATTATGCTTTCTGTTCAGCATGAATTCCTTAATGTTGCCTGTGGGGAGAAATACACAGGTGAAAGGTTTCCTACATAGACAACATTCATGCAGTTTTTCTACAGTGTGTATTCTCTCTTGGTGTTTAAGATTAGAAAATTGGCTGAAGTTTTTCACACATAAATGACACTTATAAAGTTTCTCTCCAATGTGAGTTCTCTCATGTTGTTGAAGATGGGATTGTTGACTGAAAGCTTTCCCATTTGATGAAACTCTCCAGTGTGAATTGTCTCATGTCATCTAAGATTAGAATAATTTCTGAATGCTTTCCCACATTGATGATATTCATAGGGTTTATCTCCAGTGTGAGTTCTTTCATGTTTTTTTAATGGAAGAAGACTTTTACAAAAGTACTGTATTCATAGTATTTCTCTGTAGTGTGAGTTCTCTGTCGTTGAAGATGAGAATATTGATTGAAAGCTTTGCTGCACAGAAGATATTCATAGAGTTTCTCTCCAGTGAGTTCTCTCATGATGTTTTAGGGAAGAGGATTGACTGAAGGCTTTCCAACAAAGTGACATTAATATGGTCTCTCTCCAGTGTGAGTTCTCTGATGTTTTTTTCAGGGAAGAGGACTGACAGAAAGCTTTCCAACAAAGACGAGATTCATAGGGTTTCTCTCCAGTGTGAGTTCCCTCATGTACTTTGAGGGCAGAGAACTGACTGAAGGCTTTCCCACAAAGACGATATTCATAGGGTTTCTCTCTAGTGTGAGTTCTCTCATGTTGTTTTAGGGAAGAGGAGTGACTGAAGGCTTTCCCACAAAGATGACATTCATATGGTTTAGCTCCAGTGTGAGTTCTCTCATGTTGTTGAAGATGGGAACGTTGACTGAAAGCTTTCCCACATAGATGACATTCATAGGATTTCTCTTCAGTGTGAGTTCTCTCGTGTTGTTTTAGGGGAGAGGAGTCACTGAAATGCTTTCTCACAAAGATGACATCCATATGCTTTCTCTCCAGTGTGAGTTCTCTCATGTTCTTTAAGATAAGCATAAGCATGTGGTTTTCCCAAAAAGATGACATTCATATGATCTCTCTCCAGTGTGAGTTCTCTCATGCTGTTTTAGGGAAGAGAAGTCACTGAATGCTTTCTCACAAAGATGACATTCATATGGTTTCTCTCCAGTGTGAGTTCTCTCATGTTGTTGAAGATGGTAATGTTGTCTGAAAGCTTTCCCACAAAGATGACATTCATATGGTCTCTCTCCAGTGTGAGTTCTCTCATGTTGTTTTAGGGAAGAGGAGTGATTGAAGACTTTGTCACAAAGATGACATTCATATGGTTTCTCTCCAGTGTGAGTTCTCTCATGTTCTTTAAGATAAGCATAAGCATGTGGCTTTCCCAAAAAGATGACATTCATACGATCTCTCTCCAGTGTGAGTTCTCTCATGCTGTTTTAGGGAAGAGAAGTCACTGAATGCTTTCTCACAAAGATGACATTCATATGGTTTCTCTCCAGTGTGAGTTCTCTCATGTCGTTGAAGAGGATGGGAACTTTTATCCACTGCTAGTGGGAATATAGAATGGTGCAGCCATTGTGGAGGACAGTTTGGCAGTTTCTCAGGAAGCTAACTATAGAACTGCTATATAGTTCCTAAAGAAGTTGAATATAGATTTGCCACATGACCCTGCAATACCACCACTTGGTATATACCCAGAAGAACTGAGAGCAGTGACACGAACAGACATCTGCACACCTATGTTCATAGCAATATTATTTACAATTGTCAATAGTGGGAAACAATCCAGGTGTCTATCAACAGACAAACAGATAAACAAACTGTGATCTATTCACATAATGGAATATTATGCATCTATAAGAAGAAATGAAGTCATAAAGCACAGGACAACGTGGATGAACCTGGAGGGCATTATGTTGAGCTAAGCAATCCAGACACAAAAGGACAAATACTGTATGATTGCATTACCATGAACCAAATATATTGTGTAACATGTTTGATTCAAAAAAAAGTGTGTATGTATCCAGTACATTTAATTGAGAAATGTATGTATTTATTCATCTGTGTTTACTTTTTAATTTTTAATTGTTTATATTTTCAATTATTAAATGTACAAAATAAAGTTTAAAAAAAGTAAATGTTAACCAAAAAAAAAAAAAAAAAAAGAGCTGCCATATGATCCAGCAATTTCACTGATAGGGTATATACTCAGAAGAACTGAAAGCAGGGACACAAACAGATATAGCACACCAATGTTCATAGTGGCATTATTCACTATTGCCAAAAGTTGGAAACAACCCAAATGTCCATCAACAGATGGATGGATAAACAAATTGTGATATGTACATACAATGGAATATTATCTTGAATACCGTATATTGATTGAAGCAAGCCAGACACTCAAGAACAAATATTATGTGACCTCACTGATATGAATTAAGCAAAATGAGCAGACTCACAGAGCTAGAGTCTGGAAGATAGGATTACAGGAGACAGAAAGGGGGAAGAAAGTTGTGAGCCAATACCCATATGGGCAAAATCTATGATAAAGTGGAAGTGTGTAGTTGTGCGGTGGATGGGCATGACGTGGTGCAGTGATACTATTGGGTCAGGCAGTGCTGGTTTTTGAGGGTAGTAGGGTGAGGAAGGTAGGTTGGACTGTCCATGGAACTGGGGGGGGGGTTGGGGGAAGGAGCAGGTGAACTATGGCGATTTGCGGGTATGTGGTTGAAACTACAGGGTTGGGAATGTTCTTTTGGCAATATGGTAGGGGAGGGTCACTGGTTTAGGGTGCTGGATGTGGGGGGCATTCAGGACAGGGTGCACCTGGGGCTGGCTTCTAGGGAGTGTGTGAGTGTTCCTCTTGTCATATTGTGCTGTATCAGTGAGTGGAGACCCACATAATGAGCAGGAAAGTGTTGGACTCCCATCCTGGGGAGTCCTGCTATGTTCTCAGATAGTGGGGCAGGAGTCTCTAGAGAGCATAGGCAGTGCTTAATAGGTGAGGACAGGTCCGTATGTCCAGCCCTCAATGTTGTTGCAAGTAACTATGAATCTTGTTCTTCAAGGAGTGAACGTTGGTGGTTGCCGTGGGTCCCAAGGGGAGGGGGAGGGAGGAATAGAATAGATGGAACATGGGGCAATTTTGGGGGCGATGGAATTTTTCTACATGATCTTGCAATGATGGATGCAGGCCATGTTAAATTTCATCAAAATTTATAAGAGTGTATGGTCCAAAATGTAAACCATAATGTAAATCATTGATCATGGTTAGTAACAATGTTTCAATATTTGTACATCAATTGTAACAAATGTACCATCCACATGTAAAATGTTATTAATAGTGGAAAGGTGAAAAAGGGAAGGATGCTGGTTATATGGGAATCTGCAATATTTTATACATGACTTTTCTGTAACCTAAAGCTTCTTTGAAGACAAAATGAAAAAATAATAAGACACTGGGGAAATAAACTGAGGAAAATGTCACTGTACATACAAGACAACAGATCTTATAGTGATGAAAGACATAATATCAAAAGTTTTTTGTTTTTTTTTTTTATTATGGGTAAAAATCAAAATTCTCACAATACATACAAACATTTGCAAAATGATATATAAATATATATGCATATATGTGTATTTGCTTACAAAAAATGTTATTTATATATATATATATACATACATATATTTCAAGAGGTGCTTAGATTACCCAAAATATTACACGGAACCCACTGGGATTCCCATGTTGCCCACCTCCCACACCTCACACCACATCCCACACAAACATCTCCCACAGTGTGGCCCACCAACCTCAATGAACTTACACATCCTGGAGCCTTGCCACCAACCATAGACCACAGTTCACACTGTAGACCACACTCTCTCCCACTCAGTTCTGAGTGGTGTGTGCTGATTTAAAATGGCCTACATCCGTTGCCACAATAGTACTCAGGACAACCTCCAACTCCCAAAGAAGCCCCTGTTTTTCAACTGCTCATCCCCTCCCTACCCCAAAAGTGTCAAGTGGCCACTGGCTCCACCTCATTGTTATAATTTCTTGCATTGCTAGAATCACCATATATGAACAAGAGAATACCATCAAGTCCACTCTAGTCCATAGTTCTTCCCCCAATCCTGAGGGGACTGGGATGGTGATGTCCACTCCAACTCCAAGTGAGAGAGGGCTTATATCCCATGGATATGGTGGGTGGGATGATCCTGCCTGCAGATGCAGGCCCTCTCCATTCCCTGGGATGGCCATTGCCCATCGTTGTCTCCTCACCAGGTGACTTGGATGAGTCCATTGAGCTGTAGGGTAGGAGTTGCAGCTCCACCTAGATTTCATGCACACCTGGCACATAGGTAGGTGGGAGGCTTTTTAATTTTATATTTTTTTAATTTTTTATTATTTCAAATTTATTTTTAAACTTTTTGTATTTCATTTGTTATTTTTAAAACAATCGTTATTTCATTTTCTTATTAACTGTATTTGTTATTTTGTTGGCTTCATTTTTGAAGTTTTGGATCACAGAAGGGTTACAACTGTGGCAGGGGAGGATCATTGGTGCAGGGTGTCAGTGATGGGTGATGCATGGGAGGAGGTTAACCTGGGTCATATCTATAAGGCATATGAATATGTTCAAGTGTACATGGGGCATTGTCAGGGTGGGTGAAGAGTCACACAATAACCTTAAGAATATCAAATTTCCATACTGCGGAGCTCTACCACATTCTCTAATGGGACAGCAAGAATCCTCTGAGTACAGGGATAGTAACTACTGAAGGAGAATGGATTATTGGCAGTCCATTGATATTAATGATTGTACTTATGAAACTTTACTTTTGAAATTGAAACTTAGCCTAGTAGTTAGGGTGCCTAAGAGTTACCACCTGAGAACCTCCTTGTTGCTCAAATGTAGCCTCTCTCTACGCCAAACTCAGCATATAAATGCATTACCTTCCCCCCAGCATGGGACATGACTCCCGGGGATGAACCTCCCAGGCATTGAGGTATTACTACCAAGCACCAACTAGCAATGCAAGTGGAAAAAGACTTTGACCAAAAGGGGGAAGAGGTAAAGACAAATAAGTTTATATGGCTAAGAGAACTCAAAGTGAGTCAGGAGGTCGTGCCAGACGTTACGCTTATGCATGTCTCAGCAGGATCTCATTGACTGCCAAAGTAAATATTGACTCAAATAGTAGGGCTCCTGAGGGCTCTGGAGACATCCAGACACTATAGGCAGGGTAGACAGCTAAGGAGTTTGGCACCTTGCCAGCGGGCCCTACTTTGGAATTTATGCTCTGCAGTGTAACAGAATTAGACTCAGTGGTGGTTTCCCTACACGTGGCTCTTCTGCCTCTTCTATTTGAACCTATAGTTAGTACTAGACTTGATAGGTGTATGTCCAAGAGACTTAAATCTTTGGGCTTTCTATATACCAGTTGGGCCCTGAATCTCAACAGAGTTGCAACACCTACTCTCTGCTTCATTGGACTCACCCAGCACAACGAACAAGGAGATCATGATCGACAATGACCATCTCAAGGAACTGAAAGAGTCTGCAACTGCAAGCAAGTTAGTCCCATCCATGTGCTCCATGGGATCTAAGCCCCCTTTCAATTAGAGGCAGAGTGGGTATCACCATCCCAGAATTCTCAGGATTGGGGGCTGAACAATGGACTAGAGTAGACTTACTGATAATCACTATAGACTTATTAGATTCTAGCAATGAAAGAACTTTTATCATTGATGTGAAGGCAGTGGCCACTGAAGGTTCTGAGGGGAGGAAGAGAGAAAAATAGGTGTAATTTGGGGGCATTTGGGGGACTTGGGAATTGTCCTAAATGACATTGCAATGACAGATACAAGCCATTATATATCTTGTCATAACTTACAAAAATTGTATGGGAAAGAATGTAAACTACAATGTAAACTATAATCCATGCTTAGTGGCAATGCTCCAAAACGAGTTCATCAACTGTAACAAATGTACCACACTAATGAAGAATGTTGTTAATGTGGGAAAATGTGGGAGGGGTAGGGAGCAGGGCATACGGGAATCCCCTATATTTTTGTTTTGTTTTGTTTTGTTTTTGTTTGCTTCATTGATCATTTTATTCATGTGCAACTTAACACGTTATAATTGCACTAAAATTATAATACAATTTTCTATTTGATAACAAAGTACACCCTTGTTACTTTTTTTTTTAGAATTATGCCAACTCTTGCATATTTGTTATACGCTAAATTTAAAGTAAGTTAGTTTATTCACAAAACAAATTTCAGTTAGTGTTTTCAATCAGATTTAGTTTAGGAAGATCAATTTACAAAGAATTCATATATTTAGAGAATTGAGATTTCTTATCATGAACATAGATTTTATTTGAAGCTTCTTTTATAGTCTTCAATAATGCTTCACATTTTTTTCTTATAGATGTAGCATGTTTCTTGAAAAATTTATTTTTTTTTTGGATTTTGTTGTTTTGTTATTGTAAATGATATTTTGGTTTCTATTAATTATTTAAAGGGTCTGCTGTTCCCCTATATTTTTTATGTAACATTTATGTAATCTAAGTATCTTTCAAAAAATTTTTTTTTTTTAAGTATATTGATAGATATATTTTAAGAGATTAGAATTTGGTTATTTGGAAGGAATACTTATCTGGGCTGAGGCTTAGAGACCCAGGTGTAGTCAGTCTAGGTACTAAAAGGGTGCAAACACCCACTTAGGATCTGCACCATCGAATATGGTAGCCAACAAACATATGTGTCTACTGAGCTCTTGAAAGGTAAGCCTCTCTCATTCTGTTCATATGGCCTCTTCTGGCATAAGGACATTCTCCTGAAGAGCAGAGGACCTTGAACAGGGACTGTGGTAGGTGAGCTGCATTCCTGGGAATAAAGCACAATGGGAGAGACAACCGAGCTTCAGGCACAGCCCCAAGGGAGCTGGACACTTTAGATTGGATTTTGAGTCTGTTGTGATGGTGGGGTTTGCTTTGCCAGTGCCATATTTCTGTCCTCATCTGCAGTTCTGCAGATGGATCAGCAGGCAGATTAAGGTAGGCCCTGGTAGATATGTCCTGCAAGGGGAGATGGTGTTTCATTCGGTAGCTGTATTGTGGGGTAGGAGGGAGGTGAGGAGCAAGACCAGAGACAGAACACCCGAAGGATATGAGAGACAGTGGCTGAGGGTCTAGGACACAGTGAGATGGAGCAGGGCAATCCGGCTGCACCAAGCAGAGGTTGGCACGGGAAAGCCAAACGTCCTAACAGAACATCCCTTCATGGTTCAAAGGGTTACAGTCTTCCCTTTCAGTCCCCTCTGCCCCTGTCTCCACCCAGTCTTATTTCTCCTCACCAGGACAATTGCATGAACCTGTAACTAGTCTCCCCTCTCCTATTCTCCCCACTGCCCCAGACCATCGTCTCCCAAACCCAGCTGACATCCCCCTATTCTGCTTACAGCTCTTTAATATCACCATAGTGATAAAAGTTCCTCCTCCCTCATTTTGTAGGCTCAAGCGGCCATTCCCCAGATGTGGAATGGTGACTGTTACACTTTTATTTAATTTATGCTTTCAGCCTGGGACTCTCTCTTCCCTGATCACTCAGGGTTCTTTGCTGTCTGAGTTTCCCAGGGCTGCAGTAAGAAAGCACCACAAACATGATGGCTTAAAACAGAAATTTAGCGTCTCACAGTTCTAGAGGCTAAAAATCTGAAATTAAGGTGTCAGCAGGGCCCTGCTCACTCTGAAACCTGTAGAGGGGACTCCTTCCTCCCTTCTTCCTAGTTTCTGGCAGTTACCAGCAATCCTCGGTGGACCTGGGCTTGTGGCAGCATAACTCCAGTCTCTGCCTTCATGGTCTCTTTGCCTTCTCCCTTGTCTGCCTGCGGTCTCCTTTCCCTTCCTGTAAGGACACCAGCCACATTGGTTTAGGGCGCCAGTTTGGCCTCATTGTAACTAATCACATCTTCAAAGACCCTATTTCCAAATAAGGTCTCATTCATGGGACCAGGGGGTTAGGACTTGATCCTATCTTTTGTGGAACAAAATTCAACCCATAACATTAGCAGAAAAGAGAAGCTACCTGTTGCAAGTTAGATTCTTTGGGAAGCAGAAGCTGAGAATAAGCCAGGAGTATGAAAGGTTTTTTGGTGACAAAACCTGAGAAGTAAAGTAGGAGGATGTTTTATTGGGCGAGTAGAGCTATCTCAGGACCCCAATTCAGAACTGACAAAGCCTCAAAGCCTTGGGAAGGGGTAGATATCCAACACCATTGTGGCTTCCAAATTTTATCTTCCTCTTTCTTCCTTTAAAAAGTACAGCTCCTTAGAAGAGCATGTCATCTGGCTGCTCATCACTCCCTCTGTTTCTGTCACCTTGCAACCTTCCAGTTGAACCTCATTCATTGAAGATTTTAACAACTGGCTCACTATCCTTCCCACACCATTTCCATCCTTATACTTGGTAACTTCAATATATAGGTGTAACCTGGGTTTCCTTTTTGGCCTCATCATTTTTCATGAGTGCTTTTGCCAATGTCATCTTCTCCCAGACTTCACATAGTATTAAAGGGCTGATGACTTCGATATGTGTTTCCAGCCCAACCATCTCTTCTGAGCTCCAGACCCACCTAACCCAGCTGGATATCTCTACATGGATGTTTCATGGAAACTCAAACTCAACCAGTCTAAATGTGAATTCATCATCTCTCTCCCAAACCTGATTATTTTCTTGTTCTCAAAATTTTTTAATATGGAATCAACGTTTTCCCAGTCACCCAGCCAAAATTCTGGAGTTATCACAGATTCCTCTTTACTTGTCAGAGACCATATCCCATCAGCCACCACCTGCCTAAGCTGTTCCTGTGGTCCATAAGTCCAGAATTTCTCTGATTCAGCCCTTCTAGAGAGTAAAACTGGTAGGTAAGAGATCAACTTCTGAAGTAGGCATGCCTGAGTTCAAATCATAGCTTCCAGTTATGCTGTGTAATTGTTGCAAGATACTTAAGTTTTCTGGGCCTTGGTTTTTTCATCTGTAAAACAGGCTGTAACTGTTGGGGAATTTGATGTAATTATGAATTCCAAAAATATAATTGGATCATGCTTGTAAACTGATCTGTTAATCTGGGCATGATTAGGGTGTTGACTGGGCCATGTCAGTAGGGCATTGAGATCCACCCCTTGGTGGGTGGGGGAATCGAATATAAAAGGCAAGGCAAAGAACAGAGTAGAAGCAGTCTTT
This sequence comes from Tolypeutes matacus, assembly GCA_026826555.1. Classification (NCBI taxonomy): domain Eukaryota; kingdom Metazoa; phylum Chordata; class Mammalia; order Cingulata; family Chlamyphoridae; genus Tolypeutes; species Tolypeutes matacus. Next base: position 42,201,486 of record JAKSZT010007815.1, on the reverse strand, counting down.
TGAGAAGCAGTTTTGATGTTGGAAAGAAGGCCCCAGGAGAAGAGAAGCAAGCCTTTCACCTGATCGTCTACAGTTGACCTTGTGGAGGAAACAGGAGCTAAGCCTGGAGAGAAATGCAGCCCCGGGAAGAGAGGAACCCCAGAAACCTGAACCCTGGCAAACGGTTGGCAGCTGTCTTGCTCCAACACGTGACAATGGACTTTGGTGAGAGAAGAAACTTAACGCTTTCTGGCCTGGTATCTGTGGGCTTCTACCCCAAATAAATACCCTTTGTAAAGACCAACCCATTTTTGGTATTTCACATTAGCACCCCTTTGGCTGACTAATACACAGGCATATAATAATAATACTTAAATGTTAAAGTTGTTGGGAGTGTCAGTTGAGTTATCATATGTAAGATGTCTGGCACATAGGAAGCACTCAATTTTTAGTGATGTTGATGGTACCAATGATGATGATACCTGAGTGATGCCAGCCAGGGCAACCACCTGGCTGTGTGAACTGAGGAAAGAGATTTGGAGGTATCCACTGCATTTTTTTAAAGGAGGTACCAGATATTAAACCCGGGACCTCGTACATGGGAAGCAGGCACTCAAACCACTGAGCTACATCCACTCCCTCCATTGCATCTTTAAAAAAAAAAAAAAAAAAAAAAGATTTATTTATTTATTTCTCCACTCCCCGCTTATTGTTCTGTGTTCACTCTCTGCTCTCTGTGTGTTCTTCTGTGTCTGCTTGTCTTCTTCTTTGGCGGCACCAGGAACCGATGCTGGGATCTTCCAGAGTGGGAAAGGGGCGCTCAATGTCCTACACCACCTGGTCTGCTGTGTCTCTTATTGTCTCTCCTCTGTGCTTCTTTTTGTTGTGCCATCTTTCTGTGCCAGCTCTCCACACAGGCCAGCACTCCTGTGCAGGCCATCTTGCCTTTCACCAGAAGACCCTGGGAATCGAACCCTGGACCTCCTATATGGTAGATGGGAGTCCAATTGCTTGAGCCACATCCGTTTCCCCCTCCATTGCATGCCACACACGTTTTTAAAGGAACCTAGTTCCTCCAAATCTTGAGACTTTATAGAAATGTATAGGCATTGAGGGAAAAATTAGTTTGCTTTTTTACAGGCTTTTCCCTCTGTAGGCACTTAACTTTCTATGTTCTTTATCTGCATTGTCCAATATGGTAGCCAACAGCCATATGTGGCTATTGAGCTCTTAAATGTGATCAGTGCTAAACATATTGAAATTATAATATTTTGGATATATTGGGTTAAATAAAATACATTAGTAAAAATAATTTTACTTGTTTATTTTTACTTTTTCAATGTGGCTACTAGAACATTTTAAATTACATATTTAATGGTGATATTATTTTCTATTAGATAGTGTTGCTATGTATCTTACAAATTTTTGACATATCTTGCCTGCTGTCGTGTTCACTCCTATTCTGTTTAGTCTTGTGGTTTATACACATTAACTCTTTTTATTTTTTTCATTTTCATGAGTTATCTGAAGAAAGCAAAGATAAATGAGTTGCATCTCAACTGCCATGTTAACTAGAAGTCTTATCTAAGCCTTTTGCAATCTAACCCCTACTTATCTTTGTGGTCTCATCACTTTGTGTTGTACCTACCCTACAATAATGAATGACTGATAGTTTCCTGAACACACCAGGAAGCTTCAAGTTTTTATGCCATTGCTTTCTTTGCTTCCTTTTCCTGGAATACCCTTCTAACCCCTTCCATCTGGCTGCCTAGTAAGTCAACACATTCTTCAAAAACTAACTCAAATTTCAGCTTCTCTAAGGAGCGTTTCCTGATTTCCTCTCCTTCTAGTTGAGCTGATTGGGCTAGACTCTAGAATATTTCCTGCATTTTCTTGCTTAGATGGCTATCTGTGCCATATAGGAACCCACCTTATTCATCAGATACTGTATTCATCAGATACTAGCACGGAGTTCAGAGTCTGACATATAATAATAGCTAAAAGAATGTTTGGGGGGACGGATGTGGCTCAAATGGTTGGGCCTCCGTCTCCCTTATGGAGGGACCTGGGTTCGATCGCCGAGACCTCCTGGTAAAAATAATAATAAATAAATAAATAAATAAATAAATAAACAAATAAATAAAATAAAATAAAAGAATGTTTGTTAAATGAATGATGACAGTAACAAAGAACTCTGGAAATGAAGAAGAATGAGAAGTTGAGTGGAAAAGTTTCCTGAGGACAGTATCTTTAAGCTGTTCCTTAGAGGTTTTTGACAGGTGGAGATAGCATCAAGGATTTTCCAGGAAGAGGGAACAGGAAGAGCAAAGTTGCCCTACAAACAACGATTATGCTAGAGAAATCACAAATCATCCAGTTTGGATGGAGCATTGATTAGTCAGTTCATGCAAGGCCTGAAGGTCATGGAAAAGAGTTTGACCATTGTTCTGAGGGTAGTGGGGAATTATTGAAAGGTTATATAAGCAGTGGAAAGAGACAATCAGACCACACTCTCTCACACTCAGTTCTGAGTGGTGTGTGCTGATTTAAAATGGCCTACATAACATTTTTGTAAGCAAATACACATATATGCATATATATTTATATATCATTTTGCAAATGTTTGTATGTATTGTGAGAATTTTGATTTTTACCCACAATAAAAATAAATAAAAAATTAAAAAAAAAAAAAAAAAAGAGACAATTAGACCTGCGTTTTAGAACGACCACCTCTGGCTGTAGCTGGAGAATACATGAAAGGAGCAAGAGTGGAAATTGGAATTTCAGTGAATTCATTGCGGTAATCAGTAAATTGATGGTGGCGGTATAAGGATGGGTGGTGATACGGTGGTGGAATTGGGAATGAAGAGAAGGGCATGACTTTCAGATGTTTAGGCAGTGGAATGCAGAGGACTCGGTGACAGATGGTTGTGGACAGAGAGGGAAAGGAGTTTCTAGTTTGTGTAAATGGCAAAGTGGTGGTTCCATTTGGTGCAACGAGTAACAAGTCAGGTCTGGACCCCGGGGTTGGAGTGCGCGCGCTTCGCGCAGCTTGTCCCCCACGTGGCGCTGTCCACGCGGTCCGCTGTTTGCTTGGCGCAGGCTGCGGGTGCTGAGAGCGGTTCTGGCTCCGGTTCCAGCTCGAGCATGTTCCCTGCGGCGACGGCAGGAGACCATGGCGTACTCCACGGCGCAGAGAGTGGCTCTGGCTTCAGGGCTCATCCTGGCTGTGTCGCTGCTGCTGCCAAGGCCTTCCTGTCTCAGGGAAAACGTCAGGAACCGCCGTTGGAGCCCAGAGTTAAGAGCGGCCAGCCGGGGTCAACTCGAGGCAGGCCGGAGCCCCGTCAAAGAGTACAGGGAACTCTGCCCGAGGCAGGGGTGACTTTGGAGGTTGAACCCAGGACATCGTATGTGGGAAGCCGGCGCTCAACCACTGAGCCGCATGGGCTTCCGTCTGCCCTACTTTTGTATGAAGTAAAATCAGTTTGAATTGGTATTGTTAACTTTAGCCCGTTGTATTATTTCGACTTAGTGCAGGGCACTCAGTGCTTTGGGTTCTTTATGTGCCTTTTAAAATATAACTCGAACATTATAGTAATCCAGATTTTAGTTACTGACATGGAGATGAACAAATTATTACATTCCCTTTACTTAAACAAGTATCTCTTTGTTAATCCTTTGTTATTGGTATGATGTACGTGGTATTTAAAAAGTCACACTGCCGGCTGCATTGTGGAGCTGATTTTCAAGGCATGGGTACCAAAGGCTGGGAGAAAGAACTAGAACAATTCTGCAGAGCTCATGAAGTTCTGCTGGTAATTTTCCCCTGTAAATTATCTCTGTGACATCTTTGAGACAGGGTTTACCAGTCTCTGAACGTTTCCACTGATGTTCAACCTGTTGACTGACAGCTTCTTTGATGTCAAGCTGTAGAATGTTGGACTCTTCATTTGGCAACGTAATCCACTTCTTTACACTTTGTGCACATTGGATATAGTGCACCCTCTTGCGCAACATACACTATAAACACTATAAAAGCAAAGCACTGGGGGGGGGTTGGGGGGGGTTCGTGGGGATTGGTTCATCCGAATATACATGAAAGATATACAAAATCATTCAAAGGATCGGGGGATGGGACATGGCCACGATGGGTGGATAATCACACAATAAATGAGGGAATCTGAATTCCTAGCCTGGAGAGCTCTGCCACAGTCTCCAAGGGAGCAGCAATAGTCCTCTGAGTGTAGGGACAGTGCCTGTCAAAATAGGATGACCCACTGATGTGTTTTTTTTTCATTGATGACTACCCTTGTGAGTCTTTGCTCTTGTAAATGAGACTTAGCCTGCAGTTGTGGGGTGCCTAAGGGTTGCCACCTGACAGCCTCCTTGTTGCTCAAATGTGGCCTCTCTCTAAGCCAAACTCAGCATATGATTGCATTACCTTCCCCCCAACGTGGGACATGACTCCCGGGGATGAGCCTCCCTGGCAACGAGGGATTAATACCAAGTGCCAACTGGCAACACAACTGGAAAAAGACCTTGAATAAAAGGGGAAAATGGTAAAGACAAATGAGTTCAAGTGGCTAAGAGACTTCAAAGAGAGTCGGGAGGTCATCCCAGAGGTAACTCTTACGCACACCTCAGTAGGAGCTCATAGAACATCTAAGTGCCTATCACCCCACTCAGAGGGGTTCCTGAGAGCTTCGGAGACACCCTGGTCCTATATAAGGGGGGATAACCCCAGAGACTGATGCCTTATCAGTGGGTTCTATTTTAGAATCTGTGCTCCTGAGAGTGACAGAATTAAACTCAAATAAGTCCTCCCTGCACATGGTTCACCAGTCCCTTCTATTCAAACCTATATGTGATGCTGAAGTTTTTAGGTATACTTCCAGAGACTGGAGCCTCCCGCCTACCTATGTGCCAGGTGTGCATGAAATCTAGGTGGAGCTGCAACTCCTACCCTACAGCTCAATGGACTCATCCAAGTCACCTGGTGAGGAGACAACGATGGGCAATGGCCATCCCAGGGAATGGAGAGGGCCTGCATCTGCAGGCAGGATCATCCCACCCACCATATCCATGGGATATAAGCCCTCTCTCACTTGGAGTTGGAGTGGACATCACCATCCCAGTCCCCTCAGGATTGGGGGAAGAACTATGGACTAGAGTGGACTTGATGGTATTCTCTTGTTCACATATGGTGATTCTAGCAATGCAAGAAATTATAACAATGAGGTGGAGCCAGTGGCCACTTGACACTTTTGGGGTAGGGAGGGGATGAGCAGTTGAAATACAGGGGCTTCTTTGGGAGTTGGAGATTGTCCTGAGTACTGTTGTGGCAACGGATGTAGGCCATTTTAAATCAGCAAACACCACTCAGAACTGAGTGGGAGAGAGTGTGGTCTACAGTGTGAACTGTGGTCTATGGTTGGTGGCAAGGCTCCAGGATGTGTAAGTTCATTGAGGCTGGTGGGCCACACTTGTGGGAGATGTTTGTGTGGGATGTGGTGGGAGGTGTGGGAGGTGGGCAACATGGGAATCCCAGTGGGTTCCGTGTAATATTTTGGGTAATCTAAGCACCTCTTAAAATATATGTGTATATATATATATATAAACATTTTTGTAAGCAAATATACATATATGCATATATATTTATATATCATTTTGCAAATGTTTGAATGTATTGTGAGAATTTTGATTTTTACCCACAATAAAAATAAATTAAAAAAATAAAAATAAAAGCAAAGCACCAAACTCCAGGGGTTGAGGGCAGACTGAACACACTGACTACAGAATTTGCTTGATAGTCTTTACACTTGTAAAAATATCAATCTGGAAGAGATGTTGAACGCATTTTCACATGTTGGGTCATTGTGGCTTTTTGTCTTTGTTTTTGTTTTTTTCCTTTTTGTCTTATTACAAATTCCAAGGGTTTTACTCACTTTATCTAATGATATTGTCACCTTCGGAGAAGAGTAAATTTATGATGATCGTAAGAAGTGAAGATCCTTCTAAAACAGTTTTTTGCTGAGTTGAATTCCCACTGTGCTGACTTCTCCTGAACAAGTTGAATGTGAGTGGGAAACACACTTCTGAATACTGTAGAGAATATAGAGTGGAGATTAGACGTGACTCTTCATTGAGAATTCAAGTGCTGGTGTTTAATGTTCGCATCTTGGAGGTTTTGCACTTTCTGTTCTATTTATTCCTGAAGTGCTCTGTCCTGAGCTTCCTTCTTATCATTCAAGTTTCAGTTCAAATGTAAGCTTCTCAGAAAGACTTTCTCTGATGTCCCAAGCTAAAATTACCCTCTCCACTACCCTCATTCCCAAGTCCTCATGTTGTTTTATTTTCTCTACTTTAGGCACTATATGCTTTTTTCTTATTTATTTACTTGTATAATTTCTGTCTGCATCTTCTGAACTGTAAGCTCCACAAGGACAGGGACTTTGTCTTGTTTAGCACTATATCCAGCACACAACATTTAATAGGCAGTCAATAAATACTTTTGAATGAATGAATTTAAGGTTATGAAGCTACTAATATTATTGTGAATTCTCTTCTTGTGTTGCAAGTTACTGAACTAGTATAAGCTAGGCAAAAACCTACCTTGAATGATATATTCCAGTAGCTGAAATTTGCTAACTTAAAATCGCTGTCATGATACATGGACATTGTTTAAAGTAGTGAATTCTAACTATTTGGGGGTCCTATACTTCTTTGAGAATCTGGTTAAAGGTCTGGATTTCCTCCCTAGAAAAATGCATATTTTCTTTATACATGTACCCAATATTTGTGGATCGTTTCAGAAGATACACAGAACCCAGAAATCCCTGCTTGGGAGAAAGGGACAGCCCTAATTACTTGAAAATTCTCAAAATATGTGTCATTTTAGCTTACATTTCTGCTCACTGGGGTGTGTAAAACAAGCACAGTCCCTTTTCCACATGACATGCTTTAAGATTGTGTTTGGTTTTTGTTTTTGTTTTTGTTTTTGTTTTTGTTTTTGTTTTTGTTTTTGTTTT
>JAKSZT010007815.1:42105645-42194469 GCA_026826555.1 Tolypeutes matacus | reverse complement strand
GTTTTTGTTTTTGTTTTTGTTTTTGTTTTTGTTTTTGTTTTTGTTTTCACCATGCTTAGAGATTAACGGGCAAAGATTGTGTTTTAATAAATATTCATGTCTCCACAGACACTGTGGATTCCAAGAAAAATGAGCCATATCTTTGCTTTGAGGAGCCTATAATTTAGTAGAGGAAGAAAAACATATCAACAAATAACAAATAAAAACTGTCAGTTGTAGGTACTCAATTCAAAGAAAGGAAAAGTGGGGACACATGAATAGGAATGGTCAATTTTATTGGGGGTTCAAGAAAGGTCTCAGAGAGGAGGCGACTCTTTTTTGATATCTGCTTTACTGAGGTATAATTCATATACCATCCAAGTCACCCATTTAAAGTGTACAATGAATGGATTTTGGTACATTCACAGAGCTGTTCAACCATCACCACCGTTTTAGAACATTTTTATCCTAAAAGAAACCTGTACCCTTTAGCTACCTTCCACCCAATTCTGCTATCACCTTTCCAGCCCTAGGCAACCCCTAATCTACCTTCTGTTTCTATAGATTTTCCTGTTCTGGGCATTTCATATAAATGGAATCAAACAGTCTGTGGTCCATAGTTTACATTAGGGTTCACTCTTTGTATGTACATTATATGAGTTTTGACAAATGCAAAATGGTATGCATTTGTCAAAACCCATTACAATGTTGTACAGAATTGTTTCAGAGCCCTAAAAATTCCCTGTACTTTACCTATTCACCACTCCCCCTGAATCCCTGGCAACCACTCATCTGTTTACTCTCTCACGTGAACATATGTGTGTGTGTATCATAAAATTTGCTATTTTAACTATTTTTAAGTATGCTATTCAGTGACATTACTTCAATTTACAGTGTTGTGTGACCATTACCACCATGCATTACCAAGCTCTGCACCCACTAAGCAATAATCCCCCATCACCCCTACACCCCTGGTAAGCTCTAATCTACTTTGTCTCTATGAATTTGCTTATTCTAGATATTTCATATAAGTGAATCATACAATATTTGTCCTTTTGTATCTGGCTTATTTCACATCCATGTTGTAGCATGTATCAGAACTTCATTCCTTTTCTGAATAAAATTTTATTTGAATATATCATTCATACATGAACATACATAAATAATAAGTGTAGAGTAAAAGTTGGGAACTTAAAAAAATAATCATATCATCATACAGGGCTCCCAACCGTCACCCTACCACCAACACCTTGCATTGTTGTGAAACATTTGTTACAAACTATGAAAGAGCATTGTCAAAATATTACTAACTATAGCCCATATCTTACATTTGGTGTATTTACCCCCAACCCCCCTGATTATTAATATCCTGTATTAGTATTATATATTTGTTATAGTTCATGAGAGAACGTTTTAATATTCTGTTAACCATAGTCCCTCTTCCACTACTGGATTCCCTGTGTTATACAGCTCCATGCTTTGAAAAATCCATTCATGGGAAGTGGTTGTGGCTCAATCAGTAGGGCTCCCGTTTACCATATGAGAGGCCCCGGGTTCGGTTCCCGGGGCCTCCTGGTGAAGGCAAGCCCGCCTGCACGGGGTGGTTAGCTGACCCAGCGAGCACAAGCAGCAAGGGGGGTGTAAATGAATAAATAAATAAAATCTTAAAAAAAAAAAAAAGAAAAGAAAAATCCATTCAGCATGTGCACTCAGTGGTTCTCATTTTCATCATGGAGTTGTGCTGTCATCACCTCAGTCAATTTTAGAACATTTTCATTACTCCAAAAGGAAAAATCCCATATCCCCTTAGACCCCCCGGTTGTTGCCTCTTAGCATTGACACATCTTCTTTGCCATTGCTGCAAGCATATTACAGTGTTACTGTTAACTATCATCCATAAGCTATATTAGTTGTAACTTTTTCTCGTGTATCACCATTTTCTTAACACTTTGTAAAAGAACATTCTTGTATTTATACTATTAACCACAATCTTCATCCACCACCGAAATCACTGTCATATATTCCCTAGATTATTCTCTAGCATCTTTTCAATTGACATTTATGTCCACAGACTGCCCCTTTCAGCCACAAACACCTTAATAAATCTGCAGTGTTGGTTATACTCACAGTAATGTATTACCTTAAACTCTATTTTCACACTTTTATAATAAACCTTATTAAAAATTCTCCACACATTAAGCATCCACTCCCATTCTCAGCCCACATTCTATCTCCTCTAACCTATACTCTAGAGTTTACCTCCATGTGTTTACTCATCATATTTAGTTCATATTAGTGAGACCATACAATATTTGTCTGGCTTATTTCACTCAATATAATATCACCAAGGTTATCCATGTTGTCATATGCAGTATTCCATTGTTGTATATAACACATTTTGTTTATTCATTCATCAGTTAATAAACACTTAGGTTGGTTCCTAAGTATTATTACATATTTTAGCAATTGTAATAACACCGCTATGAACATCAGGGTCAAATGTTAGTTCGTGTATTTGCATTCATTTCTTCTGAATATATGCCTAGTAATGGGATTGTTGGATCATATGGCATTTCTATATTCAGCTTCTTGAGATACTGCCAAACTGTCTTTCAAAGAGGCTGCACCATTCTACATTCCTGCCAACAGTGAAAGAGTGTTCCTATTTCTCCACATACTCTCCAGCACTGCAGTTTTCTGGGTTTTTTTAAAATAATGGCCATTCTGTAAGGTGTGAAATGTATCTCGTACTTTTTATCTGCATTTCCCTAATAGCTAGTGATTTTGAACATTTTTTAAAATGCTTTTTGGCCATTTGTATTTCCTTTTTGGAAAATTGTCTATTCAAGACTTTTGCTCATTTTTAATTGGCTTATTTGTCTATTTATTGTTGAGTTGTATGATCTCTTTATATCACATGGATAACAAACCGTTACCAGATACGTGCTTTCCAAATATTTTCTCCCACTGAGTAGGCTGCTTTTTACTTTCTAGATAGAGTCTTTTGAAGAACAGAAGTGTTTAATTTTGAGGAAATCCCATTTATCTATTTTTTTATTTTGTTGCTAATGCTTTGGGTGTAAGGTTTAAAAAGCTGCCGTGTACCGTAAAATCTTGAAGACGTTTCCCTAGATTTTCTTGTAGAAGTTTCATGGGTGTAACTTTTATATTTAGGTCCTTAATCCATTTTGAGTTAATTTTTGTATAAGGTGTGAGATGGAGCCTTCTTTCTTTCTTTTGGATATGAATATCCAGTTCTCCCAGCGCCATTTGTTGAATAGACTGTTCTGGCCCAGCTGGGTGGACTTGACAACCTTGTCATAAACCACTTGACCATAGATATGAGGGTCTGTTTCTGAGTTCTCGATTCAGTTCCATTGTTCAGTATGTCTATCTTTATGCCAGTAACATGCTCTTTTGATCACAGTAGCTAAGTAATATGCTTTAAATTGAGGAAGTAAGAATCCTCCAACTTCGTTCTTTTAAAAGATATTTTTGGCTATTCGGGAGCCCTTACCCTTCCAAATAAATTTAATAATTAGCTCTTCCATTTCTGCAAGGAGGGCTGTTGGGATTTTTATTGGGTTGTGTTGAATCTGTAAATCAGTTTCAGTAGAATTGACATCTTAACGATGTATATTTTTTTTAACTTTATTTTGTACATTTAAAAAATTGAAAATATAAACAGTTAAAAACTAAAAAGTAAAAACAGATGAATAAATACATTTTTTTAAATCAAACAATATGTTGCACAATATATTTGTCCTTTTATGTCTGGCTTGCTTAGCTCAACATAATATCCTCCAAGTTCATCCATGTGGACATATGCTTTATGACTTCATTCCATCATGTGAATAGACCACAGTTTGTTTATCTATTCATCTGTTGATGGACACCTGGGTTGTTTCCAACTTTTGGCAATTGTAAATAATGTTGCTATGAACATTGGTGTGCAAATGTTTGTTCATGTCACTGCTGTCAGTTCTTCTGGGTATATACCCAGTAGTGGTGTTGCCGGGTCACATGGCAAGTCTATATTCAACTTCTTTAGGAAATGCTAAAGAGTCCTCCACAGTGGCTGTACCATTCTGCATTCCCACCAACAGTGAATAAGTTATTCCTATCTCTCCACATCCTCTCCAACAATTGTAGTTCTCTGTCTTTTTAATAGTGGCCATTCTGATAGATATGAAATGATATCTCATTGTAGTTTGGATTTGCATTTCCCTAATCATTAGTGATGTTGAGCATTTTTTCATGTTTAACGATATTTAGTCTTCCATTCCATGAACACGGAATGTCTTTCCATTTATTTAGTTCTTATTTGGTTTCTTTGAGCCATGTTTTTTGTTTTTCGAAATACAGGTCCTTTATGTCCATCACTGAGTTTATTCCTAAATATTTGATTCTTTTAGTTACTATTATAAATGGCATTTGATCTTGTATCCTGCCACTTTGCTTAATTTGCCTATTAGTTCTAGCAGTTTTGTGGATTTTCGGGAATTTTCTATATATAGGATCATATCATCAGAGATTATCAAAAGTTTTACTTCTTCCTTTCCTATATGGGTGTCTTTTATTTCTTTTTCTTGCCTAATTACTCTAGCTAGAACTTCTAGCACAATAGAAGTTCAATACTGAGTAACAATGGTGACAGTGGTCACCCTTGTTTTGTTCTTTATCTTAGCAGGAAAGCTTTCAATCTTTCACCATTGAGCACAATGCTAGCTGTGAGTTTTTCATATATGCATTTTACCATATTGAGAAAGCTTCCCTCTATCTCTATCTCTTGGAATGTTTTTATCGAGAAAGGATACTGTATTTTGTCAAATGCCTTTTCTATGTCAACAGAAAGGATCATGTGATTTTTTTCTTCAATTCATTAATGTGGTTTATTACATTAATTGCTTTTCTTGTGTTGAATCACCCTTGCATACCTGGGATAAAAACCCACTTGATCATGGCATATAATTCTTTTAATGTGTTTTTGGATTTGGTTTGCAAGTATGTTGCTGAGGATTTTTGCATATATATTCATTAGAGAACTTGGTCTGTAATTTTCTTTTTTCATAGTGTCTTTATCTAGTTTTAGTATTAGAACTTCATTCCTTTTTATGGCTGAATAATATTCCATTGTGTTAGTTTCCCAGCTGCTAAAACAAATACCATGCAATGGTTGGCTTAACAACAGTAATTTACTGGCTTATGGTTTCAGAGGATAGAAAGCTTGCTTATTCTTAGTGTCAGTGTCTTTGGCTGGCCAACAGTCTTTGAGATTCCTTGGCTTTTCCATCACATGGCAGTGCACATGGTGACATCTTTCCTTTTTTTCTGCGTGTCTTGATGAGGCATCCATTTTTAGTAGTATTTTTCCTTACATTTTGTCTAGCATAGTAAACCCCTTTGATATATTAAAATAATTCTGGTGAAATCAATGTGAATGTAAACAACCTTCCCTGACTGGGCTCCATGTTAGCTTTTAGTGAAACTTCAATGACTAAGTTATAAAATATTCTATCAAGTTGCTTTTTTGAAATGACTTCATATTAGGCATTTAGAAGCTTTAAAATTTTTCAAATGCTAAAGGTTATGGTAAAACTAGGCTGTGTAGCTATTCCATTTATAAGAACCTTATTGCAGGACAGTTACTTGAACCTATACGGGAAAGTGCTTTCAATTCAAGAGATAGTAATAGAGTACCTAGCTACATTAAAACTATAGATTCCAAAATTTAAATTAAGCTAACTGCATTGACACATTAGGGTTAACAAAATCTAGACCTTCTCTACACTGATTTGCTCTGTGTCCAATTACCTTTGCTTGTAAGAACTTCAGCCATGTTGGATTAAGGTCCACTCTCATTCAGCTTGGGCACACTTTAATTACATCTTCAAAGGTCCTATTTTCAAATGGGTTCACACCCATAGGATCAGAGGTTGGGTCCTGAATATGTCTTTTGTGGGGGACAATCCCCAACACATTGTATGTACTATCTTTATTTATCTATTCATCTGTCACTGGATACTTTGGTTGTTTATACTTCTTGGCTGTTATGAATAATGCTTCTATGGACTTGGTGTACAAGTATCTGTTTGAGTCCCAGCTTTCAGTTTTTGGGGCTCTATACCTAGGAGTGGACTTGCCAGGAGATATGGTAATTCTATGTTTAACATTTTTTTTTTTTTTTTTTTTTTTGAGGTACCGGGAACCAGGGATTGAACCTGGGACCTCATGTATAGGAAGCCAGCATTCAACCACTGAGCCACACCAGTTTCCCTGAGTTTTTTTTTGCTTGTTTGTTCTTTTGCTTTTTCAGGAGGCACTGGGAACCGAACCCAGGGCCTCCCATGTGGGCAGCGGTTGCTCAACCACTTGAGCCACATCCGCCCCCCTATGTTTAACTTTTTGAGGAACTTCCAGGCTGTATTCTACAGCAGCTTCACCATTTTACATTCCCACTAGCAATACAAGAGGATTCCAATCTTTGTACATTCTTATCAACACTTGTTATTTTTCCATTCTTAAAAATAACAGATAGAAAAAAAGAGTAATATAAAAGACTGGAAAGATGAGAGGAAAAAAAAGAAGACCAAACAAGAGAAGATGGAATGAAGGAAAGCAATGGAAGAAGGGAAAATCAAAGAAAGAAAAGGAATAAAGAAATTAAGGAGAAAGAGGAAGGAAAAGAAAAAAAATTAAACAAACAAAGGAAAAATACACAAAAACAAAAAAAAACCTAGGAAAAACAGACATCCCTTTTAGGCCACTAGGAACCGTCTCAGGTTGCTGGTAGTCATCAATCAATCTGCAGCCTGCCTTCCACAGGTAAGGTATCCAATTTTAGAGAATAAAATTAAAAATATAAAAAATTTAAAAATAGAAAAAAATTTTTAATTTAAAAATACTAATAAGAAATATAAAATAACAGATCAAAAAGTCTAAAATAAAAAACAAATCTTGGTCTATAAGTTCCCTGTCACAGGGTGCCAGCTGGCTGCCTGACAACCCACTGAATCACTCTCTGGATCCCTTCTTATAAGCAGTACCTGGGATTGAACCCAGACCTAGTAAATGTGAGACAGGCATTCATCCACTGAGCTACACCCACTCCACAGCTTAGATAGGCTTCTGAAAGTTTATCTTCCTTTCCCCTCCCTGTCCCCTCAGGCAAGTTGGGCTTCTAACAGTTTGCTGGCTATCTTTCCTAGCTGGCTTCCTTCTCTCCAGGGTTGTTAGGAGCCTGTTAGCCTGCCCCCTCACTAATATAGTTCCTCTCTCTCCCAGGGTGGGTGGGTGTGACAGCCTGCCTGATCCCATCCCCCCTCCCCTCTCCCTGGGGCCCTTTCAGAGCTGATGGGGTCTTTATTTTTGTTTTATTTTATTTATTCCCCCTCTGTTCTGCCCACCCTAGCTCCCCTCCCCTTACACTTCTCTGAGTTTGCTGGATACCTGTCCCACACTTATTTGCCTTCATCTCCCCCATGGATGGGTCACGTGCAACCTAGCCTAAGCGCCAGTGCTACCTCCAGCAAGGAGGAAGCTGGTGGGACCTGTGCCAGCCTCTACCGGAAAGTACAGGTCACACCGCAGAGACTGGTGATCACTGTACTCTGGTAGTGCAAGTCACCTCAGGAGCTATTCTGTGGCCGGAGTTGGAAGATCCATTTCCCAAAAACAGGAGAAATAGACACTTCACCACCGACTTCATCTACTGATTAGTAAATTCTGCTGGGTAAAGTAAACCCGAAGAACAGCTAAAGTTTGAACCTGTTCAAGTCGGAAACAGGCCAGTAGCCACTATTTTGATTCCACCTCCAGCATGAGGGGAAGCTGGGCTGATTGAAAATCACAGCGCTGGTAGGGACCAGCTTCTTTACCCAGATCATACTGCAGCCCTAACCTAGGCTTCAGCCTACCTCTGACAAGGATGAAGCTGACGGGACCTGCACCAGCCTCTCTGGGTAATTACAGGTACATTCAGCTGGCACAGACTGAATAGTCAGAAGTCTACTGGGTCAGCTGCTGTCATTTTAGACCTACATGGCATAGATTGCTGCCCACACCTGCAGCTCCATCCCTGCCCCAAGCAGGAGAGGAAGGAGTGTGAAGCTTCATCAGTCTGGGCAACTAGAGTCTAGGCTTGCACAACTTGGAATATTGTAAATGGCTGTGGCTCTGTCCGTACCCCTGGCAAAGGAGAAAGGTGGGGGAAGCTTCATCGGTCCCTGAGACAATGAGGGCAGCTTGAGCCTCCACAGTTTATAGCACCAGCTACATCCTCAGCTCCTACTACACAACCATCAAGGGAGAAAGGGCAAGAAAGCCCTAATCTAAAGAGAGAAACTGCACCCAGAATAAATATATCTAGTAAGCCAGATGCCAAGATGCCAACAAAAAACTATAATCCATACCAAGAAGCAGGAGGATATGGCCGAGTTAAAGGAACAAGATAAGCCTCCAGATGACATAAAGGAGTTGAGACAACTAATCATAGATGTTCAAACAAATTGCTTTAATAAATTCAGTGAGACTGCTAAAGAGAGTAAGGATATTAATAAGACATTAAATGAGCACAAAGAAGATTTTGAAAGCACACATAGAAAAATAGCAGATCTTACAGGAATGAAAGGTGCAATAAATGAAATTAAAAATACACTGGAATCATATAACAGCAGATCTGAGTAGGCAGAAGAAAGGATTGGTGAGCTTGAAAAAATGGCCCCCAAAAGTAAACATACAAAATAACAGATGAAGAAAAGAATGGGAAAAAATTGAACAAGGTCTTGGGGAACTAAATGACAGCAAGAGACGTGTCAAGAGTGTCCCAGAAAGAGAAGAGAAGTGAAAAGGGGCAGAAGGATTATTTGAAGATATAAGGTAGAAAATTTCCCAACCCTGAAGGACATAGATATGCCTGTCCAAGAAGCACAATGTACTTCCATCCTAATAAAACTGAATAGACCAACTCCAAGATATATACTAATCAGAATGTCAAATTCCAAAGACAGAATTCTGAGAGCAGCAAGAGAAAAGCAATGCATATAAGGGTACTCTATAAGATTAAGTGCTGATTTCTCATCAGAAACCATGGAGGCAAGAAGACAGTGGTATGATATATTTAAGATACTGCAAGAAAAAAACTTCCAGCCAAGAATCATATCTGGCAAGATTGGCTTTCAAAAAATGAGGGCAAGTTTAGAATATTCACAGATAAACAGAAACTGAGAGAGTTGTAACCAAGAGATAGGCTTTGCAGGAAATACTAAAGGGTGTGCTACAATCTGAAAAGAAAAGACAGGAGAGAGAGGCCTGGAAGAGAGTCTAGAAATGAAGGTTGTATCAGTAAAAGTAACTGTAAGTATCAAAAGAGTGGTGAAAATAAAATATGACAGATAAAACCCAAAGATCAAAATGGGTGAAATAAGAATTGCCATTACAGTAATAACATTGAATGTTAATGGATTAAACTCCCCAATCAAAAGACACAGCTTGGCGGAATGGATAAGAAAATATGAGCCACCTATATGCTGTCTGCAAGAGACTCACCTTATAACCAAGGATACCAATAGATTGAAGGTGAAAGGCTGAAAAAAGATATTCCATGCATGCAGTAACCAAAACAACAACAACAAAAAAAAACCAGAATAGCTATAGTTATATCAGATGAAATTGACTTAAAAGACACTAGTAATGCTCAATCTGAGGAAGAAGTCAGGGAAAAAACTTTCCATTTACCATAGCGACTAAAAGAATCAAATATTTAGGAATAAACTTAACCAATGATGTAAAGCACTTATATTTAGAAAACTACAACTCATTATTAAAAGAAATCAAAAGAGACCTAAATAATTGGAAGAACTTTCCATACTCACGAATTAGAAGAATAAATATCATTAAGATGTCAATTCTACCCAAATTGATACACAGATTCAATGCAATCCCAATAAAAATTCCACCAGCATTTTTTAAATAAATGAAAAACACAATTGTCAATTTTATTTGGAAGGGTGAGGGGTCCCGAATAGATAGAAACATCTTAAAAAGGAAAAGTGAAGTTGGAGAACTCTAACTTAACAGACTTTAAACCATATTACCTAGCTACAGTGGTAAAAACAGCATGGTACGGGCATAAAGACAGACACAGAGACCAATGGAACCAGATTGATGGCTCAGAAATAGATACATCTATGGTCAAGTGATTTTTGACGAATCTGTCAAACCCACCCAGCTCGGGCAGAACAGTCCATTCAACAAATGGTGCTAAGAGAACTGGATATCCATAGCCAAAAAAAAAATAAGAGGACCCCTATCTCACACCTTATACAAAAATTAACTCAAAATGGATCAAAAACCTAAATATAAAAGCAAGAAACATAAAACTTCTAGAAGAAAATATAGGAAAATCTTTAAGACCTGACAGTAGGTGGTGGATTCTTAAAGCAGATAAGAGGAGGACTGAGATGGACTACTGATGTTTAACATATGTAGACGTGTTAATTAGCTTTACTGTAAAAATGTGGAAATGTATAGAGTTGATGGTAGCACATTATAGTGAGTAGCAACTGTTTTATAAATGGGATTGTGGCTGGAAAGGGTAGTCTAGGGATGTAAATGTCAATTGAAAGAAAGCTATAGAATAATCTAGGGGCTGAATGACACAGTAAACCCCGAGGTGAATGAGAATTGTGTTTGATGGTACAGATGCAAGAGTGTCTTTTGTGAGCTAGAGCAGATGTATGTCACTATTGCAGGGTGGTGGGAATGTGGAGAAGCATGGGGAAAATACAACTGGGGGTGACCTATGGACTGTGGTTAACAGTAATAATATAATATTCATGCATCTATGTCAAAGATGTACTGTGTTGATAATGGGGGGAGTAAGGAAAAAGTGTGCCAAATGTACTCTATGGACCTAGTAATAGTCTGATGATATCATCTCATAATCTGAAACAAATGTTCCACCACGGTGTGCGGTGTTGATAGAGGTGTATTGTTTGGGAATTCTGCACATGTGCATGATTGTTTTGTAAGCTTACAACTTCTGTCATAAAAATATATTTAAAAAATAATAATAGGGTGGGTTGGGGGAAAAATTCACCAAATGTAAGATAAGGACTATACTAATTAGTAAGATTTTGACAACATTCTTTCATACTTTCTAACAAATTTCCCACAGCAATGCAAGGTGTTGGTGGTGGGTTGATGTATGGGACCCCTGTATGATGTTTTGCTTGTTTGCCTTGTAAGTTCACAACTTTTACTAAACACTTATTGTTATGTTTGTTCATATATAAAATGATATAAAAATAATAATAGGGTGGGTTGGGGGAAAAATACTTTGGTTAGTAGTTATATTTTGAAGAGGCTCTTTAATCATTGGTTAAAAATGTTTCACAACAATGCAAGGTATTGGTGTTAGGGTGAGGTATGAGAGCGCTGTATGATGTTATGTATGTTTGTTTTGTAAGTTCACAACTATTACTATACACTTATTGTTCATGTGTGTTTATGTATGAGTGATATATTTCAATAAGTTTTTTTAAAAATTTTAATGCAGTTAAACACTGAAAAAAAAAAAAAAAAAAAAAAGATGGTGGTAATCCCAGTGTTCATCAACAGATAAAAGGCTAAACAAAATGTGGTATATACATACAATTGAATACTATTTAAACCTGAAATGAATGTTCTGATTCACGTGACAATATGGATGAACCTTGAAGACATCATGTTGAGTAAAATAAGCCAGACACAAAAGGACAAATATTGTATGACCTCCCTGATATGAAATAATAATAGAATAAGCATAATTCAGAGCCAGAAACTAGAATACAGGTTTCCACGGGCAAGGATGGGGGTAGGGAATGGGGAGCTAATGCTTAACTGATACAGAATTTGTTTGGGGTAGTGGAAAATTTTTGGTAATTAATGATAGTGATGCACAACACTGTGAATATAATTAACAGCACTGACGTATATATTTGAATGTGGTTGAAGGGGAAATTTTATTTGTATATATGTTTCTAGAATAAAATATTTTTAAAAATCCTTGGAGTATATAACACAAAGAACCCTAATGTAAGCTATGGGTATAGTTAATACTATAATTATAATAATATTGTTTCATCACTTGTAGCAAAGTTACCACACTAATGCAATATCAACAATAGGGAAGACTGAGTGTGGGGGAGGTATGTGGGAACTCCATATTTTCTACATGATTTTTCTGTAAACATACAACTTCTCTTAAAAAAAAAAAAAAAAAAAAAAAAACTCATAAATTGTTTCAATGTTAGCTGAATAAGCCTCCAAACAGGTTCCACGGTAGTTGAAGCCCTACAAAATGGCTTCTGGCTAGAATTGCAGTCTGCTTAAGACAGTCCTATCCACCACCTCCACTTGGCTGGGAGCCTGTGATGCCTCCACAATAATTGCACTATTGGGCAGCTATCCTGTTGACCCTGCCCACGTTTTACAGTGAACTTCTCACTTTATTGATTATAAAGAGGGTTCCTTACCAGCCCCTCCCCAGTAGCCCTATTCCTCAGGAATAGCCCAGACTCTTTGCCACCATATTCTCCTCAAGTAAGTCCAGTTCCACTGAGTCTTGATCTCTCTGAAAAGTGAAAATACAACAAGCACATTGTATTAGTCAGCCAAAAGGGGTGCTGATGCAAAATACCAAAAATTGGTTGGTTTTCATAAAGGGTATTTATTTGGGGTGGAAGCTTACAGTTGCCAGGCCATAAAGCGTAAGTTGCTTCCCTCACCAGAGTTTATTGCCACGTGTTGGAGCAAGATGACTGCCAATGTCTGTGAGGGTTCAGGCTTCCAGGATTCCTCTCTTCCCGGGCTTCGTTTCTCTCTCGGCTCAGTTCCTCTGCTTCCTCCACAAGGTCAGCTGTAGACTATGAGGCTCTCTAGCCTTTGCCTCTCTCCACGAGGCCAGCTGTGAACTGTTGAGAATGGTTGGTCTCTTTTTCCGGGGCCTTCTCTCCTTCCTCATGACCAAGTTCCTCTGTATGCTTACTTCCCGGCTCAAGACTCTGCATCAGAACTCCAACTCAAAACTCCAACTCTGTCCTTTGCCATATCTTTTATCTTTGAGACCCCACCCACCAAGGGACGAGGCTCAGTGCCCTAATGATGTGGCCTAATCAAAGCCCTAATCATAATTTAATCATGCCCAGATGAACAGACCAGTTTACAAGCATAATCCATATCTATTTTTGGAATTCATAACTATATTAAACGGCCAAACTGATACACACACACACACATAATATGCATACATATAGAACAAACATACATAAATAATTCTATCTCAAGTTAGCTTTTTATGTGTTTATATATAAATTCATGAAGACAGATGTATTATTTTGGTCCCTCATCATTTCTTTTCTCATAAGGAAACATATCTATTCTGAAGAGTGTTCAAAGGAAAGAGACTTTAGGAAATTATTTTGATCTTGATCACTTTCTTGTTCATACATTGTGAAAAACAATGGGAAACAATTTGAAAGTCATTGAATGCATGTAAATTAGGTACTTTTTCAAGTTTAGAAACTTCTAGGTTAGTTGGTATGGAGCACATTGATGGGCACGGAGCACCTTGTTCAATCATACTGTCATTGGCTACTCTAGAAACCATGAAATTGAAAACTGGCAGGATAATGAAGTGAAAACAGATAGCCCTGCTAGTGACTGGGAAGGGTCTTGAAGTGCCAGTAGGGGCTGAGAGGCACAGGATAATTCATCTAGATCAGTTCAGCAGACTATAACATGCAATGCTCATAGCGTGTCCTGTGAGAGACACAAGCATAAATTAAACACTGGACCTTTATTGAAGACATTCTTAGTTTGTCCTCCAGCTAAAGACCACCAGGAACATACATGCAGTTGAATAAGTTGGGTTTATTACTTGTGCAGCAAGGGAGAATGCACACACTGGGGAAATGTGGGGCAACTGAGTAAGAGAGTAATAGGAAAGCTTTATTATAGATTTTAGGCCTGTGTTAGGTGATTTGTGGAAATGCGATTTAAGGCTTAACTCAGGACTGGATGCTGTCAGGAAATGGGACAAATGATAACTTTTCTAGAGGCAAGGCAGACCAAAATGAGGCTAAAGCTATAATTGGTAAAGAGGCAGCAGTCACTCATAGTAGCCATGAAAAGGGGCTCTTTGGTATTTTACGGCTTGGATAGTATTCATGTTTCGTCTATTCAGACATGATTACAGAGTTGTCTTTTTTCGGTCTTGAGCCATCATGGTTACAGAGTGGCTTTGTCTGGTAATATTGTTCTGAAATAGCTTAAACAAGACAACACCAAGACCTAGGTGTGTGTGCCAGGCCAACTCATAGCAACACTGCTTTTCTCTTTCTCGGATATGATTTGTAGGTTTCAATCAGCACCAAATAAAATTGAGTAGAAGTGGTACTTAGTGGAAGATGTTAAATTATTATTTCTCAATCCATTCCCATGGTAGAGATAAGACACATAAATACAACTCTTGAACAAGGCCAAGTGTGGTAAATGCAAGTAAAGAGAGTTAAGTGGTGTGATGTAGGGCATGGGGGTGGCATGAGATAATGTTTGGTGGTTGGAGGTTGTATTTGTTTTCTGTGTCTGTTGCTAATAAATTACCTAAAATGAGGTGTCTTAAAACAGAAATTTATTCTCTTTCAGTTCTGGAGCTCAGAAGGACAAAGTCAAGGTCTTAGCAGGGCCGTATTCCCTGTGGAAGCTCCAGGAGAGAGACTATTCTTTGCCTTTTCCAGAGTCTGATGGCTGTTGACATTCTTTGATTTGTGCCCACCTCACTTCAGTTACTGTTTCTGTGTTCACACTGCCCCACCTCTTCTTTGTGTCTTGCTCCTCTTTGTATCTGTGTCTTCTCCTCTTCTCCCTGTTTCTTTCTTGGTCTGTCTTTTATAAGAACACTGTCATTGGTTTTAGGGCCACCTGGACAATACAGGATAGTCTCAACATTTCAAGATCCTTAATTGCATCTATAAAGATCCTTTCTCCAAATAAGGTAACATTCACAAGTACTGGTGATTAAGACATGAATGTCTTTCAGAGGCTTCAATTCAGCCCACACAGGCTGAAGTCTGTGCTGAATTTAGATATGTGGATTAGAGGGAAAAGCAAAAGAGTCAGATTAAGCCTCTTCTCAGAGCAGAGGTGTATAACCTTTTTTGTTCCACAGACCTCTTTACAAGTCAGGTGAAAACCATGGACCCCTTACTAAGTCCACACTATACTGTATATTATTAAATAAAAATATCACACCCACACCAACACGTCCCCACAAGAATGATGGTTTGTTTGTTTTTTTATTTCAATTCGAGCTCACAGATCCCTTGTTAAGAACCCCTGTCTTAAAGGCAAGAAGGCAAAAGACAGGTTCAAAACATAGTGAGAAGTCTAGTTTGGGTGAATTAGGAATATGTAATGGGAAAAAGTGTGAAGGGATATTTTTGGGTTAGATTATGGAATTAATCTTTTAGGAGTTCAATCTTAGGGTGAGAAAAATCAGAAGTTGTTAAATAGCTGCTGTGTCCCAGGTGCTTTGTATATGTTATTTAATTCATAATCCTTTTTACCATCCTGAAAGATAGGCATCATTTTATTCATTTTACAGAAGAAAATGAGCCCTAGAAAGGTTAATTTAACTTCTACTTACATAATTGGAGGTACAGCCAGGATCTAAGCCAATCACTTTGATTGAATAGATGGTACTCAATCTATTTCACTTTGCTTCCCTCTTCATCAGTGGGAGCCATTGAATGATTTTCATGAGAGAAATGGCAAGAACAATTAGAATGATGCTTTGGAAGATTGCTCTAATAAGAAAAAATAATAGCATGTATTTAGTGTATGGACCAGGTCCTGTGCTAAACAATTTAGCCACACAGTTCTCTTTTAGTAACATTTAGAATGAATTAGGTGCGAATATTCTCACTGTCCTGATTTTGTGATAATCAGGATAGGCTAAACATTTGCTATATTAGAAACCATGCATGTGTCCCCAGACCTAGTTTTTCTCCCTAGGTCTGGTTTTTAGAATGGTGGTGATAAACTAAGCCTGATTTATTATATGATCATCTTGTATGGGAAATGACTATATCTCTAGGTATCTTTGGTCAACCTTAAGAGATATAGCAGGGGGGCAGATGTGGCTCAAATGGTTGGGCATCCATCTCCCATATGGAGGGACCTGGGTTCAATCCCTGGGACCTCCTGGTAAAAATTAAAAAATATATAGAAGACACGCGGGCCGCCAGGCCCTGTGCACGGGTGCACCGTCAAGTCCCACAAGCAGGTGAGCCCCGCAGGCCCCATGAGTGGGTGGACCGTCAGGCCTCATAAGCAGGTGTGCCACCAGGCCCTGCAAGCAGGTGAGCCCCCCCCCAGGCCCCACACATGGGTGAGCCCCCAGGCCCCATGTGCTAGTGCACCATTAGGCCCTGCCGAGCCACACAGCAAGATGATGACGTAATAGGAGAGTGACACAAGGGATAGCCAAGGTGAGAAGTGCCAAAAAACCAGGAACTAAGGTGGCGTAGGTGGTACGACACCTCTTTCCCACACCAAAGGTTCCAAGGATCGAATCCTGGTAAAGACAGGAGGAGAAGGATGAGAAGAGAGGGCAGGAAACAGACACAGAGAATTGCCCAGTGAATGGGCACAAAAACAGCAAAAGTGGGGGGAGATGGGGTAAAAATGGATAAAAGTAAATAAATAAATAAATAAATAAATAGATCTTAAAAAAGAAAAGAAAACATATACAAGGTACTACATATTGTATGATTCCTTTTATATAAAATATAAATATAAATCAATTTATAAAGATGGAATTAGATTACTGGTTATATAAGGTTGGGGAAGAATAGAGGGATTGAGA
Source organism: Tolypeutes matacus (assembly GCA_026826555.1). NCBI lineage: Eukaryota > Metazoa > Chordata > Mammalia > Cingulata > Chlamyphoridae > Tolypeutes > Tolypeutes matacus. Next base: position 42,177,584 of record JAKSZT010007815.1, on the reverse strand, counting down.
GATGACTGCTAAGGGGTGTGGAGTTTTTCTTTTTGGAGTAATGAAATTGTTCTAAAATGTTTTGTCATAATGAATACACAACACTGATTATACACTAAAAGCCATTGTTTGTATGCTTCAGATGGAATGTATGGTATGTGAATATAGCTCAATAAAACTGCTTTAAAAATAAAAATAATTTTAAAAGAATGAATTAGGAATGGGAGGTTGGTAAAAGTTGAAGAAAATATCTGGTTAAAATAGCAGAAAACATCAAAGCAGTGGGCAGCCAAGTAGAGTCTGGTAGAAAAGGAATATAACAAGATCGGGTGATTGAAGGAGACTGCTGAGGAAAAAGCAGTAAGAACTGTTGTCCTGGCCTCTACTTTAAGTGTTGCTGAATTAAATACAGCCTCTATAACCTCTTCAGTACTTAGAGAGAAACAAGATGGATGCTTTGATGGATGCCTTGGTGGATGCCTTGGTTTTCTCATCTGTAAAATAGGGCTATAACAGTAATGCTTAAATTGTAAAGTTGTTGGGAGAATAAATTATCATCTGTAAGATGCCTGGCACATAGTAAGCACTCCATTTTTAGTGATGTTGATGATAACAATGATGATGATGCCTGAGTGATGCCAGTGGGGGAACCATCTGGCTATAGGAATTGAGGAATGTGATTTGGAGGTATCCACTGCATCTTAACCAGACTTTCAATCAAACCTTTTTTCAGCCCCATGCCAAACACATCTTTAAAGGGACCTAGTTCCTCAAGTCTTGAAACTTTATAGGACTGTATAAGTATTGAGGGAAAAATTAGTTTGCTCTTTTTACAAGCTTTTCCCTCTGTATGCACTTAGCTTTCTTTGTTCTATAGCTCTACTGTCCAATATGGTAGACACTAGCCATATGTGGCTATTGATATTCTTGAAAGATGGCCAGTGCTAAACATGTTGAAATGATAATATTTTGAATATATTAGGTTAAATAAAATATATTGTTAAAATTAATTTTACCTGTTTCTTTTTACTTTTTTAATGTGACTACTAGAACATTTTAAATTACATGTGGTTCACGTTATATTTCTCTTGGATAGTATTGCAGTGCAGCCTACAAAATTTTGACATAGCTTGCCTGCTGTCATGTTTACTCCTATTCTCTTTAGTCTTGTGATTTATACATGTTAACTATTTTTATTTTGTTTTTAATTTTCATGAGGTATCTGGAGAAAGCAAAGATAATTGTGTCCCAACTGCCATGTTAACTAGCAATTATATCTAAGCTTTTTGCAATCTAACTCCTACTTATCTTTGTGGTCTCATCACTTTGTGTTGTCATCTACCTTATAATGATGAATTATTGATAGTTTTCTGAACACACCAGGAAGCTTCAAGTATTTATGCCATTGCTTTCTTTGCTTCCTTTTCCTGGAATACCCTTCTAACCTCTTCCATCTGGCTGCCTAATAAGTCACACATTCTTCAAAAACTAACTCAAATTTCACCTTCTCTAAGAGCTTTTCCTCACTCCCTCTCTAGTTGAGGTGACTGGGCTAGATTATAGAATATGTTCTGCATTGTCTTACTTAGATGCCCATCTTATTCATTAGACAGTGTAAGTGCCAAGTTCAGAGTCTGACATATAGTAACATCTAAAAGAATATTTGTTAAATGAATGAATAAAGAAAGTAACAAAGAATTGGGGATGCAGAGAAATGAGAGGCTGACAGGAAAAGTTTCCTGAGGATACTATCATTTTTTTTTTCAACTTTATTTTCAACTTAAAACTTCATTACAAAACTTCTGCTTGTCAAATAAATACGTCAAAAGTAAAATTGAAAACAAATTGTAGTTCATATTATCCAAAAATTGCAGCACTGTGTTGGTAACAGGCTCTTCATTACCAGGGATAGAATTAAATATCATTCCTCCCCCAAAGTATCCTTTTTAATCTAGTACAGAAAATGCAGGGACACCCCTTTCTGATGCCAAAAGAAAAGCATAAAAAAATGCTTGCAGACATCAGTACAAATAAAACACCGACAAATCAGCAAAACAACGTTTAGAGGCTATAGACTGCAGAATGCTAGAGCAAAGCTATTTCATGATCACGTTAACATATGCTAAATTACAGACACTTCAAATTGCAGTGTGGAATGAACATTGTATATCTAAATGGCTCATATTGAAAATGTATTAGTTAAAACCCAAACATACACATTATATTTATTAGATTCCCCTATGTTTAAGATACTGAGAACATATCACTGATCCTCGAATGGCGTTGTCCACGCAACCCGCTGTTCAGTCTCAGGAGGCTTCCGGTGCTGAGATAGCGTTTCCGGTTCCGGCTGGAACCTGTTCTCTGTGTTGAGGGCGAAACAGCATGGCGTATTCCACAGAGCAGAGGGTGGTTCTGGCCTCAGGATTCGTTCTGGCTGTGTTGCTGCTGCTGCCCAAGGCCTTCCCGTGGGAAAGCGTCAGGAGCCGTCGCCCAAAGGTAAGAGTGGGCGGCCAGGCCCGGGTCACCTCGAGGCAGGGCCAGGCCCTGGCAACGAGTACGGGAATGCTGCTTGAGTCAGAGGTGACTCTGGGGGTCTCTGGGGTCTCTAGCCAAACTGGCGAGAGAGGGAAGACGAGATGGTGTTAGGGATATGCCCAACCCCAGTGGGCAGAAATCCAGCCCCACAGGGCATGGGATCTTTCCTGAAGTTCTGCCTCAGGGGAGGGCCAGGAATACTGACCTGAATGCCTGAGCACCCTATAGGTGCTTCACACACACCAGTGTGAATTTTATTCCGAACTTTCTTCTCCTTTCCCCTCACTGGTTCAACTCATCTAGTCACCATCTCTTCAGGTGCTTTGAATCTGGAGGGCTCCCTAGATGGCTTCCCTCTTAGGGTTTCCGTGCGCTTTCTGCCTGCTTTTGTATGAAATGAAGTCTATTTGAATTGGTATTGTTAACTTTATTCTGTTGTTTTATTTGAACTTGACATAGGGCATTCAGCACTTTGGGTTTTTTATGTGCCTTTTAAAAAAAAGTTGAAAAAAATTTTTGTGTGTGTGGTACTAAGGCCGGGGATTGAATCCTGGACCTGGAATTCGGGAAGTCGGTGGTCAACCATTGAGTCACATGGACTGCCCTGAGTTGGTTTTTTCGTTGGTTTGCTTGTCGTTTGTTTTTTTGTTTTGTTATTTTTTAGGAGGCGCTGGGAACCGAACCGAGACCGCCCATATGGGAAGCAGGTGCTCAACTGCTTGAGCCACATCCATTTCCCTGAAAATTTTAATTCAATTTTCAATTGGAATTGAATTCATTGAATAATAATATGAATAATCATAATTCCCATTATGCAGACTTCTCCTGAACAAGTTTGAATATTGTGGAGAGTACAGAGTGGAGATTAGACATCGTTCTTTCCCTTGAGAACTCAAGTGCTTGTATTACATGTTCTCATCTTAGGGTTTTTCCACTTTCTGTTCTCTTTATTCCTGAAGTGCTCTTCCCTCAACTTCCTTCTCATCATTCAAGTTGCAGTTCAACTGTAAGTTCCTCAGAAAGACTTTCTCTGATGTCCCAAGCTAAAATAATCCTGTTTCCACTATCCTCATTTCCGAGTCCATCGTGTTGTTTTATTTTCTCTGTTGCATGCACTATATGAAATTTTCTTATTTACTTGTATTTTTCTGTCTCCATCTTCTAGTCTGTAAGCTCCACGAGGGCAGGGACTATCTAGCATCCAGCATTTAATAGGCAGTCAGTAAATACTTTTGAATGAATAAATTTAAGATTATGAAGCTACCAATATTATTGCGAATTTTTTTCTTGTATTGCAAGTTACTTGACTAGTATAAGCTAGCCAAAAACCTACCTTGAATGATATATTCCAGTAGCTGAAATTTGCTAACTTAAATCGCTGTCATGATACATGGACATTGTTTAAACCAGTGAATCCTTTGGGGGTCCCATACCTCCTTGAGAATCTGATTAAAGGTGTGGATTTTCTCCCTAGAAAAATGCATGTTTTCTTTATACATATACCCAATATTTGTGGATTGTTTCAGAAGATACACAGAACCCAGAAATCGCTGCTTTGCAGAAAGGGACAGCCTCGATTATTTGAAAATTCTTGAAATATGTGTCGTTGTAGTTCCATTTCTGCTTACTGGGGTGTGTGAAACAAGCATGGTCCCTCTTCCACATGACATGGTTTAAGATTGTCTTTTAACAAATATTCATGTTTCCACAGACACTGGATTCCAAGAAAAAATGAGCCATATCCCTTCTTTGAGGAGCCCATAATTTCATAGAGGAAGACAGGCATATCAACAAATAACAAAAACTGTCAGTTGCAGGTATTCAAGTCCAAGAAAGGAAAAGTGGAGACACATGGATAGAAATGATCAATTTTATTGGGGGTTCAAGAAAGGTCTCAGGAGGTTACTCTTATTTGGTATCAGCTTTGTTCAGATATAAAATTCATATACCATTCAAGTCACCTATTTAAAGTGTACAGTGAATGGATTTAGTATATTCACAGAGCTGTGCAACCATCACCACAGTTTTAGAACATTTTTATCCTTAAAAGAAACCCATACCCTTTAACTATCTTCCTCCCAATTCCGCTATCACCCTTACAACCCTAGGCAACCCCTAATCTACCTTCTGTTTCTATAGATTTTCCTGTTCTGGACATTTCTTATAAATGGAATCATACAGTATGTGGTCCATAGTTTACATTAGGGTTCTCCCTTTGTGTTGTACATTTCTGTGGGTTTAGAGAAATGCAGAATGTTATGTTTCTCCCACTACAGTGTTGTACAGAATAATTTACTGCCCCCAAAATCCCCTGTGCTTTACCTTTTCACTGCTCCCCCTGAACCCCTGGCAACCACTGATCTATTTCCTTACTCTCTCTTATTGTGGCAACATACATATAACATAAAATTTGCTATTTTAACTATTTTTAAGTGTGCCATTCAGTGGCATTAATTACATTTACAATGTTGTGTTACTATTACCACCATAACGTTACCAAAACAGAAACTGTACCCATTAAGCAATAACTCCCCACCCCCCTCCCATCCCTGGTAACCTCCAAGCTACTTTGTCTCTATGAATTTGCTTCTTCTTGATATTTCATATAAGTGGAATCATACCATATTTATCCTTGTGTGTCTGGCTTATTTCATTTAGCATAATGTACTCAAGATTCATACATTATGTAGCATGTATCTAAACTTTATTCCTTTTATGGCTGAATAATATTCTATTGAGTTTTAGTTTCCCAGCAACTAAAAGAAAATACCATGCAATGGTTGACAACAGGAATTTATTGGCTCACTGTTTCAGAGCCTAGAAGACTTGCTTCCTCCTAGGGTTAGTGTCTTTGGCTGGCTGGCAGTCTTTGGGGATCCTTCCCTTTTCCATCACATAGCAACGTACATGGTGACATCTTCTCTGGCTGCTCCCCATGGCTTCTCCTCCTGTGTCCAATTTCCTTTGCTGATAAGGACTTCAGCCATGTTGGATTAAGTCCACTCTCTTTCAGCTTGGGCACACTTTCTATTTTCAAAGGTCCTATTTACAAATGGATTCACACCTGTAGAACCAGAGGTTGGGTTCTGAAAATGCCTTTTTTGGGGGACAATCCCCAACACATTGTAGGTATGTATTATCTCTATTATTCATCTGTCACTGAATACTTTGACTATTTATACCGTTTGGCTGTTGTGAATAATGCTTCTATGAAATTGGTGTACAAGTATCTGTTTGAGTCCCTGTTTTCAGTTTTTTGGAGTATATACCTAGGAGTGAAATTGCCAAGTGAAATGGTAATTCTATGTTTCATTTTTTGAGGCTGTTCCCTATAGTGGTTGCACCATTTTACATTCCCACTAGCATTACACGTGGGTTCCAACTTTTCTACATTCCTAGCAACACTTGTTATTTTTCCATTTTTAAAATTAATAGCCAGCCTTCACATCTTGGGTGTGAAATGGTTTCTCACTCTAGTTTTGATTTTCCCTTCCCTAAAGGCTAATGGTGTTGAGCATTTTTCATGTGCTTATTGGCCATTTGTATATCTTCTTTGGAAAAATGTGTAATTACATCCTTTGCTCAATTTTAAATTGAGTTGCTTGTCTTTTTATTATTAATTTGTAAGATTGCTTTATATATTCTGGATGGATACTAGATATATGATTTGGAAATACTCTCTCCCTTTTATTAGGTTGTCCTCCTAACTGTGAACACAGGATGTCTTTTTATTTATTTAGGTCTTCTCTGATTTTTTTCAAAGAAGTTGCAGTTTACAGGGTAAAAATCTTGTGCTATATTTGTTAAATGTACCTCTAAATATTTTATTCTTTTGACACTATTGTAAATTGAATTGCTAATTTCATTTTCAAGTTGCTCGTTAATGTGTAGATATACAATTAATCTTTGTACATTGCTCTTGTATTCTGCAACCTTGATGAACTTGTTTACTAATTCCAATTTACTTTGTTAGTATCTTAGAATTTTCTGTATACCTGATTATGTCATCTGCAAATAAAGTTTTGCTTCTTCCTTTCATTCTGAATGTCTGTTTTTCCTTTTCCTTGCCCAGTTGCCCTGGCTAGAACCTCCAATCCAATTTGAAAAGAAGTGGTAAGAAAAGACATCCTTATCTTGTTCTAGATTGTAGAGGGAAAACTTTCCTACCATTTTTCCTAGTTAGTTGGGTATTTTTACCATGGAGATGTGTTGAATTTTGTCAGATGCTTTTTCTGTGTGTACTGAGATGATTCTGTGTTTTTTGTTCTTTATTTCATTGATATGGTGAAACTGATTTTTAATATTAAACGAACATTGCATTTTAGGGATAAATTGAGGTGACTCTAGAGTAAAGATTTTTTGTGTGTGTGATTTGTTGTTGTTGTTGTTGTTTTCTGTTATCCAAGTGAAGAAAGATATTCCAGGCAGAATGAACATAGATCAAAAATACCAAGTCTTGAAATAGCCTGTGATGTTTGTTTAGAAAATAGGAGCATTTTAGTATCACTGAAACTTAGTGCTGTCAGAGATGAGACCAGAGAAGTTGACAGGAGCCAAATTGTGCATGTTTTATTGCCACACTTAAGGAGTTTGTATTTTAGTATAAAGGCAGAGGGGTCTTTATAAATTTGTAAGTAGAAGAGAAACGTCCAATCTGATTTTAGAAAAGACACCCTGGCAGAGTATAGAGGCTGCATTGTGAGGATTTCTTCAGAGAGAAGATTTTTTGCAGTAGTCCGATTGAGACATCGTGAGTATTACTAAGCAATTGTTATTTGTCTCATAGCTTGGGATGCTTATGACAAATGATAGAAGATCCAGCTTGAGCTGTCTTAAGACAAAAAGGAAATTTGTCTTCTGTAACTGAAAAGACCTCTGTTAGAACTGGTTTCTAGTGTGTTTTGATCGAGAGATTCACAATCTCATCTGGGTTGCAACTCTAATTCTCTGTGTCCCTTTAATCTCTGGCTTCTTTCTCAAGTTAGGTCTGTGCTCTGGTTTCTCTCTCAGAGTAACAGCAATGGCTGCAGCCTTTCTAGTCATCACTTCCTCCTATTTCACATTCCAGAGAAAGTGGCTCTTTTCTTTTGTTAACTCCTTCACTGCCATTTCTCCCTTACCTCCACTCCAGTTTCTTTCCTAGAAGCTCCAGCAAACATCCTAATTTAGTGGCTTGAATTAAGTTACATGAAGGTTACAGGTTACAAGTAGGTTGAAAGTGAAAGGATGTAAAAAAAAATAGACTGTGCAAAGAGCAACCAAAACAGAACTGGAGTAGCTATACTAGTATCAGATAGAATAGACTCAAAAGTTTTGACCAAAATCAAAAACTCTTATGAAGGACCAAGAACAACACTGTATACTAATAAAGGGGTCAATTCAGCATGAAGACCTAGTAATTATAAATATATATGCACAAAATGGCATGGGCCCAAAATAATAAAACAAATATTGACTGATTTGAAGGGAGAAATACAGTTCTACATTAATATTAGAGGACTTCAATTCATTACTTTCAATAATGGATGGAACATCTAGACAGAAGACCAATAAGGACATAGACTTGAACAAAACTATACACCAATGAGACCTAATTGGCATAATGGAACACTTCCCCCAGCAGTAGCAAAATACACATTTTTAACTAATACACATGCAACATTCTCTAATATAGAGCATATCTTAGCTCACAAAATAAGTCCCAGTAAATTAAAAAATATAGAAGTCATACCATGTATCCTCTCCAACCACAGTGGAATGAAGCTAGAAATCAATAACGGAGAATGGGAAAATTCACATATGTGGAAATTAGATGACACACTCTTCAACTAATGGGTCTAAGAAGAAGTCATAAGAGAAATTAGGAAATAACTTGAGATGGATGAAAATGAAAACACAATATACCAAATCTTTTGGGATGCAGCAAATCCAGTGCAGAGACAAATTTGTAGTTCTAAATGTTTATGTTAAAAAAACAAAACAAAACAAAAAAACACCTCTAATCAGTGACCTAACCTCACAACTGGAGGTTCTTGAAAAAGAGAGCAAAGTAAACCCAAAGTGAGCAGAAGCAAGGAAATAACAAAGATTAGAGTGGTAATAAATTAAAAAGACACTTTAAAAAAAACATATAGAGAATCATTGCTACCAGAATTTGGTTCTTTGAAAAGATTTAAAAGAGAGAGAGAGACAGAAACCTTATACTAGACTGAGAGGAAAAAGAGAGAGAGGACACAAAGTAAGAAATGAAAAGGGGATTATGAAACCAACTCCACAGAAATAAAAAGGATTTTAAGAGGATACTGCTAACAATTGTATTGCAGCAAATTAAATAACCTAGATGAAATGGAGAAATTTCTGGAATTAGGCAAATTACCTACACAGACTCAAGAAAATGTCTCTTTCAACAGACCAATAACAAATGAAGAGATAAATCAGTCATCACAAACCTCCATCCAGGGAAAGTTCAGGGCCAGATTTCTTCTTTGGTGAATTTTACCAAACATGGCAAGAAGTAATAATACCAATCCTGCCCTAACTCTTTGAAAAAAAAACTTGAAGAGGAGGTGATACTTCCTAACTCATTCTGTGAGGCCAAAATCATCCCAATACCAAAGCAGATAAAGATATCACAGGAAGGAGACGGGGCCAAGATGGCGTTAGTGTAGGAGGGCACACACTGCAAGCTCCCAGAGCAAGGCGGATTGTGGACGGGGTCCTGCCCGGGGATCTGTGCTGTGCACGCATGGAATGAGAAGCTTAGGACATCTATCTGCGCGGATCAACGGCATGGACAGAACGGTAGAGATTCGTGAGTTTTAAGCCTGCCGGTGGTGGTTGGCACAGATGCCTGAGCCCCGCGGTTAGGGAGAAAAAAATAAATAAAATAGCCAGTTGGAGCCGCGAGCAGGGCGAGAAAGTTTTATTTTCTGGGGATCTGGCTGCCTGGAGCCCCTTGGACCTTGTGTGAAGAGAACAGCCGGAGCAAATCGGCACCCGGTGGACGAGAGGGGTGATTCTTTTCAGGGAAAGGAGTTGATTTGCCTAGCTGTCCAGGGATAAGTCCTGGGCCGCTGCGGAGCCAGGAAGAGGGGACACTCTCCAAAAGAGGGAGGGTTCTGTTGGAGGACAGGGAAGGGAATTTTTTATTTTTATTTTTTGACATCAGTCTGGCTGCCTGCATTGCCTCATAGCTTTGGGGAGCAGATAAGCCGACCTGAAGCAGCATCAGGCTGAGAGCAGACACAAATCTGCAGAGTCAAACTGATTTACATAGCAACCGGTGACACTGGTGCTCAGCTCCAGAAGGGGCGGAATCGGCCATCTTTAGCACTCTGCACTGACTAACATCAGAGCTACAGCTACCCTGGGGAGTCCAGAAGTGGGACGTGCTTGATTAATTTCCACGAGCCCAGCTAGGGTCCCTTCCGTAAGGGGGTTGGTCTAGAGGAGGAATTATTTTGGGTCCTGTATTTCGCTTAAAAAAAAAAAAAGAAAGAAAGAAAAGTGAGAAGGTCACTTCAATAAATGAAAAATAAATTCTTTTTAATTTAGTTTAATGGCTAAAAGCTGTTTCAGGACCTGTATATAGAACCCTGCGGGAAAATTGACTGATAAACACAAGCAGGCAGAGAGGATACATGTGGACCTTAGGGGAATCATTGACCTTCCTTAGTTCTGTTTGACTCCTTGCCTGTGTGGATCTTTGATTTTTCTCTGTTTATTTCTGGTCTCTTGCTTTTCTTTCCTCTTTCCTCCCCCCTTTCTTTTTTCTTTCATTTTTTAAAAATTAGGTGCTGCTAGATTGTCACTTCTTTGCTGTGCTTCTTCAGTAATTTCCCACCGCTGTCTATATTGATTCTGTATTCCAAACTATTGCTTATCCTTCCTTCATCTTTCTGCCTTCTGCTTTCTGTCGTGGCTCTTAGATACAACATTTTTTCATAGGCCCACAACTTAAGGGTGTCAATTTCTATTCCATCTATTTTGGTTTCTTCTTTTTTTTTATTAGTATTAACTTTTCCTTTCAGCCCTTTCTTTACTATTTCTCTCCCTCCTCATAATTCTAGCCTTCTAAATCACTATATATATATTCTTCCATTTGTTTTCCCAGTCCATTGTAGGAACTCCACTTTTTTTCCTATTACTCTACACTGCCTACACAAGTTAAATATTCATCTCATTAATCTCATTTGGCCCCTCTTCTAATTTTTATCAATATTACTATTATCCTTCTGCCTTCCTTATATCTTTTGATTCCTCTGGCCCTAATCTTTTGTCTTCAAGGGAACATAGAAAGAAGTAAGGAAATAAAATAAGAAGGAAAAGTACCAAAGAGAAAACTTAACTCACATGCAGAACCACCAGCTAAATAAAACTCTAGAGCATAGAGAAAAGCTAATCAACTGAACAAACCCATCAAGATAATATGATGACCAGAGGGCAACAAAAAAATACAAATGATTCTGAGAAACAGAAAAACATGGACCAGTCCAATGAACAAAATAAAAACCAGGAAGCAATGCAGAACATCGAACAACTAATCAAAGCTATCCAAACAAATATCATGGACCAACTTAAAGAAGTGAAGGAAGAGATTAAGGATATAAAGAAGACACTGGGAGAACATACTGAAGAAATTGCAAACATGCCTAAAAAGGTAATGGATATGATGGTGAACAATGGCACAATCCAAGAAATAAAAAAGACGCTGGATTCACATAACAGCAGATTTGAACAGGCAGAGGAAAGAATTAGTGATATGGAAGACAATACAGCTGAAATCAAAGAGATAGTAGAACAGATAGACAAAAAGATAGAAAAAATCCAGCATGGACTCAGGGAATTAACCGATAAAACAAAACACACAAACATACGCATTATGGGCATCCCAGAAGGAGAAGAGAAGGGAAAGGGAACAGATGGAGTGTTGAAGGAAATAATGGCTGAAAACTTCCCAACCCTATTGAGAGAGATGGATGTGCAGATCCAGGAAGCACAGTGCACCCCAAATAGTATAAATCCCAACAGGCCAACTGCAAGACATATACTTGTCAAAATGTCCAATGCTCAAGACAAAGAGAAAATACTCAAGGCAGCAAGAGAAAAGAGAACCATCACATACAAGGGAAGCACAATAAGATTAAGTGCTGATTTCTCAGCTGAAACCATGGAGGCAAGAAGACAGTGGTATGACATAGTCAAAACACTAAAAGAAAAAACTTCCAGCCACGAATTCTCTGTCCAGCAAAACTGGCATTCAAAAATGATGGAGAGTTCAAAATATTCACAGATAAACAGAAATTAAGAGAGTATGTCAATAAGAAACCAGCACTTCAAGAAATACTAAAGGCCCGTGCCCCGGCCCTCGGCCGCAGCACGCCAGACGAGTGCTGCAGGAGCTTCCGGGTCTGCATTCCGGGCCGGGCCTATGGGAGCCCGGGGTTGTGAGTTTGCCTAACTTCCAGAAATGCTCTTTTCTATTGTCTTAAGTTGTAAGAGCTCATGGTTGAAGGTCTGGGAATTAAGAAAAGTGAGAAATAAACAATACCACGCACAGTCCTCAACCATGTCAGTGCCGGTCAACATTTGGGTGTTTCCTCCCAGACACGTGCTAGGAAGCAGCCCGGGAAACCAGGTTCGCAGTGGAGCTGTGCTGGAATTGCCAAAGAGCAAGGAAGGATGGAGAAATGCTTGCAGAGATGGACTAAGAAGTCCAGGTTTAAGAGCTGAGAGGTGAAGACAGAAGCAATGGAGAGGGATAAAATTAATCAATTTTATTAAAATTTTTATTTAAATTACTAATTAATTAATAGCTGAGAAGTGAAGACAGGAGTGATGGAGTTGAGAAGGAGTTAAGGTCGAAAAGCAGGTATAGTGAGAGGGAAAGAGAAGGCGGAACAGGTCGCAAGTAGTAGTAAAAAATGTTTAAAAATCTCAGGGAGACAGGCTTGGGCGCAGTGATATGGCCCAAGAAGGGGGAACTGAGATAGAAATTAGAGTTCTCCACCTTGAAACAAGTTACCTGTGGAGTTGGCAGTATCCGAAGTGAATTTGAGGACTTAAATGGCTCTGGCCCAGTGGAGAAATAAGTGAAATGAGCAAAACGCTCCCGTGAAGAAGGGTCCTCAGATCAAGGTTTCAGTCCAAACCAACAGGTGGAGAAACAGTCTGCAGAAACAAAGATTTAGGGGATTTTGTCCATCAGGGATGGGGATAGTGATAAAGTTAGGAAGGGAAACATTGGAAGATTGGGTCAGGGGAGTGAAAGTACAGGGGGAAAAATTGAAAACAAGACTGCAAAAGGGAGATATATTTTTGGATTATGGCAGGAATAACAGGAATGCAAGGCATGATGAGTAGAGCCGGCTACAAAGTTTTCAAAACAGTCCCAACTGTCACCTGATGGATTTCACAGAAAACTGTAAAGGAAAGCAGGGAAATGACCTAAACTTTCTAGAATTTTCTTTACGTAACATTTTTTAGTTACATAATTACTATAAGATTAAATGTTTATTGTAAGAAATTTGTAACACTACAGATGTATATAGAGTTCCTTTTCACCCCACAATCTAACCTCCTTGCACAAGAGAACCATTATTAGAAAGAACCTCTCCATACATTTTCTGTGGATTTGCATATACCTAGTACTAGTGTATGCAAATACTAGTACACAGAAGTGTAGCAATGTCATTTGGATTTTTTTAAATTGATAAATATTTTGCCTATTTTTGCTTTTTTATAAAGTATCCAAAATGTTGGAAAACTGTCCTCATAGGTCAAGTTCATTTTTTCAGTCTTTTAAGTATGTGATCTAAAATACTGCTGTATTGTGGTTTAAGTATTCCTCTGCTAATGTGCTAGCATATAAAGATCACCATAAGCATAATTTATTTCTCCATTTATGTAGACTTCTTATATGTGCTTAATTAAAATTTTTAACTTTGTTCTTAATATAGTTTTGCTTGTTTCTCATTTGGTTTATTAAAACTTTTTATAATTTTCCACACTATGTGGATATGCTCTTTTTCTGTGTTGTTTATAAGAAACCTATTAAATTTTGTGCATTCAAAAAATAAATAAATAAATACTAAAGGAATCTCTACAAGTTGAAAGGAAAAAACAAGGGAGAGAGAGTTGGAGGAGAGTTTAAAAACAACTGAAAAGACAAAAAGAGAAACAAAACAACATATGACATACATTAACCCAAAGAAAAAATGGCTGAAGTAAGAAATTCGTTACGAGTAATAACACTGAATGTTAATGGATTAAATTCACCAATCAAAAGACACAGATTGGCAGAATGGATAAGAAAATATGATCCATCTATATGCTGTCTACAAGAAACCCACCTTCGACCCAGGGATTCAAGGAGGCTGAAAGTGAATGGCTGGAAAATCATTTTACAAGCTAACAATAGCCAAAAAAGGGCAGGAGTAGCTATTCTAATATCAGACAAAATAGACTTTAAATGCAAATCTAGTGTAAGAGACAAAGATGGACACTACATATTAGTAAAAGGAGTAATCTCTCAAGAAGAGAGAACAATCATCAACATTTACGCACCTAATCGGGTGCCTCAAAATATGTGCAGCAAACTCTGGAAAAACTAAGAGGAGAAATAAATTCCTCTACAATTATAGCAGGGGACTTCAACACACCACTATCATCATTAGACAGAACATCTAGACAGAGAATCAATAAAGAAACTAAGGCACTCAACAATACATTAGAAGACCTGGACTTAATAGACATATACAGAACACTACACCCAAATACAGCAGGATTTACATTCTTCTTGAGTGCACATGGAACATACTCCAAAATAGACCACATGCTAAGCCACAGAACAACTCTCAATGAATTCAGAAAGATTGAGATTATACAAAGTAATTTCTCTGACCACAACAGAATGAAATTGGAAATCACTAAGGGCCAGAGAAACAGGTTAGGCACAAGGATATGGAAGTTAAACAACACACTCTTAGACAAACAGTGGGTCAAAGAGGAAATCTCAAAAGAAATCAGTAACTACCTTGAAACTAATGAAAACGACAACACAACATATCAAAACCTATGGGATGCAGCGAAAGCAGTCCTGAGAGGGAAGTTCATAGCCATAAATTCATATATTAAGAAAGAAGAAAGAGCTAAAATTGAAGACCTAACTGCACACTTGGAGGAATTGGAAAAACAACAACAAACTAAACCTAAAGGAAGTAGAAAGAAGGAAATAACGAAGATTAGAGCAGAACTAAATGAAATAGAGAAGAAGAAAGCACTAGAAAAAATAAACAAAACCAAAAGCTGGTTCTTTGAGAATATCAATAAAATTGACAAACCCTTAGCCAGACTAACAAAGAAAAGGAGAGAACAGATGCAAATACATAAAATAAGGAATGAGCAAGTGGATATCACTACTGACCCCACAGAAATAAAGAGTATCATAAGAGGATACTTTGAAAAATTATATGCCAACAAAAATGATAATTTAGAGGAAATGGACACGTTTCTAGAAACTCACAAACAGCCTACATTGATGAAAGAAGAAATAGATGAACTCAACAGTCCAATTACAAGTAAAGAGATAGACTCAGTCATCAAAAACCTCCCAACTAAGAAGAGCCCAGGACCAGATGGCTTCACAGCTGAATTCTACCAAACATTCCAGAAAGAGCTAACACCAATTCTACTTAAGCTCTTCCAAAAAATAGAAGTAGAAAGAATATTGCCTAACTCATTCTGTGAAGCCAACATTACCCTAATACCAAAACCAAATAAAGATACCACAAGAAAGGAAAATTACATTTCTCTAATGAACCTAGATGCTAAAATCCTCAACAAAATACTTGCTAATCGCATTCAACAACATATCAAAAGGATTATACACCATGACCAAGTGGGTTTCATCCCGGGTATGCAAGGATGGTTCAATATAAGAAAATCAATCAATGTAATACACCACATAAACAAACTGAAAGAAAAAAATCACATGATCATCTATAGATGCAGAAAAAGCATTCGACAAATTACAGCACTCTTTCCTCATAAAAACACTACAAAAGATAGGAATAGACAGAAACTTTCTGAATATGATAAAGGGTTTATATGAAAAACCCAAAGCTAACATCATTATCAGCGGTGAAATCCTAAAAGCCTTCCCTCTGAGATCGGGAACTAGACAAGGATGCCCACAATCACCACTCCTATTTAATATTGTCTTACAAGTACTTGCACGAGCACTGAGACAAGAAAAGGACATAAAAGGCATCCAGATTGGAAAAGAAGAAGTAAAAACTTCATTATTTGCAGATGATATGATCCTATACATAGAAAGCCCTGAGAAATCTACAACAAGGCTTCTAGAACTTATAAAGGAGGTTGGTAATGTTGCAGGCTATAAGATCAATGCTCAAAAATCAGTAGCATTTCTGTACACCAATAACGAGCAAACTGAGAAGGAAATCAGGAAAAAAAATACCATTTACAATAGTAACTAAAAGAATCAAATACCTAGGAATAAATTTAACTAAAGATGAAAAGGACTTATATACAGAAAACTACACAACACTGTTAAAGGAAATCAAAAAAGACTTAAATAAATGGAAAAATATTCCCTGTTCATGGATAGGAAGACTAAACATCATCAAGATGTCTATCCTACCCAAACTAATCTACACATTTAATGCAATTCCAATAAAAGTCAACACTGTATTTTTTAAGGAACTGGAAAAACTAACCACAAAATATATTTGGAGAGGCAAGAGGCCCCGAATTGCCAAAGACATATTGAAAAAGAAAAATGAAGTTGGAAGTATCACACTACCTGACTTTAAAACGTACTACAAAGCTACAGTGATCAAAACTGCGTGGTATTGGCACAAGGATAGACCTACTGACCAATGGAACCGAATCGAGAGTTCTGATATAGATCCTCACACATACAGTTATCTGATATTTGACAAGGCCATGAAGCCCACTCAGTTGGGAGAGAATGGCCTCTTTAACAAGTGGTGCTTGGAGAACTGTATATCCATATCCAAAAGAATGAGAGAAGAATACCATCTCACACCTTATACAAAAATCAACTCAAGATGGATCAAAGATCTGAATATAAGAGCCAAAACCATAAAGACCTTGGAAGATAATGTAGGGAAGCATCTACAGGACCTTGTAATAGGAAATGGTTTCATGAACTACACAGCCAAAGTACGAGCAGCAAGAGAAAAAAATAGATAAATGGAATCTCATCAAAATTTAAAACTTCTGCACCTCAAAGGATGTTATTAAGAAAATAAAAAGGCAGCCTACCCAATGGGAGAAAATATTTGGCAACCATATATCTGATAGGAGCCTAATATCCTGCATATATAAAGAAATCCTACACCTTGAAAATAAAAGGACAAACAACCCATTTAAAAAATGGGCAAGTGACCTGAAAAGACACTTCTCTAAGGAAGAAATACAAATGGCTTAAAAGCACATGAAAAAATGCTCAACATCGCTTGCTATCAGGGAAGTGCAAATTAAAACTACAATGAGATACCATCTTACACCCATCAGAATGGCAGCTATGAAAAAAACAGGAGACACTAAATGTTGGAGAGGATGTGGAGGAATAGGAACTCTCATCCACTGCTGGTGGGACTGCGGTATGGTCCAGCCACTGTGGAGGACTGTTTGGCGGTTCCTCAGAAAACTAACAATAGATCTTCCGTATGATCCAGCAATTCCACTGCTGGGTATATACCCAGAAGAACTGAAAGCAAAGACACAAACAGATATATGCACACCAATGTTCATAGCAGCATTGTTCACCATTTCCAAAAGTTGGAATCAGCCCCGGTTCCCATCAACAGACGGATGGATAAGTAAAATGTGGTACATATATACAATAGAATGTTACTCAGCTGTAAGAAGGAACAAAGTGCTAACACATGGAATAACGTGGATGAATCTTGAAGACCTTATGTTGAGTGAAGCAAGCCAGGCACTGAAGGATGAACAGTATATCACCTCACTGATCTGAACTGAGGAAAGTGAGCAGTCTCTGAGAACCATTGTCTGAAAGATAGGTTAACAAGGGAGAGTAAGAGAAGAGCAGGCTTTGAGCCATCACCCATATGGACATAATCTATGGTAAAGAGATAGAGTGTGGTTGCATGTTGGGGGATGGGGCAGATGAGTGGTGGTGTTCCTGGGTTTGGTGGTGCAGCACTGGCGGGTGGGTGGATTAGGAAGGGCAGGTTCAAAATCCCAGGGCATGTAACTGTGAATCTTGACATTCCATGGGTTGGGATAGGGTGGAATCATGGGCCCTGGGGGGCTGGGGGAAAGGGAACAGTCAAGATCTAATGGGGTGTTTAGTGGTCATGGGGAAGGTTTTTCATTTCCTTACAGTAATGGACACAGGACATGGTAAATATCATCAAAATTATTAAACTATATCATCTAAATTGTAAACTATACTGTAAATCATTGACAATGTTTAGTTGCTATATTTTACTATCTGTATAACAGTTATAACAATGCTAACATCCAAAAGAAAAAAAAGGGGGGGTTAATATGGGGTGGGGAAGGGGGGTGGTTTGGTATCTGGGAGTCTCCGGCACTCCATGTGTGACTTTGCTGTGACCTAAAACTTCTTTGAAAATTAAATGAAAAACTGGGAGGCAATGGGGATTGAGAGGGGGAAGGTGTCACGGCACACTGGACATCTGATAACACAGTGATAAAAGGAAGGAAAGAAAAGAAAAGAGAAAGGAAAAAAAAAAAGAATATATATATATTTTAAAGGCATTTCCTTTGCTTTTTTGCCCATTTTTTGAATGTCCCAATCCACTAATTTTGTTTTGTTTTGTTTTGTTTGTTGTTTGATTTTTTTTTCCTTCTCTCTTCCCCCCCCCCCCAGTTTCCTTATGTTTGTTTTTTCCATGTAAGCTTATCATTGTTGTTTCTTTTTCCTAGTAAGTGTATTTGATTATTTTATGGACTACATGTTCATGGAGTATTTGGATCACAGAAGGGTTATAATGGGTACTGCAGGGGATTATTGTTGGGGGGTGTCTGGGAGGGGGGTTTCATGGGAATTAGTTCATCCGAATATACATGAAAGATATACAAAATTGTTCAAAAGATTAAAAGATGAGGCATGGTCACGATGGGTGGACAATCACACAATAAATGAGGGAATCTGAATTCCTAGCCTGGAGAGCTCTCCCACAGTGTCCAAGGGAGCAGCAGTAGTCCTCTTGAGTGCAGAGACAGTGTCTGTCAAAATAGGATGACCCACTGATGTGTTCTTTTTATTGATGACTATGCTTGTGAGTCTTTGCTCTTGTAAATGAGACTTAGCCTGCAGTTGTGGGGTGCCTAAGGGTTGCCACCTGACAGCCTCCTTATTGCTCAAATGTGGCCTCTCTCTAAGCCAAACTCAGTATATGATTGCATTACCTTCCCCCCAACGTGGGACATGACTCCCGGGGATGAGCCTCCCTGGCAATGAGGCATTAATACCAAGTGCCAACTGGCAACACAACTGGAAAAAGACCTTGAATAAAAGGGGGAAATGGTAAAGATAAATGAGTTCAAGTGGCTAAGAGACTTCAAAGAGAGGCAGGAGGTCATCCCAGAGGTAACGCCTACGCACACCTCAGTAGGAGCTCATAGAACATCTAAGTGCCTATCACCCCACACAGAGGGGCTCCTGAAAGCTCTGGAGACACCCAGGTCCTATATCAGGGGGGATAGCCCCAGAGACTGATGCCTTATCAGTGGGCTCTATTTTGGAATCTGTGCTCCTGAGAGTGATAGAATTGGACTCAAATAAGTCCTCCCTGCACATGGTTCATCAGTCCTTCTATTCAAATCTATATGTGATGCTGAAGTTTTTAGGTATACTTCCAGAGACTGGAGCCTCTGGCCTACCTATGTGCCAGGTGTGCGTGGAATCTCGGTGGAGCTGCAACTCCTACCCTACAGCTCAATGAACTCATCCAAGTCACCTGGCGAGGAGACAACGATGGGCAACGGCCATCCCAGGGAAGGGAGAGGACCTGCATCTGCAGGCAGGATCATCCCACCCACCATATCCATGGGATATAAGCCCTCTCTCACTTGGAGGTGGAGTGGACATCACCATCCCAGTCCCCTCAGGATTGGGGGAAGAACTATGGACTAGAGTGGACTTGATGGTATTCGGTTGTACACATATGGTGATTCTAGCAATGGAAGAAATTATTACAATGAGGGTGGAGCCAGTGGCCACTTGACACTTTTGGGGCAGGGAGGGGATGAGCAGTTGAAATACAGGGGCTTCTTTGGGATTTGGAGGTTGTCCTGAGTACCATTGTGGCAACGGATGTAGGCCATTTTAAATCAGCACACACCACTCAGAACTGTGTGGGAGAAAGTGTGGTCTACGATGTGAACTGTGGTCTATGGTTGGTGGCAAGGCCCCAGGATGTGTAAGTCCATTGAGGATGGTGGGCCACACTTGTGGGAGATGTTTGTGTGGGATGTGGTGGGAGGTGTGGGAGGTGGGCAACGTGGGAATCCCAGTGGGTTCCTTGTAATATTTTAGGTAATCTAAGCACCCCTTAAAATATATTTATATATATGTAAATAACATTTTTGTAAGCAAATGCACATATATGCATATATATTTATATATCATTTTACAAATATCAGTATGTATTGTGAAAATTTTGATTTTTACCCGCAATAAAAAATTAATTAATTAAAAAAAAAAAAAAAGAGTTCATTCCTTTCTATTGCTAAGTAGTGTTCCATGATATAGATGTATCACAGTTAGTTTAATCATTCACCCATTGATGGGCATCTGGGTTATTTTCAGTTTCAGGCTATGCCAAACCTCATATATAGATTTTCTGTGAATGTAAATCTTCATTTCTCTGGAATGAATGTCCATGCAGTCAATTTCTATTCATTTATAAAGTACATGTCTAGTTTTTTAAGAAACTGCCAAAATGTTTTTCAGTTGTACTATGAAATATGTATGGCTGTACTATTTTAATATTCCCACCAGCAATATATGAGTAATCCAATTTCTCTGCATTCTATCTGCATTGGACTCACCCAAGACAACTACCAAGGAGGTGATGGTGGACAACCACCATACCAAGGAACCGAGAGAATCTACAACTGCAAGCAAGAGAGTCCAATCCCTCAGCCATATGGGACTGAAGACTCCTCTCAGAGGGAGTGGGCATGACTATCCCAGAATCCTCAGGATTGGGGAATGAACTATGGACTAGAGTGGACTTACTGGTATTCTACTATAGACTTATTGTGATTCAAGCAATGGAAGAAATTATATCATTGATGTGGAGGCAGTGGCCACTGGAGGTTCTGAGGTCAGGGAGAGGGAAAAGAGGTGTAATACGGGAGCATTTTTGGGACTTGGGAATTGTCCTGAATGACATTGCAATGACAGATACAGGCCATTATATAATTTGCAATAACCTACAGAACTGAGTGGGAGAGAGTATAAACTACAGTGTAAACTATAATCCATGCTTAGTGGCAATGCTCCAAAATGTGTTCATTAATTGCAATGAAAGTACCACACTAATGAAGGATGTTGCTAATGTGGGTAAATGTGGACAGTGTGGGGAACAGAGCATATGGGAATGCCCTAATTTTTTTTTTTGCCCTATATTTTTAATGTAACGTTTCTGTAATCTAAATATCTTTAAAAAAGAAATCTTTAAAAAAAAAAAAAAAAGAAACTACCAAAATGTTTTCCAGAGTGCCTGTACAATTTTAATGTTCCCACCAGCAATATATGAGTAATCCAAACTCTCTGATTCTCACCAGCCTTTGATATTGTCATTACTTACATATTTTAGCCATTCTGATAAGTGTCTAGTGATATCTCATTGTGGTTTAATTTGCATTCTCTTAATGATTGTGTATCTTTTCATGAGCTTATTTTCCATCTGCATATGCATTTCAGTGAAATGACTCTATGCATTTTGCCCATTTTTTAAGTTGGTTTATTTAGTTTTTCACTGTTGAGATTTGAAATTTCTTTATATAGCCTAGATACTAGTCCTTTTTCAGATATGTGGTTTACAAATACTTTCTCCTACTCTTTAGAGTGTATTTTCATCCTCCACACAGGGTCTCTTTCACAAAGCAAAAGATTTTAAATATGACGAAATACAGTTTATCAAATTTTCCTTTTGTCATTTGTGGTTTTAGTGTCAAGTCTAAGAACTCTTTCCTAGCCCTGGACCCTGAAATTTTTGTCCTATTTTTTCTAAAAATGTTATGCTTTTTTGATTTATGTTTAAGCCCAAGATCCATTTTGAATTCATTTCTATATAAGGTGTAAGACTTAGGTCAAGGTTCATTTCTTTTCCTGTGGATGCCGAATTTCTCTTGCACCATTTCTTGAAAAGGCTCTTTCCTCCATTGATTTGTTTTACACCTTTCTCAAAAGTAAATTTTTTGTGTGACTCTATATTAGAATGGGTTTTTTTTTTTAATCTGTTCCATTGATCTATGTGTCTGTTCCTCAACCAATACCACACAATCTTGATTTCTGAGCTGTACATGTATTAAAACTGGATACATGGAGTTGCAACACCTACTCTCCAGTTCATTGGTCTCACCCATGACAACTGAAGAGGAAGTGATGATGGACAACCACCATACCAAGGATTTGAGAGAGTCTACAACTGCAAGCAAGAGAGTTCCATCCATAGGCCCTATGGGATCTAAGCCCACTCTCAATTAGAGGTGGAGTGGATATCACCATCCCAGAATCCTCAGGATTGGGGAACAAACTATAGACTATAGCAGACTTACTGGTATTCTACTATAGACTTATTGTGATTCTATCCATGAAATAAAATGTATCACTGAATGACATTGCATTGACAGATACAGGCCATTATATATTTTGCCATAACCTGGGTGCGAGAGAGTGTAATCTGCAATGTAAACTGTAATCCATGCTTAGTGGCAATGCTCCAA
This sequence comes from Tolypeutes matacus, assembly GCA_026826555.1. Classification (NCBI taxonomy): domain Eukaryota; kingdom Metazoa; phylum Chordata; class Mammalia; order Cingulata; family Chlamyphoridae; genus Tolypeutes; species Tolypeutes matacus. The sequence continues at coordinate 42,155,066 of JAKSZT010007815.1, read as the reverse complement.
AATGTGTTCATCAAATGCAATGAATGTACCACACTAATGAGGGATATTGTTAATGTGGGAAAGTGTGGGAGATGTGGGAGTGGGGCATGCAGGAATCCCCTATATTTTTTATGTAACATTTATGTAATCTAAGTATCTTTTTAAAAATAGAATAAAATGCTATGATTACATAGAGATGCTATCCTCAGGAGAATATAGCAAAAATCTGTTCATGCATTTGTTGATTTGATGAGACTTACATTTCATTAAGGTATTTGATTAAATATATAATTATTTATGAGTTGAAAAAATGATTAGACTAGTTCCTCCCATTTTATTCTTCTTTTCCAAAATTATTTTAGCTATTCTGGTTCCTTTGCCTTTCAATATAAATTTTAGAATAATCTTATCTATTTCTACTAAATTCTTGCTGAAATTTTGATAGAAAGTGTGTTAAACTTAAATGTCAAATTTAGGGGAAATTGACATCTTACTATGTTGTCCTTCCAGTTCACAAGCACAGTATTCCATTTATTTTTATCTTCTTTGATATTCTTTGGCATTTGGTAGTTTCAGCATTCAAGTCCTGTACATCTTTTGTTAATTTTACACTTAAGTATTTCATTTTCTGAGCAATTGTAAATGGTATTGTATTTTTTATTTTGGTATCCATGTGTGCATTACTAGTATACAGAAACACAATTGATTGTTGTAAGCTTATCTTTTATCCTGTGACCTTGCTAAACACATATTAGTTCTGGGAGGGTTTTTAAAAATAGATTTCTTGAGCTTTTCTATGGAGACAATCATGTTTCTGAAAATAGGGACAGTTTTATTTCTTCCTTTCTGACCTATATGCATTTTATTTCCCTTTCTTGCCTTACTACATTGACTAGAACATCTGACACTATGCTGAATAGGAGTGGTAATATGGACTTTGTTGCGTTTTTCCTGATCTTAGGGGAAAAGTCTTACACCATAAGTATAATGCTAGTTATAAATTCTTTGTAGATGTTCTTTATCAATTTCAGGATGTTCCACTCTATTCTTATTTTTCTGAGAGTTTTAATCATGAATTGGACACTTTTCTTACTTCGTATTGCAGGGCTGATAATTGTTGGGTGGTTCAACACAAGGCCCTTTCTTTGCCTCTGCTTGGCTGGGGAATGTAAGGCACCATTCACAAGCACACACTGATAACCAACTATAGTAGCCTCTCTTTCTTTGCCTATATCAAAGCTTCAGCTTCCTCCTGGAAGAACTTCTGATTCCTAATCTTAACTCTTACACTTTCCTAGGAAAATAGCAAAAATATTTTTTTGAATAATGATGATCATTATAGGGAAATTTTGAAATATTGAAATCAGTAAATGAACACATGGAAGAGAAGCACTAACAAAATTAGGATACAAAATATGAAATATCAATAGTCAGTCTCTTTAAAGAGCATTCTGGGGCCTCAAAACAAAATTCTAACCCCCAAAGAGTCTCAAAGATTCCGTAACATCCTAAAAAGTAATTTCCTTACATATTTCTCTCAACTCCTCTTTACCTGACCTTCTAATAAGCTAACCTTTCCTCAGGATTTTCTCAAGAAAAGAACAGTTACATCATAAAACTCCTAATCTGAAATTAAATCTATATAATTTTAATTAAAACCTCAGTTTAAAGCCACAATAAGGCTATAATTAAGGTTTTTCCTAAACTTCAGGAAGATAGGCAAAAATTTGCTGTAGAATTCAGAATTTTGTCTTGGAGTGCATATCTGTACCAATGAGGTTAATTCATTGAGTTCTAAGATGGAAAATTTTTTGAAGCAGAAGAATTGGAAAGTTGAATAGCACAGCTACATAAAACGTCTAAATTGTCTTAAGAGAGCAAGGAAAATGGAAAATACACTATCTTAGGCAAATTCAGAAATCTTTCAAGAGTAAAGATTCAAAATTATAGGCTTAGAGAAAGATGTGAAATAAATTTTGGGAAACTCTCAAGCAATATTTTGAGAAATAACTGAATGTGATGGTTAATTTCATGTGCCAGCTTGGCTAGTTTATGGAATCCAGTTGTTTGGTTAAGCAAGCACTGCCTGATTGGTTCATGAGGCTATTCTGTAAATGGATTAGCATCTGTAGTCAGTTGATTGCATCTATGACTGATTGCATCCACAATCAACAAAGGAGATTGCTCTTAGTAATGAGAGGGGTCCAGTCAGTTAGAGGTCTTAAAGCAGGATTGACAAGTTCAGCAGTGATAAAGAATAATTTCTGCCTTTCCTTCAGCCAGCCAACTTCTCCTGGGGAATACAACCACTCCTTCATTGGAATTCTCAGCTTGCAGGCTGTTCTACAGAGTGTGGACTTGCCAGATTTCATATCACCTTTGTTGGAAGTTTCTAGCTAATGGCCTGCCCTACAGAATTCAGATTTGCCAGTCCCCACAGATGCATGAGCCAATTCCTAGAATAAATCTTTTCATCTATTATCTATCTATCTATCTATCTATCTATCTATCTATCTATCTATCTATCTATCTATATGTATGTCTATCTGTCTATCTATCTACCTATGTACCTATCCATCCTGCTGGCTCTGCTTTTCTGGAGAATCCTGACTAATACATTGAAATAAAGAATCTTGAATTCACTTTTTAAAACTGGTTCAAAGCTCAAACCTCTGAATTAGGAGATTTAATCATAAAAAAATGAAATATGGAATAGCTAATTTAGAAAATATCGAATATATATAGAGAGAGAGATTTTCAGATAGGTTTAAAAAGCAAACAATCTAGAAATCAATACAAATTTGGCTCTCTATGGGGAAAAAAAAGGTCTTCGGCTTTGAATATCTAAGAATCGGGAATCTATAGATAAGGATACTTGTAGATTTTGAAAAACAAGTGTACCATATTGGAAAAAAAAAAAAAGGACAAGGTTTAAAATCTATCACATGGTGCCATTCCAAGGGAGGCATTTGCACTCCAAAATTCCCTATCTTTCTCTCTGAGGGGAATGATACAGTTTTCCCAATAAAAAATGAAAAACCACTTCACAATGGTTATAATAAAAAAGACATAATAACAAGTGTTGACAAAGATGTGTAGAAATTATAACCCTTATATATTGCTGGTGGGGATGTAAAATGGTTCAGTCACCATTTTTGAAAAACAGTTTGGCAGTTTTTCAAAATATTAAGCATAGAGTTCCAGCATTACCCAGCAATTTCATTCATGGTTCTATATCCAAGAGAAATGGTAGTATACATCCAGACAAAAACTTGTCCATTAGTGTTCATAGCAGCACTATTAATAATAACTATATTAATCAGCCAAAGGGGTGCTGATACAAAGTACCAGAACTCTGTTGGCTTTTATAAAGGGTATTTATTTGGGGTAGAAACTTACAGTCACAAGGCTATAAAGTGTAAATTACTTCCCTCAAGGCCAGAATAAGTCTCATCTCTCTCCCAGGGCTCGCTTCTCTCTGGGCTCAGCTGCTCAGAGCTTTGGTCTCTGCAGCTGCAAACTATTAGGTGAACAGCTCATCTCTCTTCCCAAGGCCACAAAATCCTGTCTAATGAGCTGTCTCTCTTCTTCTGTGTTCTTCTTCTCTGTACATTTACTTCCTGGGGCTACAGCATCAAAAACTCATGTCATTTTCTCTGTGAGTCCCTGCCCACCACAAATCCAAAAAGACATTACAATCTTAAAAAAAAAAAAAAAAAAAAATCAGTGTAGCGGTTTGGCATTATTTGTGAATCCTGAACATAGATATTGGATTATGTTTGTGAACTGGTCTTTTCCTCTAGGCATATTAGATTATATTGGATTCAGAAGTTTAAATTATACTTGATTAAATAATGATTAAGGCTTTGATTGGGCCACGTCAGTAGGACACTGAGTCCTTGCTCCCTTGGTTGGGGGGGGGACTCAGAGAAAACCACACAGCAAAGAAGAGAGGGGAAGTTTTGAGCTGGAGCCTTGGAAGTAAGCACACAGAGGAGCAGAGCAACTGAGCCCAGAGAAAATCAAGCCCCTGGGAGAGAGACAGAGCCAGTTGCCTCATAGTCGACAGCTGGCCTTGTAGAGAAAGCAGAGCAGATGAGCCTGGAAAGAAATGAGCCCAGAGAAGAGAGGAACCTAGGAAGACTGAACTCTTGGCAGATATCAGCAGCCATCTTGCTCCAACACATGGCAACAGACTTTGGTGAGGGAAGTAACTTATGCTTTACAGCCTGGTAACTGTAATCTTCTACACCAAATAAATACCCTTTACAAAAGCCAGCAGATTTCTGGTATTTTGCAACAGCACCCCTTCGGCTGACTAATAAGTAACGATGCTAAGTACAAAATCATATCACAATCAGTTTAAAGAAATACAGTTTGTCTTGACGCAAAGTCCAGTCTGGCTGTAGAACTCTGAAACTTACAAAACCATTTATCTGCCTCCAATATACAAATGGACAGATAAAGAATAAACATTTGCATTACCAGAAGGAGAAACTGGGAGGGAAACATGAGTCACAGGTCTAGAACAGTTCTGAAAACCTGTGGGGCATATGCCATGAGATTACTAGAAGGCTAGAATTCTAGAAGGCTTTTGAGAAAATGACCTTTTCTGCCATGGTTTACTGGAACCACTTAAATATGAGAATTTCTAACACTCCTAAGTCCTTTCCTGAGTCCTGATATTTTGGGATCATTATCATTAGAGAACTTCTTTATACCCACAAACAAATAGATAAGAACTACTTCCAGATAAAATGTATTATAGTTCCTATACATGATCAAATCATAGAGGATCTAAATATTATTACACCCATATTAGGTTTGATTTAGTAAATGACCAAAAAAATTTTCCAGGATCCTAGAAAATCTGTGGGAAAAAGTCTCCACAGTCATAGACAAATAAATCAGAGAAGATTCCATAAGAGTCCGGATTAATTCTTCCCAGATTATTTAATGTTTCATTTTTGTACAAACCTTAAAATATTAGGAAATTTTCTAGGGGTATTAAATAACTAAACAGTTTGGCAAAGATTAAAGACTCAGTACCCATTAATGCATAACCCTTAATTCAGAATCCAAGGGTCCTTCCCTCAGAGCAATTACAGGCTTCAAATTAGTCAAAGTAGTTTCATATCTTATATTAGGATCACCAGTAAACCTAACATTTGTATTACAAAAGTTATCTCTATGCTAATTGCAACAACCCAACATTTTCTTAATACATAATTAACTAATTAATAATTATCACTACATTCTCCTTTTCATATTACTACCAACTGGTATATCATTCTTAATCCAGCAGTTATATGACCCCAACCTAATGAGGGATGATCTCATGATTGTGTTTCTGTAATTCAAGAACGTAACCTTACAATGTTAAATTTACCAAATTGATAACTCTATCAAGGTTATATAATAGAATACCCCTATTCTTAGGAAATAAACACTAAAGTACTTAGGGATAAAAGGCCATAATATATGTCACTCCTCCCAAATGGTTCAGGAAAAAAATATGGTATATGTGTGTTTGTCTATCACTATAGATATAAAGAGAGAACAAATGGTAAAGCAAATGGGGTAAATGACTAAAAAAAGTTATATGGGTATTTTTGTACTATTCTTATTCTTTCAACTTTCCTGTAAGTTTGAAATTATTCCCAAATAAAAAGTTTTTTTTTTTAAAGAACATAACTTTTAGATACTCTAGTACCAAATCCTAACATATTGTTTGTTGATGGTTTTTATATTAAAATAAAAATACAAGGTTGGATTTTTAACAAGTACTCTAATCACTCACATAAAATCCAATTCCTCATCAAAATCCAAATTCCCCAAATGCCTGAGATGTAGCTTTTGCTAGTGCATATAAAATTCCTTAAAATGAAATAAAAACTGATTTGTAAGTATATTTGTAATATTTCACTTTTTTAAAATGCTACAGAAATAGATTTCTCAGATATCCTTTAAAAATGTGCAAGAACATTCTAAATAGGGAGGTGGCATCAGCAGGCATACTCTCCTTCCCAAAAGCACCAAGAAAACTGGCAAAAATGGTCAGTGTTAACTTTGTCAGAACCCTAGAAATTCACCAAAACCTTGCTCAGTTGTGGTAAATTATATCATCAAGGAATTTGTCCATTTCCTCATAAGTTCCTGAATTTATTGTCATAAAGATGTTCATAATTTTTCCTTTTATTTTTTACTATATGTAGGATTGGTACTGATGCTCCCTTTGTCATTGCTAATATTGGTAAATTTTATCTTGTCTTTTATTTTCTGCTTATTCTAGCTTTTTCCATTTTTTATTTGATTTTTCTGGTTTTTTGTTATTTAATTCATTGATTTCTGTTCTTACCTTCATTATTTCCTTCCTCCTACAAAGTTTAAATTTAATCAGCTCTTCTCTTTCTGACATCTTAAAAGCTGAAGTCTTAGGTCATTGATTTTAAAAACTCTCGTTTCCTAAATAAGCATTTAAAAGTATAAACTTCACTCTATGTACTGATTTACTACATTTCAAATTTTTTGAAATTCTGTTTTCATTTCATTCAGTTCAATATATCTTTTAATTTCTTTATGATTTCTTCTTTAACCCAAGGCTTATTTAGATGTCTATTAGTAAATATCCAAATATAGGATTTCTCTAAATCAGAATTCCTCAGCCTCAGTATTATGGATATTTTGGGGTGGATACTTCGTTGCTATGGGAAAAAGGAGGCTGTCCTGTGCATTGCAGGATGTTTAGTAGGAACGTTGGTCTCTACCCACTAGGTGCCAGTAGAACCACCCCTCTCAGTTATGACAATATAAATATCTTCAGATATTGCCAGCTGTCCCCTGAGGGGCAAACTTATCTCTCATGAGAAATATGGTTCTAAATTTTTAAAAATTGATTTCTAATTTAATTCCTTTGTGGTCAAAGAATATGCTTCATATGATTTGGTCTTTTCTAATATATTGGGATTTGTCTTTTGGCCCAGCTTATGGTTACTTAGTGAAAAATCCATGCATACTTTATAAGATTGTGTATTTTTGTTTTTAGCTGGAAAATTCTGTAAATATCAAATAGGCCATTTTGATTAATAGTTTACAGATCTTCTAGAATCTTACTCATTTTCTACTTGATCTCTTAGTTACTAAAAGAAGAGAATTAAAATCTCCAACTAAAACTAAATTTTTCTTATTTATTTGTATCAGTTATGCTTCATATATTTTCAACTCTGCTGTTGGGTATATATACATTTATGATTTTATGTCTCCTAGATGAAAATACTATTGGATTATTATAAAATATTCCTCTTTATCCCTGGTAATATTCTCAGTTCTGAGGTCTACTTTGATATCAGTACAGTCATTCAGCTTTCTTATGATAAGTGTCTAAATGGAATATATTTTTCCACTCTTTATTTAAATTTTCTTTTTATTAGAGATGTTGTGGGTTTACAGAACAATAATACATAAAATACAGGATTCATATACACCACTCCCACCATCAACATCTTCTAATGGTGTGGAACATTTGTTAGAATTGATGATAGTACTTGTATTAGTCAGCCAAAGGACTGCCGATGCAAAGTACCAGAATCTGTTGGCTTTTATAAAGCGTATTTATATAAAAGCTTACAGTCCCAAGGCTGTGGAAAGTCCAACTCTAGGTACCATAAGAGGTACTTTCTCATCAAAGTCAGCTGCCACATTTTGCAGCAAGATGATGGGAAATCTTTTCCAGGTTTCAACCTCTTCCTCTTAAGGCTCCGTGGCCCAGCCTCTGCCCAATTTTGGCTTCCAGTTGGCATAGGGCCTCCTATATCAGTCTCGGCTGTTCTTCCCAATCTCAGCTGTAAACTAAAAGGCAAAATGATTCATCTCTCCCTGCGGCTTTGGCTGTTTGAGTCTTCTTCCTTCTGTCACATGGTCAGATCAAAAATCACAGAGATCTCTCTTTGGTGTGTCTTCTTGAGTGAATGTCTGTTTATATCAGATCCAACAAGGGGGCGAGACTCAGCCTGAGTCATGCCCTACTGACATGGTCAAGTCAAAAAAGCCTTCAGGGAAACAGATGTGGCTCAAGCGATTGGGTTCCCATCTACCACATAGGAGGTCCAGGGTTCAATTCCCAGAGCCTCCTGGTGAAAGGCAAGCTGGGTAACGCAGCAAGCTGGCCCGAGTGGAGAACTGGCCCATGTGAAGTGCTCGCCTGCACGAATGCTGGCCCATGCAGGAGTGCAGGCCCGTGCGGAGAGCTGGTGCAGCAAAATGATGCAACAAAAAGAGACACAGAGGAAAGACAGTAAGAAACACAGCAGACCAGGGAGCTGAGGTGGCACAAGAGATTGTGCACCTCTCTCCCACTCCAGATGGTCCCAGGATCAGTTCCCGGTGCCACCTAAAGAGAAGACAAGCAGACACAGAAGAACACACAGAGAGCAGACTTAATAAAGGAGTTCGGTAATGTTGCAGGCTATAAGATCAATGCTCAAAAAATCAGTAGCATTTCTATACACCAGTAATGAGCAAACTGAGGAGGAAATCAGGAAAAAAATACCATTTACAATAGTAACTAAAAGAATCAAATACCTAGGAATAAATTTAATTAAAGATGTAAGGACTTATATTCAGAAAACAACACAATACTGTTAAAGGAAATCAAAGAAGACTTAAATAAATGGAAAAATATTCCCTGTTCATGGATAGGAAGACTAAACATCATCAAGATGTCTATCCTACCCAAACTAATCTACAGATTTAATGCAATCCCAATAAAAGTCAACACTGTATTTATTAAGGAACTGGAAAAACTAACCACAAAATATATTTGGAGAGGCAAGAGGCCCCGAATTGCCAAAGACATATTGAAAAAGAAAAATAAAGTTGGTGGTATCATACTACCTGACTTTAAAACATACTACAAGGCTACAGTGATCAAAACTGCATGGTATTGGCACAAAGATAGACCTACTGACCAATGGAACCGAATTGAGAGTTCTGATATAGATCCTTGCATATACAGTTATCTGATATTTGACAAGGCCACAAAACCCACTCAGTTGGGAGAGAATGGCCTCTTTAACACTAATGTTCATAGCAGCATTGTTCACCATTGCAGTGTGGAGGAGTGCTTGGAGAACTGGATATCCATATCCAAAAGAATGAGAGAAGAATACCGTCTCACACTTTATACAAAAATAAACTCAAGATGGATCAAAGATCTAAATATAAGAGCCAAAACCATAAAGACCTTGGGAGATAATGTAGGGAAGCATCTACAGGACCTTGTAATAGGAAATGGTTTCATGAACTTCACAGCCAAAGCACGAGCAGAAAGAGAAAAAAATAGATAAATGGGATCTCATCAAAATTGAAAACTTCTGCACCTCAAAGGATGTTATTAAGAAAATAAAAAGGCAGCCTACCCAATGGGAGAAAATATTTGGCAACCATATATCTGATAGGAGCCTAATATCCTGCATATATAAAGAAATCCTACACCTTGAAAATAAAAGGACAAGCAACCCATTTAAAAAATGGGCAAGTGACCTGAAAAGACACTTCTCCAAGGAAGAAATACAAATGGCTAAAAAGCGCATGAAAAAATGCTCAACATCGCTTGCTATCAGGGAAATGCAAATCAAAACTACAATAAGATACCATCTTACACCCATCAGAATGGCAGCTATTAAAAAAACAGGAGACACTAAATGTTGGAGAGGATGTGGAGGAATAGGAACCCTCATCCACTGCTGGTGGGACTGTGGTATGGTCCAGCCACTGTGGAGGACAGTTTGGCGGTTCCTCAGAAAACTAACAATAGATCTTCTGTATGACCCAGCAATTCCACTGCTGGGTATATACCCAGAAGAACTGAAAGCAAAGACACAAACAGATATATGCACACTAATGTTCATAGCAGCATTGTTCACCATTGCCAAAAGTTGGAAACAGCCCCGGTGCCCATCAACAGACGAATGGATAAGCAAAATGTGGTACATATATACAATGGAATATTACTCAGTTGTAAGAAGGAATAAAGTGCTAACACATGGAATAACGTGGATGAATCTTGAAGACCTTATGTTGAGTGAAGCAAGCCAGGCACTGAAGGATGAACAGTATATCACCTCACTGATTTGAACTGAGGAAAGTGAGCAGTCTCTGAGAACTATTGTCTGAAAGATAGGTTAACAATGGAGAGAAAGAGAAGAGCAGGCTTTGAGCCATCACCCATATGGACATAATCTATGGTAAAGGGATAGAGTATAGTTGCATATTGAAGGATAGGACAGATGGGTAGTGATATTACTGGGTTTGGTGGTGCAGCGTTGACAGGTGGGTAGATTAGGAAGGGCAGGTTCAAATACCCAGGGCATATAACTAGGAATCTTGACATTCCATGAGTCAAGACAGGGAGTGTCATATGCCCCAGGGGGGTGGGGAGGAAGGAACAGTTAAGATCTAATGGGGTATTTAGTGGTCATGGGAAAGGTTTTTCATTACCTTACAGTAATGGACACAGGACATGGTAAATATCATCAAAACTTATTAAACTGTATCGTCTAAATTGTAAACTATACTGTAAATCATTGACAATGTTTAGTTGCTATATTTTGCTATCTATATAACAGTTACAACAATGCTAACATCCAAAAAAAAGGGGGGGTGTTTAATATGGGGTGGGGAAGGGGGGGTTGGTTTGGTATCTGGGAGTCTCTGGTACTCCGTGTGTGACCTTGCTGTGACCTAAAACTTCTTTGAAAATTAAATGAAAATTTGGGAGGCAATGGGGATTGAGAGGGGGAAGGTGTCACAGCACACCAGACATCCCATAACACAGTGATAAAAGGAAAAAAAGAATATATATATATATATATATATATATATATATATATTTTTTTAAGGCATTTGTTTTGCTTTTTTCCCCATTTTTTTTGAATGTCCCAATCCGCTAATTATATTTTGTTTTGTTTTGTTTTTTGTTTGATTGTTTGTTTGTTTCCCTGAGTTTCCTTATGTTTGTCTCTTGCATGTAAGCTTATCATTGTTGTTTCTTTTTCCTATTAAGTGTATTTGATTATTTTATGGACTACATGTTCATGGAAGATTTGGATCACAGAAGGGTTACAATGGGTACTGCAGGGGATTATTGGTGGGGGGTGTCTGGGAGGGGGGATTCATGGGAGTTAGTTCATCCGAATATATATGAAAGATATACAAAATTGTTCAAAAGATCAAAAGATGGGGCCTGGTCACGGTGGGTTGACAATCACACAATAAATGAGGGAATCTGAATTCCTAGCCCGGAGAGCTCTGCCACAGTCTTCAAGAGAGCAGCAACAGTCCTCTCTGAGTGCAGGGACAGTGTCTGTCAAAAGAGGATGATCCACTGATGAGTTCTTTTTATTGATGACTAGCCTTATGAGTCTTTGCTCTTGTAACTGAAACTTAACTTACTGTTATGGGGTGCCTAAGGGTTGCCACCTGAGAGCCTCCTTGTTGCTCAAATGTGGCCTCTCTCTAAGCCAAACTCAGCGTATGAATGCATTACCTTCCCCCCAACGTGGGACATGACTCCCGGGGATGAGCCTTCCTGGCAATGAGGTATTAATACCAAGTGCCAACTGGCAACACAACTGGAAAAAGACCTTGAATAAAAGGGGTAAGGTAAAGACAAATGACTTCAAGTGGCTAAGAGACTTCAAAGAGAGTCGGGAGGTCATCCCAGAGGTAACGCTTACGCACACCTCAGTAGGAGCTCATAGAACATCAAAGTGCATATCGCCCCACACAGAGGGGCTCCTGAGAGCTCTGGAGACACCCAGGTCCTATATAAGGGGGGATAGCCCCAGAGACTGATGCCTTATCAGTGGGCTCTATTTTGGAATCTGTGCTCCTGAGCGTGATAGAATTGGACTCAAATAAGTCCTCCCTGCACATGGCTCATCAGTTCTTTCTATTCAAACCTATATGTGATGCTGGAGTTTTTAGGTATACTTCCAGAGACTGGAACCTCTGGCCTACCTATGTGCCAGGTGTGCGTGGAATCTCGTTGGAGCTGCAACTCCTACCCTACAGCTGAATGGACTCATCCAAGTCACCTGGCGAGGAAACAACGATGGGCAACGGCCATCCCAGGGAAGGGAGAGGACCTGCATCTGCAGGCAGGATCATCCCACCCACCATATCCATGGGATATAAGCCCTCTCTCACTTGGAGGTGGTGTGGACATCACCATCCCAGTCCCCTCAGGATTGGGGGAAGAACTATGGACTAGAGTGGACTTGATGGTATTCTGTTGTACACATATGGTGATTCTAGCAATGGAAGAAATTATAACAGTGAGGTGGAGCGAGTGGCCACTGGACACTTTCAGGGCAGGGAGGGGAAGTGCAGTTGAAATACAGGGGCTTTTTCGGGATTTCGAGGTTGTCCTGAGTGCCGTTGTGGCAACGGATGTAGGCCATTTTAAATCAGCACACACCATTCAGAACTGTGTGGGAGAGAGTGTGGTCTACGATGTGAACTGTGGTCTATGGTTGATGGCAAGGCCCCAGGATGTGTAAGTCCATTGAGGGTGATGGGCCACACTTGTGGGAGATGTTTGTGTGGGATGTGGTGGGAGGTGTGGGAGGTGGGGAACATGGGAATCCCGGTAGGTTCTGTGTAATATTTTAGGTAATCTAAGCACCTCTTAAAGTATATATATATATATAATATATATATAACATTTTTGTAAGCAAATGAAGATATATGCATATATATTTATATATCATTTTACAAAAAAAAAAAAAAAGATATCACAGGAAATGGAAATTGCAGAGCGATATCCCTTACAACTATAAATACAGAAATTCTCAACAAAACACTAGCAAACTGAATCCAACAGAACATTAAATGAATTATATCAGATGGTAATTACCCCAGGTAAAGGGTGGTTTAAAATGAGAAAATCAATTAATGTAATGCTCTACATTAATAGAACGAAGGAATAAATCCACATGATCATTTCAGTTGATTCAAAAAAGACATCTGACAAAGCACAGCACTCTTTCCTGATTCAAAAAAGAACACTTAGAAACTAGGAATAGAAGGAAACTTCCTCAACATCATAAAAGACATATATGAAAAACCCACAGCTAATGTCATACTCAATGATAAAATACTGAAAGCTTTTGTTTTATGATCAGGAACAGTACAAAGATGCCCACTATCAACAATGTTATTCAACATTGTACTGTAAGTTCTGGCTAAAGCAATTAAGCAAGAGAAAGAAATACAAGGCATCCAAATTGGAAAGGAAGAAGTGAAACTTTTCCTATTTGCAGATGACATGATCCTATATATGGAAAACACAGAGAGGAGAGTGAATGTGGCTCAAGCAGTTGAGCATCTCCTTCCCACATGGGAGGTCCTGGGTTTAGTTCCCAGTGCCTCCTAAAAGAAAAAAAGAAAAAAACCAACTCAGGGGAGTCGATATGGCTCAGTGGTTTAGTGCCAGCTTCCCACATACAAGGTCCTGGGTTCAATCCCTAGCCTTGTTACCTCAAAAACAACAACAGTAACAACAACAAACAAAAAAAAAAAAAAAAAAAAAAAAAAAAAAACAGAGAAATCCACAGCAAAGCTATTAGAGCCTATTAATAAACAAAGTCAGCAGTGTGGAGGGGTACAAGACCAACATGCAAAAATCAGTAGTATTTCTATTCACTAGTAATGAAAATACAAAGAAGAAGTCAAGAAAAAATCTTCCATTCACAATAGCAACTGAAAGAATCAAATATTTAGGGCACTTCTGGGAAGAAAGTATCAGTGTAGTTAGACAGGGCTCAACTCTCTCACAAAAATAACACAGCTTTGGGGATCTGCAGACCAGGAGAGTGCTGCGCATCCTCCAGGAGGGTGAGGGACAGAGAGACAAAAAAGCTGAAGTGAAAACTTTGAGTTACTAGCCCCCGTGGCCGGGAACGGCACCCATCCCTCACCCTCAAGGAGAACAGCCTGTATAAACCCCGTGACTCACTGCAGTGAACTAAAAGGTGAACACACATCTTCCTCCCTGGAAAGGAGGGTGCAGCAGAGGATGGAGAGTGTGTTCTCATCAGTCAATTTGGCCAGCACAGCCCACTTTGCATCTTGGCTCTGGCAAGACCAGAATCTCAAGCAAGTGGAGGTTGCAAGAGATGCCTCTGTAGAAAGATCTGGCCGGCCAGGAAACTATAAGGAGAAAAAACATTTTTTGGAGACTTTTGTGTCAGACATCTTGGATCAGATCTGTGCCCCATTAGTGAGTTCCTGACCTAGTTTTGATAACTTAAGCTAGGCAATTTTATGGACTTCAAGTAAGTTGGACCAAAAATCAAAGAATCACTTAGAAACAAAATTACTAGGTAAGAGAGAAATTGACCATCAGAGTAAGTTCACCAACATATTCAGGTGCCTAGACATCAACAAAAAATTACAAGCCATACTTAGAAAAAGGAAGATTGCCCAGCCAAAGAAACAACACAAAAATCCTGATGAGACAAAAGATTTAAGACAACTAATCATTGATAATTGCACAAATATCCTAAATCAAGTCAAGGAATTGACTAAAGAGATAAAGGATATTAGGAAGACACTGGGTGAACGTAAAGAACAATTTGAAAGCCTGCAAAGAAAAGTAACAAGGATTATGGAAATGAAAGACACAATGGATGAGATTAAAAATACACTAAAAGCATATAAGAGCATATTTGAATTGATGGAGGACAGAATTAGTGAACTGGAGGACAGGCCATCTGACTTGAAAAGACAGAAAAATGGAAAAAATGGATCAGGTTTTTAAGGAATTGAATAAAAATGAGAAACATGCACATATAAATGTTAATTCGTGTCCCAAGAGGAAAAGAGAACAGGAGGTGTAGAAAGAATATTTGAGGAAATAATGATCAAGAAACCTCCCAACCTTATGAAACACATAATATCAATATCCAAGAAGACAGTACACCCCAAACAGAATAAATCAGACTAGACCTACTTGAGACACCTATTAAAAATGACAAATACCATTTGATAAAGAGAGGATTCTGAAAGCAGCAAGAAAAAAAGCAATGCACCACATACAAGGGAACATTAATAAGATGAAGCACCAATCTCTCATTGGAAACTATGGAGGCCAGAATAAAATGGTGTGATGTATTTAAGGTACTGAAATAGAAAAACTGCCAGCCAAGAATTCTTTATCTAGCAAAACTGTCCTTCAAGAATGAGGGTGAGTTCAAAATATTTACAGACATGGGAAGCGGCTGTGGCTCAATCGGTGGGGCTCCCGTTTGCCATATGGGAGGCCCCAGGTTCGGTTCCTGGGCCTCCTGGTGGGGGCAGGCCCGCCCGCACGGCGTGGTTGGCTGGCCCGGCGGGCACGGGCAGCCGGGGGGTGGGGGGATGAATGAATAAATAAATAAAATCTTTAAAAAAATATATTTACAGACAAAAACTGAGAGACCAAAAGACCTGATTTACAAGAGATACTAAAAGGAGGGCTACAGCCTAAAAGGAAAGAACAAGGGAATGAGACTTGGAGAAAAGTGTAGAAATGAACTTTATTAGGAATGGTAACTCAAAGGGTGAAAACACAGACAAAAGTAAAATATGACAAGGGAAAGCCAAAGGATAAAATGGACAAAGTAATGCCTTTACGGTAATATTTTTGAATGTTAATGGATTGAACTCCCCAACCAAAAGACATAGATTGACATAATGGATTTTAAAATATGAGCCACCCTTATGCTGTCCACAAGAAACGCGCCTCAGACATACAGACACAATCAGGTTGAAATTGAAAGGTTGGACAAAGATATTCCTTGCAAATGGTAACCAAAAAAGATCTGCAGTAGCAATACTAATATCAGACAAAATAGATGTTAAATGTAAAATTGTTATCAGATGAAGGAGGTTGTTATATATTAATAAAATGGACAATTCACCAAGAAGAAATAACTACTCAATATTTATGCACCTAACATGGGTGCCCCAAGATACATGAAGCACACACTGACAAAACTGAAGAGAGAAATTGATGTCTCTTCAATAGTAGTTGGAGATTTCAAATCACTCTAAGCACTGGATAGAACATCTGGACAGAGGGTGAATAAGGAAACAAAGACATTGAATAATATGATAAATGAACTAGACCTAATAGAACTTTATATAGAGCATTACACCCCAAAACAGCAGGATATACATATTCATTTTAAGTGCTTATGGATCCTTTTCCAGAATAGACTATATGTTGTTGCACAAGGCAAGTCTTGATAAATTTTAAAATATTGAAATTATACAAAACAGTTTCTTTGATCACAATGGAATGAAGTTAGAAGTCAATAATGGACAAAAAAAAGGAGGGGGGGAGAATTAATAAATACATGGAAATTAACACAATCAGCGGGTCAAAGAAGAAATTGCAAGAGAAGTCATTAAATATCTTGAGACGAATGAAAATGAAAATACAACATACCAAAACCTATGGGACACTGCAAAGGCAGTGCTGAGAGGGAAATTTATAGCCCTCAATGCTTACATTAAAAAGATCTGAAATTGGAGTTCCAATCACACACCTGGGGGACCAGAAAAAGAACAGCAAACTAATCCCAAAACAAGATGAAGGGAAGAAATAGTCAAGATCAGAGAAGAAATAGATTAAACTAAGGGGAAAAAATAGAATCAACAAAACCAAAAGTTGGTTCTTTGAGAAGATCAAAATTGACAAACCCTTAGCTAGACTGACAAAGAAAAAAAGAAGACACAAATAAGATCAGAAATGAGAAGGGGAACATTACCACTGACCCCTTAGAAATTAATACAAATCATAAGAGTATACTATGAGCACTGTATGCCAACCAACTACACAACCTAGACAAAATGGACAAATTCCTAGATAACCTACAATGACCCTAGATGAAATAGACGACCTCAACAAACCAGTCACACGTAAAGAGATTGAAACAGTCATCAAAACCTCCAAAAGATGAAAAACCCAGGACCAGATAGCTTCACGTGTGAATTCTACCAATCATTCAAAGATGATGTAATACCAAACTTGTTCAAGCTCTTAGAAAAAAATTGAACAGGAAGGAACACTACCAAATTCATTCTATGATGCCAACATCACCCTAACACCAAAATCAGATAAAAATATTACTAAAAAAGAAAATTACCAGTTTCTTTAATGAATATAGATGCAAAAATCCTCAACAAAATACTTGCAAACCAATCCAAAAGCACATTAAAAGAATTATATACCACGACCAAGTGGGTTTTATCCCAGGTATGCAAGGAGTTTTCAACGCAAGAAAATCAATTAGTGTAATAAACCACATTATTTTAATAAACTCAAGGAGAAAAATCACATGATCCTCTCAATTGATGCAGTAAAGCCATATGACAAATACAGCATTCTTTCTTGATTAAAAAAAAAAAAACTCCAAAAGATAGGAATATAATGAAGCATTCTCAACATGGTACAGTGCATATATTAAAAACCCACAGCTAACATTGTTCTCAACCGTGAAAGACTGAAAGCTTTTCCCACTGAGTTAGGGAGCAAAACAAGTATGCCCACTGTCAGCACTGTTATTCAGTATTGTGCTAGAAGTTCTAGCTAGAGCAATTAGGCTAGATAAAGAAATAAAAGGCATCCAAATAAGAAAGGAAGAACTAAATCTCCCGCATTTTGATGATATGATCCTGTATCTAGAAAATTCCAAAAAGCCACAACAAAGCCACAACTAATATACAAGTTCAGCAAAGTGGTGGCATACAAGATTAATATGTAAAAATCAGTAATGTTTTGTTACAGAACTCGTGAGCAATCTGAGGAGGAAGTCAAAACAAATTCCATTTATAATAGCAACAAAAAGAATCAAATATTTAGGAATAAACTTAACCAAGGACATAAAGGACCTATATTCAGAAAACTACAAAACATTGCTAAAAGAAACCGAAGAAGACTTAGATAAATGGAAGGACATTCCATGTTCATGGATTGGAAGACTAAATATCATTAAGATCAATCCAACCCAAACTGATTTACAGATTCTACACAATCCCAATGGAAATCCCAACAGCCTTTTTTTTTTTTTTTTTTTTTGGCACCATTGTAAAAGCTAACTATCAAATTTATTTGGAAGGGTAAGTGACCCCAAATAGCCAGAGATGTCTAAAAAAGAAGAATGAGGTTGGAAGACTATCACTTCCTGACTTTAAAATATATTTCTTAGATACTGTGGTAAAAACAGCATGGTACTGGCAAAAAGATAGACATATTGGCCTATGGAACTGAATCAAGGACTCACAATCAGACCCTCATATCTATGGTCAAGTGATTTTGACAAGGCTGACAAGGCACCCAACTGGACCAGAACAGTCTATTCAACAAATGGTGATGAGAGAACTGGATATCCATATCCAAAACGAAGAAAGAGGACCTTTATCTCACACCTTATAAAAAAATTAACTCAAAATGATTCAAGGACCTAAATATAAATCCTACAACCACAAACTCTTAGAAGAAAATGTAGGAAAACATCTTAAAGATCTTGTGGTAGGTGGTAGTTTCTTAAACTTGATACCCAAGGTACAAACAATGAAAGATTAAAATAAATGGGACCTCCTCAAAATCAAACACTTTTGTTCTTCAAAAGACTTTGCATGAAAGTAAAAAGACAACCTACTCAATGGGAGAAAATCTTTGAAAACCACATAACCGATAAGGACTTGATATCCATTTTATATTAAGAGGTCATATAACTCAGTGATAAAAAGACAAGAAACCCACTTTAAAAATCGGCAAAAAACTTGAATAGATGTTTCTCCAAAGAGGAAATACAAATGGCCAAAGAGCACATGAAAAAAATGTTCAACATTACTAGATACTAGGGAAATGCAAATCACAACTACAGTGAGACACCATTTCACACCTTATTTATATTTATATTTATATTTGTATTTATATTTAACAGAAAATTACAAGTGCTAGAGAGGATGTGGAGAAGTAGGAACACTCCTCCACTGTTGGTGAGAATGTAGAATGGTGCAGCCTCTGTGGAAGATCGTTTGGCAGTACCTCAAGAAACTGAATATAGAACTGCCGTATGATCCAGTGATCCCATTACTGGGTATATGTATTCAGAACTGAAAGCAAGGGCATGCACTGACATTTGCATACTGATGTTCACAATTGCTAAAATATGGAACCCACCCCAAGTGTCCATCAGCTGATGAGTGGTATATAAATAAACAGAATATTATTCAGAAATCAGGATGCATATGACAACTTGGATGAACCTTGGGGATATTATGTTGACTGAAATAAGCCAGACACAAAAGAACAGATATTGTATGGTCTCATTAATATGAACTAAATAGCATGAGTAAACTCATGGAGGCAAACTCTAGAGTATAGGTTACTAGCAGATAGAATGTGGGTTGAGAATGGAGCTGATAATCAATGTATGTAGAATTTTTAATAAGGTGTATTGAGAGTATAACTTAACACTGCTGATGTATAAATAAGATTGTGCTTTAAAGGGGTAGTCTGTGGACATAAATGTCAATTGAAAGTAAAATAGAGAATAATACAGGGAATGTATCACTGATTTTGGTGGTGGATGAATATTGTGGTAATAGTATAAATATAAGAATGCTATTCTACAAAGTGCTAAGAATATGGTAATACTTGGGAAAATTACAACTAATGTAATTCATGGATGATAGTTAACAGTAACATTGTCGTATTTTTGCAGTAATGGCAGAGAAGATAGTATATCAGTTCTAAGGGCAACAGTAGTGGGGTATAAAGGGATGTGGCATTTTACCTTTTGTGGAATAAGGAAAATGTTCTAAAATTGATTGAGGTGATAAGAGCGCAGCTCTGTGATGAAAGTGAGAGTCACAGAGTGTACATTTTGAATGGATTGTGCAAAACATGGGACTATATAACATCAAGAATCCTGTGGTGGAAGATGGACTGTGGTTAACAGAAGAAATATGAGAACGTTCTCCCATAAACTATAACAAATGTATAATACTAATACAGGGTGTTAATAATCAGGCAGGTTGGGGGGAAAAATACAAACGTAAGATAAGGGTTATAGTTAGTAGTAATGTTTCAATGATGCTCTTTCATAGTTTGCATATTACATAGCTGATGCAAAATATCAGAAAACCTTTGGAATTTATAAAGGGTATTTATTTAGGGTAGAAGCTTACAGTTACCAGGCCATAAAACATAAGTTACTTCTCTCACCAAAGACTGTTGCCACATGTTGGAGCAAGATGTCTGCCAGTGTCTGCAAGGGTCCAGCCTTCCTCTTCCTCTTAAGGCTCCATGGTCTCAGCTTCTTCCAGTATCAGCTATAGGCTGGGATAAGTTTCATCTCTCTCCCAGGGCTCATTTCTCTTTGGGCTCAGCTGCTCTGGTCTTTTCACAATATCAGCTGTAGACTATCAGGCTCTCTCTCTTCCTGGGGCCTCTGCTATGTCTATGGAGCCATCTCTTTCCCTATGTGTTCTTCACCCTTGTGTTTACATCCCCAGGCTCCAGCATCAAAAAAAACTCCAACTCCTCTGCCTTGTCGTTTTCTCTGTGAGTCCCCACCCACCAAGGGGGCGGGAACTCGCCATCCTACTGATATAACCCAATCAAAGCCCTAATCATAATTTAATCACATAAAACTGAAACCTCTGAAGATAATACAATCTAATATGCCCAGAGGAATAGACCAATTTACAAACACAATCCAATATCTAATTTTGGAATTCATAAACAATATCAAACTGCTACAATTTGTAAAAATGTTTCACAACAATGTAAGGTGGTGGTGGTGGCAAGATGGCTGGTAGCCTTGTGTAATGATTTGCATGTTTGTTTTGTAAACTCACAAATTTTACTACACACTTATTATGTATGTATGTTCACGTATGAATGATATACTTCAATAAAATTTTAATTAGAAAGGACAGTGAGATACCGTTTCATGCCCACTAGAATGGTTACTATTAAATAAACAGAAAATATGTTTTACAGAGGATGTGGAGAAATTGGAAGACAACACATTCATTATTAGTAGGAATGTAAAATGGTGTAGCCACTGTGGAAAACAATTTGATGGTTCCTCAGAAAGTTATATATAGAATTACTATATGATCCAGGAAACCTATTTCTAGGCATCACCACAAGGAATAGAAAGCAAGGACTCAAACATGTTTTTTGCATATTTTCCTAGGCGCATTAATCACAGTTGTCAAAGGATGGTAGTAACCCCAGTGTCCATCAACAGATAAAGGGCTAAACAAAATGTGGTATATACATACAATTGAATATTATTTAGCCCTGAAATGAATGTTCTGATTCACGTGACAATATGGATGAACCTTGAAGACATCATGTTGAGTAAAATAAGCCAGACACAAAAGAATAAATACTGTATGATCACACTGATATGAAATAATAATAGAATAAGCATAATTCAGAGATAGAAAGTAGAATACAGGTTTCCATGGACCAGGATGGGGGTAGGGAATGGGGAATTAATGCTTAATTGGTACAGTTTGTTTCAGGTGGTGGAAAAGTTTTGGTAATTGATGATGGTGATGGTAGCAAAACATTGTGAATGTAACATTGTGAATGTAATTAACAGCACTGAAGTATATATTTGAATATGGTTGAAGGGGAAATTTTACTTGTATATATGTTTCAAGAATAAAAATTTTTAAAGCAGTAGGACTGTATAACACAGTGAACCCTAATGTAAATTATGGATAATAAATAGTATAATTATAATGTTTCATCACTTGTAGCAAAGTTACCACACTAAGGCGGTGTCAACAATAGGGCAGGAAGCGGATGTGGCTCAAGCAATTGAGCTCCTGCCTACCACATGGGAGGTCCCGGGTTCAGTTCCCAGTGCTCCTAAAGAAGACGAGCAAGACAGTGAGCTGAAGTAATGGGCTAGCACAGTGAGCTGACACAACAAGATGATGCAGCAAGAGACAAAAGGAGGGAAACACGTCCTCAGTTTGCTGGTTATTGGTGTACAGAAATGCTTCTGATTTTTGAGCGTTGATCTTATAGCCTGCAACATTAAGAGACCCAACAAAGCAGGGAGCGGAGGTGGCTCAAGCAATTAGGCACCTCCCTCCCACATGGGAGGTCCTGGGTTCAGTTCACAGTGCTCCTAAAAGGAAGACGAACAGATAGCGAGTGCAAACAACAAGGGGATGGGGAGAAATAATAAATAATATCTTTTAAAAAGAAAGAAAACAATAGGGAAAACTGAGTGTGGTGGAGGTATATGGGAACTCAGCATTTTCTGCATGAGTTTTCTATAACTCCACAACTTCTCTTAAAAAAAAACAAAAAAAAAAACAAAAAAAAAAACTTATGAATGCTTCTAATGTTAGCTGAATTAGACTCCAGACAGGTTCTAGGATAGTTGAAGTCTCCAAGATAGCATATGCTGCTTTTTGCTAGAGTTGCAGTCTGCTTCAGGAGAATCCTATCTACCACCTTCACTTGGCTGGGAGCCTGTGATGCTTCCACAATATGGCATTACTAGGCAGTTCTATTGACTCTGCCCATGTTTTCCAGTGAGTTTCTCATTTTATTGCTTATACAGAGGGTTCCTTACCAGCCCCTCCCTAGCCATCCCCATTCCTCTGGAATAGCTCAGACTCTTTTGCTACTACTGTATTCCCAAGTGAATCCAGTTTCACTGATTCTTGATCTCTCTGAGCAGTAAAATACAGCAAACACACACAAACACATAATATACATAGAGAACACACATACAAAAATAACTTCTGTTACATCAAGTTAACTCTATGTGTTAGTATATAAATCCATGAGAACAAATATATTATTTTGGTCCCTCATCATTTCTTTTCTCCTAAGGAAACATCAGATATCTATTCTGAAGAGTGTTCAAAGGAAAGAGATTTTAGGAAATTATTTTTATCTCGATCACTTTCCTGTTCATATATTGTGAAAAACATTAGGAAACAATTTGAAAGCCACTGAATGTATGTAAATCGAGTACTTTTTCAAGTTTAGAAACTTAAAGGTTAGTTGGTATGGAGCACATTGGTGGGCATGGAGCACTTTGTTCAATCATATTGATTGTCATTTGCTAGTCTAGACTGTGAAATTGAAAACTGGCAAGATAATGAAGTGAAAACAAATAGCCCTGCTAGTGGCTGGGAAGGGTCTTGAGGTATCAGTAGATGACAAGAGGCACAGGGTAATTTTGTCTAGATCAGTTCAACAGAATATAACATGCAATGCTCAGAGCGGGTCCTGAGAGACCCAAGCATAAATAAAACACTGGACCTTTATTCAAGATATTCTTAGTTTGTCTTCCAGCCAAAGAGTACCAGAAATATATGTGTAATATATGTATAAGTAGGGTTTATTGTGCAGCAAAGGAGAATGCATATGTTGTGAAATTGTAGGGCAATTGAGTAAGAGAGTATTAGGAAAGCTTTATTATAGATTTTAGGCCTGTGTTAGGTGATTTGTGGAAATGTGATTTGAGGCTTAACTCAGGACTGGATGCTGTCAGGAAATGGGACAAATGATAACTTTTCTAGAGGCAAGGCAGACCAGAATGAGGCTAAATCTATAATCGGTAAAGAGGCAGCAGTCACTCATAGTAGCCATGAAAAGGGACTCTGGTATTTTATGGCTTGGATAGCGTTCATGTTTTGCCTGTTCAAACATGATTACAGAGTTGTCCTATTTTTTGTCTTGATCCATCATGGTTACAGAGTGGCTTTGTCTGGTAATATTGTTCTGAAATAGTTTAAACAAGACAACACCAAGACCTAGGTGTGTGTGCCAGGCCAACTCATAACAACACTGCTTTTCTCTTTCTCAGATATGATTTGTAGGTTTCAATCAGCACCAAATAAAATTGGATAGAAGTGGTACTTAGTGGAAGATGTTAACTTGTTTCTATTTCTCAATCCATTCCCATGTTAGAGATAAGACACATAAATACAACTCTTGAATAAGGCCAAGTGTGGTAAATATAAGTAAAGAGAGTCAAGTAGTATGATGTAGGACATGGGGGTGGCATGAGATAATGTTTTGTGGATGAGGGCTGTATTCATTTTCTGCGTCTGCTGTTAACAAATTACCCTAAACTAGGTGTCTTAAAACAACAGAAATTCATTTATTCACAATTCTGGAGGTCAGAAGGACAAAATTAAGGTCTCAACCAAGCCATATTCCCTATGGAAGCTCCAGGAGAGTCCCCTTCTTTGCCTTTTCCAGCTTCTGGTCTTTGTCAACATTCCTTGATTTGTGCCTGCCTCACTTCACTTTCTGTCTCTGTGGTCACATTGCCCCCTCTCTCCTGTGTGTCTTGCTCTTCTGTGTTTGTGTCTTATCCTCTTTGTTTCCAACTTGGTCTGTCTTTTATAAGAACACGGTCATTGGTTTTATGGCCATCCAGACAATAGAGGATAGTCTCATCATATCAAGATCCTTAATAACACCTGTAAAGATCCTTTTTCCAAATAAGGTAACACTCACAGGTTCTGGGGATTAAGACGTGACTATGTCTTTTAGGGGGCCACCATTCAGCCCACACAGGCTGAAGTATGTGCTGGATTTAGATATGAGGATTGGAGGGAAAATCAAAACAGATTTAGGGCTTAGGGGCAAGAAGGCAGAAGGCAGGTTCAAAGAATAGTGAGAAGTCTAGTTTGGCTGAATTAGGCATATGTAATAGGAAAAAAGTGTGAAGATATATTTTGGGGCTAGATTATGGAATTTACTTAAGAGTTCAATTTTAGGGAGCTGAAAACAGAAGTTTTTAGGTATCTAATGGGTCCCAGGTGCTTTGTGTATGTTATTTAATCCATAATCCTTATAACCATCCTGAAATGTAGGCATCATTTTATTCATTTTACAGATGAAGAAAATGAGCCCTAGAAAGGTTAATTTAACTTCCATTTAAATAGTTGGAGGCACAGCCAGGATCTAAGCCAATCACTTTGATTGAATAGATGGTACTCATCTACTTCATTTTGCTCCCCCCCCCCCTGTTTAGCATAGCATCTTATCTTCAGTAGGAACCACTGAAAGCTTTTGATGAGAGAAATGGCATGAACAATTAGAATTATGCTTTAGAAGAGTACTCTAATAAGAAAAAATAATAGTTAACATGTATTGAGTATATGGACCAGGACCTGTGCTTAATTGAGCTTCACAATTCTCTTTTAGTAACATATAGGATGAATTGGATGTGAAAGTTCGGTAAAAGGTGAAGAAAAGATGTGGTTTTAATAGCAGAAAATAAGACTTCTGGGAAGATAACAGACTATAAAGATACAGGACTTTCTCTCCTCCCAGAAAAATAGGTAGAGGACATGCAGAAACAACCTAGAAAAAAATGTTCTAGGGTTTAGGACACCAGGGGAATGCTTGACACCGCCCAGAAGAGAGGTTCACAGGAAAAAAATCTCGACTGAGTGGAAGCTGCACCTGGAGCTGCTGGTACTCCTCCCCCACCTTATGAGCAGACAATTTTGAATTCTCCAGCCTAGGGCCAGCAGCTACAAGGGGGGCAACAGGGATCTACCTTCCCAGAAAATGAGAGACGCAACCTAAAGCTGACTCCACTTTTGGCCCACAGCTTTGGTCTGCTGTGACCCAGGGCCCCTTTTAGGCGTGGTGGGACCACGCCATTGTTTGCCCTGAAACTAAAGAGATCCAACCCTTTCAGTCACCCTCCCTAACTGACCAGGATGGGTTGTTGAGAGGACGCAGAGGGGATTGGGATTATTTCCTATCTTGGAAGAGAGAGGGGGCTACCAGCAAAGGTTGGAGAAGAGCCTCTGAGAAAGTTTGAATTGCAAGGCTCTTAGCCTCCAGGCAGGATCCTCTATCAAACTGATCCGGAGGTTTGCATGGAACACACTCTGACCAGGCTTTAAACTGAGAAGGCTGCTGGCAGGCCAAGGAAGTGCTTGCTGAATTAAATATGGCCTCTGTAACTTCCTTAGTTTTTTTTTTTTTTTTTTTAACGGGAGGTCCCGGGGATCGAACCCGGGTCCCTCCATATGGGAGATGGATGCCCAACCAGTTGAGCCACATCCGACCCCTTCCTTAGTATTTAGGGGGAAGTTACCACATCTTAAGGAACTGGCCAGAAACACAGACACATCCACTACTTTATTTGCTCTAAAAATGAAATGCCACAGATGGTTTAATGTTGCTTTCAGAAAACTCTTTTGTTAACAGTGCTAGATGTTTTTTGTTTTGGTTTGGTTTGGTTTTTATTTTACACAATCGGGATGGTTTATTAATAAAGTAGAACATCACTCTGTAAAATCCATTCAGTTTTTAGTTAAGCCTAAATGATATGCTAAGTGAAATTTTAATAATTAAGCAAACACAGAAAAACTAATCCTGTCTGTACTGCAGCTATAAAGTAGAACTTTTGTCATTGTGAAAAAGTGGAAACAACCAAGTATCCATCACCTGGAGAATGGGTAAATAAATTGATATGGCCATATAATAAGATGGTATGTAGCAGTTTAAATGAATGACTAGAAATGGTACACTTCTGAACCAAAATATCTATCCCACTCAGAAAAAAGACAAAAAAGGGAAGCTGCAGAAACATGAATATTGTTTTAGTTTCCTTGTTCCCAAAGCCAATACCATGCAATGGGTTAGCTTAAAAAATGTGAATTTATTGGCTTATGGTTTTGAGGCTAAGAAAAGTCCAAATCAAGGCATCATCAAGGCAATGCTTTTTTTCTGAAGATTGGTGTTCTGGGGCTGGCTGCTGGCAATCCTTGGTCCTTGGCTCTTCTGTCACATGGCAATGCACATGGTAGCCTCTCCTGGCATCTCCCTTCACTTTTGGGCCCCTCTGTCTTCTCTTTATCTGAGACTTTTCTTTTAACATTCTATCTGACAACATTTTCCTTGTACATTTATTTTTAATACTGATAAATTTAGACTTTTCTGCCAACCCCATTATTTTGTTTTATCTACCTTTTCGATTCTTTTATAAACTGAGTGATCTTTCTTTATTCCTCTTTTTGTTATTCCATTATTTCCCACTTCTACGGTTATATATTTTTCCAGTGATTACTCTTGAAACTTTATCATGCATACTTAGAAATAAAGTTGATATTAATTCCTTCTTGAGAAACAGAAGGACATGAAAACCAACACTATTCTCATCCCACTGTACAAAATTTGCCATTATAATCATTAGTTTATGTGATGTGTACATCTTCCTACATATTTACCACATTTTCCCCCAATCACTATTCTTCCTTGTATCTTAGTCATTTTCTTTCTCCCTGAAGCACATCTATTAGGTAGTTCCTTATTTTCTTGGTATTTATGTCTTTAGTAATCTGACAATGTCTACTTTGCCCTTATTCTTGATATTCTAAAGTTTTTTCCCAAGCACTTTAAGCAAATTATGTCCTCTGGCTTCCTTTGTTGCTTTTGAAAAACCTCTATCTTGGCATTCCTTTTTTAATTGTCTTTTTTTCTTTACATGGTTTTAAGATCTTCATTCTTTGGTGTTGTGCATTGTCTTATCCTTCTTGTACTTGTAGGTGTATGCCTTTCATCAATTTCTCAGCCTTTATCTCTTCTAATATTCCATCTTTCCCCTTGGGACAACTTCATATAGACAATAGAGCCCTCCCCCTCCCCCCCCATTTCCTCACATTTTTTGGTCTCTCACATATTTTCTACTTCCTTGCCTGTCTCTGCTGCATTCTGGCAATTTATTCAGCACTACCTTTCAGTTTACTAATTCAGCTGTGTCTAATATATTTAACCTATTCATAGTTTGGGTTTCAACAATTACATTTTCATTTCTAGAAGCTCTATTCAGATACTTAAACAGTATTTTTATTATTTCTTGCTCACTGCTGTGGCTCCATCTTTCATTTCCTTTACTATATTGTATTTATTTTGAGCATTATAAAATCTGAAATTCTTTGTACCTCAGTCTTTTTTTATCTGCTGACTCATTCAAGTGGCTTATTTCACTGGTGTGTTTGATTTTTTTTTTTTTTTTTTTTTTTTAATGTAAGCTACCAGCAGAAACAGGACAAATCTTATAGAAGCATCATTTTATGCCCCACAGGCAGAGTTTAAAATTAAGTATGTCCTTACAAATGGAGATTCTCAAACGCATAAAGAGGTGAACCACTGTGAGAAAGAGTAAGAAGAAATAAGAAGAAACACATTTAGATCTCACAAACTGCAGATATCAGTGTTAAGACACAGAATAACTATGTATGAAGTGTTGAAAGAAATACAGTTTGCAAATATAGAAAGATGAGCACACAAACTATCAGGAATGGACACTTAAATGAGATAAATGTAACTTCTAGAAATGATTTTAATTGTTGAACTAACTTCAATGGATGGATTATACAGCAGATGACACACAATTGAAGAGAGAATTTTAAGTCATATTTGAAGAATTTATTCAGAACACAGAAGAGATAGAGGATAGAATGACAAGGTCTTTCATATGGTAGACTGATGTTACAGAAGAAAATAAGGGAAGCAAGGTATATTTAATGATTAAATGCCTGCAAAATTTCCAGAACTGATAAAACACAATTCTGTATATAAGAATCATCCTGAATTCATACTGAATCCATATCCAAGGAAAGGCAAATCAACCTGGTTTAACTGAAGTGTCTCTTTAAGTAGGGACACAGGACACACTGCTACGTATGTTAGGGGTCATGGTGCTTATTACATTCAAATTGTATTCAGCTTTAGATAATATCTCCCACTTATTTTATGCTTCTTTATTATTCTCTACACATCAGCTTGCCATTTATTAACTCACTGAATCCTCACAACATACCCAGTGAGCTATATATTATTGCTTTCCACATCTTCTGACTCCCAGACACTCTTTCCTAAAGTTACATATCTTAGAACCAACATTAGGATCCAGGTCTTTTTGCTTTCCAGTTACGTTCATTCAACTTTTTCCACTTCAGTATGCTATATACCCTTCAGTTACTGAATAAAGATCATCTTTCTTAATCTAAGACATCTCACAGTGCCCAGGTAGAATTCTAGGATCTTCAGTGAAAGGGATTGTATTAGTCTGCCAAAGGACTGCTGATGCAAAGTACCAGAAATCTGTTGGCTTTTATAAAGGGTATATATTTCGGATAAAAGCTTACAGTTCCAAGGCAAAATCAAGGCATCAGCAGAGATACTTTCTAACCAAAGTCAGCTACTGTTGATCCTGGAGTGTTGCCATGTGTTGAAGCAAGATGGCCACTGATCTCAGCAAGGTTTCAGCCTTCCCCTCCAGGTTTCCTCTCAGGCATAGCTGCTCTGCTTTCTTCCCGATTTCAACTGCAAGGTGGCACAGGGCTTGTCTCTTAGGGCTTCCTCTTTCTCCTGGCATAGGGCTTGTTTTTTTCCAGGCCTTCTATATCAGTCTTAGCTGTTCTGCTCCCTTCTTGATTTCAGCTGTAAGCTATCAAGCAAAATGGCTCATCTCTTCCTCTCCTCAGGGCCTCAGATGTTTAAGCCTTCTTTCTGTCACACAGCAGGATCAAAAATGATAGACCTCTCTCTCCTTGTATGTATCTGTGTGTCTGTTTATATTAGACCCAGCAAGGGGGCAGGAACTCGACCTGAGCCATGCCCACTGATGTAGTTAAATCAAAAAGCCTTAAATCAGTCTTTACAAGTAATCTAATCAAGGACTCCTCAACTGAATTTAATACAATCCAAAGGGATCATACCCAGAGGAATAAATTAGTTTACAAACATAATCTTTCTTTTTTGGGGATTCATAACATAATCTCAAACTGCCACAGGGACATTTGAGGCCACATAGGCAAAAATATTCTATCCTACAAGGTCCCTGGGAAATATCACCTAGTCTTTGCTTAGACAAAGCCACTGGCTGACTTCAACATCACTCAGTGACAACAGTGACATTTCCTGAGGTTTTAGGAAAATCTCCCTAAATTTTACCCACAGATCCTAAGTTCTGCCTCCCTGAATCAAACAGTTGCAAACTACTATTCAAGTATTTTAAGACATTAACCACTGACCACAACCCCTACTCTTTTAGTTCAGATCAAGCATCCAATTCTCTCAACTATTTTCTCTGCATGGATTTCCCATTTTCATTCCATGTGAAAGCCACTTGATCCATGAAGACTGTCAGTGGACTCCTTTCCAGATTTATAACCAAAATAATAAATTGGCAAAGTTAATTCTCATCATGGAGAGGGCTATCTTTTTTACCAACATGCACACAAGCATCCCAGGACTGAGACCTGTATGCATCTTCCTCTCTCACTCATTAGTATATCCTCTAGGCACTTCACTACTGTGCTTAAGGCAACCCTTTGTACTGACACCAAGATGCTAAGGAGAAGTAATAAAAATAATTTTGGAGATCCAGTTTGACATAAACGAAAGCAAAAGAGGGTGGAAAGAAAGAGGGTCAGCTGAAGCTAAGGTAGCCTGGGATATGGGTATTCTTGTTGGTCACCAGTCATCCCAAGCACATACCTGACTATTACGCAAATTACTCACATTCTGGTTTGAGATCTTTTGGTTTTCTCTTTAATCCAATAATAAATCCACATAAAATGGACTTCGTTTACAAAAGGTAGGATATGTTTATTTAGTCACAATCGGTTGACTGATACAATGTGCCTCAAGACCACAAAGAAATCATTTCACCTTCACTCCATTCTGAGTCCTCGGTTGGGGCCCAGATTGGTTGGAGTGCTGCCTAAGGCCCATTCACAGGTTTACAAGTTTCTCATTGAGGGCAATCTGTGACTGCGTAAGATTGGCCAAGTAGGTCACCATCAGCAGGTCCTGGAAGAGAAGGAGTGAGTGGTTGGGTGGAAAGGGAGCAGACAGTCCAGACTTGGCCAGCTCCATGGTGGACACTGGGTGTAAGGACAGCCCTGAATAAATGACAGCTGGGAGGGAACTAAGCAGAAGTCAAAGGAAGGAAAGGAACAAAATGCCTGAGAACACTTTCATCTATACTGTTATATTTCTAGACTAGAGATTCTTAAGTTGAGATAGATGGACAGAATACAGCCCTGTCTTTGCTACCCTACCTCCAGGCTACTCCACCCAACTCCCTATCTTCCTTCACAGGTGTGAGTATGTTGGGGAAGGGAAGGAGGAACCAGAGGCCCAGAAATGGCACTCACATTGATGTTGCTGTTGAGCATGGTCTCGAAGTCATCAGGAACTATTTTGGGTACCTGGTTAACCAGACTCATCAAGAAGCGGCCCACAGTATTGTCAGCTGACACCTTTCCAGACTGAACACCAAAACAAAGATTCAGTGAGGTACATTTAAATCTTGCCACTGACAGGGCTATCATTTCACCAGTATATCCCTCAGTGATCTCGGAGTGGAGATCTATGCCCTTCCCTTTGTTTTCCCTTCTCCCTCCTTACCAGTACATCCTCTGCATATTGCAACACTGTGCTCAGGGCGTCCTGGATGCGAGCTGATGCTCCTCCTACTTGCTGTAAGTCACTTGAGAGTCCAATCACCCGGTTGGGGCTAAAACAGGTCTTCATGATCAGGTCAACTGTGGGGTGGGTTGGAGGGTAATTCAAAGACAAACAGATAATTCAGTAATCCCATCAGGAAGGAGATGGTCTCTCTCTCCATTCCTTCTAACTTTTCCCAGCCTCCCTTTGGATTCATTCAGCTTCCCCAAGCTCACTGCTCTACCCTTATTTGCTTTCCTTCCTCCTGGGAGAGCCCAGCTCCTTTACCTAATGCGTTAAGCATCAGTTTTGGTCTCTAATCCTGACTGAGTGTCAGACTCATTCATGAAGTTAAACAAAATAATGCAACAAACTCTTTGGGTCCCACTCCAGATCTACAAAATCAAAATTTCTGCAGTGGAACTCTGGTACCTATATTAAGCAAAAGTTCCACAGGGACCTCCAATACATAGTCAAGGTTGAACATAACTGACTTAAACACAGAGAAAGTTTGTTATCCATGACTTGCCCCAGGAGCTTAGAATCCACATCCAGTCCAGGGCACATTTGGTGAGAATCTGCTTTGTCTTTGAACTTCCCTGTTCTCACTAATAGCATGAAGGCCCAATGTGAGCCATTTTCTTATAAGATGTGATTACACCTGATATTACAAGAGTCTCATAAGAATTGGGAACAAGGCACCTGTTAGGAGACTTACTAATATGCATAAAGGGATTTAAACTGAACTCTGAAAAGGAGGGGAAAAAAGGCCTCTCTCACCTTACACAAGAAGCAAACCTGTGTTAACTATGATGTAGGGGAAGGATTTGCAAAAATAAGTATTTAAAACAATCAATTTAATAACAAATACTTTGACATATCCATTGCAATAGATAATAGCAGACCATACTAAGCACAAACTGAAAATCATCTTAATCTTCACAGTAAAGGACCTGCCACAATACCGGATAACTTCGTCCTTTTTGAGCACAGGTCACAACACTGGCACAAAAAAACGATATAATAAAGTTGGGAACATCAACTTGCTGTCTACTAGAAAACCTTAATCTGCTAAAAGATTAGTATCTACAAAATTAACTTGTCTTCATGACAGAGTCACTCCTAAGAGGGAGAGAGACAACAATGAAGAATTCTAATATTTTAATGTCTTCCCAGGAAGGAAAGTGACCAATGAGAAACTGAATAACATGACTGTAAACCAAGTGAACTAATTGACCAATAAGTAATATGGCTGATTAGCTTGTGGGAGAGCAAAACATCTCTCTCATCAGTGAGACACACTGGGAACACCAAGTAGATTTTAGGGTTGGAGGGAAGAGACAAGTGAAGTGGCTGGCTGAGGTAATCAAGAAAGGTCTGGAGGGAAGAGCAGAGTAGAAGGGAGGTGAAAGGTTGGAGGGTAAGAAAAAGGCAGTTCCTGTCGGTGGCCTGTACTCACTGGCCAAATCCACAGTAACAGGCACCAAAGAGCAGAAAACAATTTCAGAGAATAATAAAAGTTAGAGTTAGATGCTTCATTTATAGAACCACTCTACTCCTTGCCCTTTTTTATCCACCCAAGGGACCATATTTGTTACAGAACAGCCACCCCCTCCTCTGAAAAATGCCGAAGACCTCTAAGGAAGGACGGTGACTCACCTCCAATGCGTTCGGTGTCATAATACGCATACCTCACTGTCAGAGGTGTGAACATCACCCCCATGGTCCTCCCTGGAACACCCATTAAAGTGCTGGGGAGAGAGCAGGTCGAGGTCAAGAGATGGCTTAGTTGAGTTTCCATGTCTAATCTAGGCTGGTAAAGCAATCGTGGCAAGAGTGTGTCTTTCAAGATTCTGAGATAAGGCTAGGACCACCTAAAACCTAGAGGTCTCAATAGAGCAAAAGTCACTTTCTCCCCTTAATTTAGTCCATATTATCAAACCCTTAGCAGCACCTTCCTCAGCATGCCACTGAGTGCTTAACCTTTTTTGTTCCATGGACCCCTCTGCCAGTCAGGTGAAAAACCACTGATCCCTTACTAAATCCACACTATATTGTCTATTTAATAAATATATCATACCTGCTCCAACATGTCCCTGCAAGAATGTTTTTTTGAATTTCAAGTCACCCTCATGGACCCCTTGTTAAGAACCCCTGCACCTTGAATTTCCTAACCTGCCCCACCACCAGGCATTTTAACTGCAAGCTCAATGTCAACAAGGTAATGTTAGTGTCGCTCAATCCTGGGTTAATAGATGTATTCAAAGTAAGGACAGTCTTCCTTTAATCTGTGCTTTCCTGAGTACTGTGTTCAGTTCTAGGGATAATGATAAATGAAAGGGTAAACCAAGAAAGCCATGAACATGGTGAAGGATCATGAGAAGAATACCATGTGAGAACTGGCTGTAGGAACTGTGGATTATCTAGCTTACAGAATAGATGACACAAGAAAAATATGATAGCTTCCTCAAATATCTAAAGGGCTGCCATTTGAAACAAGGAGCAAGGAGTAGAAACCTAGGGTAGAACTGGGATCAATGAATGGAAATTACAGGGACATATTTTGTTTTAGACTGAAACCTTTCTAATGGTAACTGCTGAGAAAGAAAGAATGGGCTTTCTTAGAAGGCAGTGAGTTATATACTGAAGGAATTAAATCTGCTTGCGGGGAGGGGATTGTCATTTAGGCATAGTGTGGTGGCTAAGCTAGATGGCCTTTTATTCTTTGTGGCCCAAGACTCTGAGTTCACCTGACATAGGCCTTGATGCTCATGCGGCCATTCTGGAGGCTTGTGTCCACAGTGAGATGGATGGGGTTGGGGGCCTCCCTGCTGTAGTACTCATGGATCAGCACAGAGTGCTCTGTGATGTCATGGCCTGTAGCATACCTGGAAAATGGAACATAGTTGTGGGGTCAACATATGGACTCATGTCTACACATGATATCAATTCCAAACTGGTGCCGACATCAGGGATATCTCTAGGTACTTGACACTCTATGATAACAACAACCAGTGACACTCAAATGCTAAAAACAGTAGCCTATAAATGCTACTAATGTCACCTTACACTGAAAATTAGATCAGAGGCTGACTTAGAGCTCTTAAAAGTTCTGAGTCACCAGCAAGGCAAAAAGACTTTAATTGTAGCATTTAAAATAAATATCCTTGGTTTCAAAAAATCAAAATTGCCAGCAAAATACACTGAATACACAACTCCTTGAAGTAAGATATTCCAATATTATGTCTCCAAAAGGAGTATAATAACACCTAATCTGGTGGCAGGAGACTGGCAATCACTGGGAGACTTTCCATTTCCCCCTCCCTGACTTACCAGCCCAGTATGAGTTCATTTGGAGAGACTTTCTTGTGCAATTCATACATGTTCTTCGCAAATTCCATGTCAACAGCCACCTAAGAAGGAAGGTAGGAAAGGAAGCTAAGAAGCCAGAAGTCCTTAGAGAAAATGGATAAAAAGGACAAAAGACCACCTTGAACAGAAAGACAAGACCCAGGAGGTGTACACAAATGGAATGAAGCTTCTTGGGCTGTAGGAGTTCAAGTTATGAACACAACATAATGTGCAGAAAGAGGCTCAACAAATGAACAGCTAGAGACTACGTGGGTGGGGGGGGTGGCTTCAAAGTCCCACTCACCTCATCTTCAGATTCATTATGTGGCACTGAAAAGCAGTTGGTGACTTCCACTGAGTGTTTGTCGACAGTTCCTATGGAAAAATCATCCATGCAATATATAATCCTAGAGCTCCAAACAGTTTCCAACCACTCTGGAAATGCTTTCAGAGGTCTCTACAAATCAGTGAACATCAAACTGAATTCGCCAGCTCCAAATTCAGCTATGTGTCATCAATGCAGCCAGGATTCCTCAGAAAATTAAAACCCTGGAGTAATCACCAACTCCCTCCTCTAACCATCACCCAATAGGATTTAATCTAACTCTCCAAATAAACTTGGAACATGGACAGGGAAAAGATTCTTCTTCAATTTGAACATCGAGCCAAATCATAAAGCATAATATATCTGTTTATGTCCAAATGGAGAACTAAAGGCAGCACTGTGGATACAGGGTGTCTATCAGGAGCCTAGTATTGAGAGAGACTGGGGAGTCAAAAATATGTAAATCACTTGGCATACACTTATTAAGTAATTACTCACTGAATGTCCAAAATGACAGCAAGACGGCAGAAAAGAGAAGTCCAAGCCTCTTGGGAAGGTAAGTAGAGCGAAGGTAGGATGGAGAGGCAAGAGGTCAATGGCGTAGGAAGAGAGGGAGGCAAGACGACAGAGGATGAAGAATGCAGGACGTCAGGGATGCGAGGGTTAATAAGATAAGAGGCGAGATAAATAGAGATGCTAGAGAAACTCAGTCTAACGTCAGTCTCCTTTTTACCACTCACCCAGCAGGGTCCCGATAACTCGGGCCGCGCCCTCGTTGCGTCGTTCGTAGCTGTCCACGATGGAGGCCAAAATGACCGGGTGCAGTCGGACCACACGGCCGCCGGGGAAGGGCCCTGGGAGAGCCGGGCCAGGCAGCGGCGGAGCAGGAGTCTGCGCCGGGGCTTGCGTTGAAGCCGGGGTCTGCCCCGAGGCCGCGTTCGTGGCTGCTGCTGCCACCGCGGGATCGGAAGATAGGGTCGGGACGGGAACGGGGGCTGGAACCGCAGGTGGAGCTGCGGTTGGGACTGGGACCGGAGTAGTAGCCGTTGCGGGAGCTGGAGTGGCGGGAGGAGAACTCGCCGGTACACCCGGTGTGGCCATCCTGTCGAGAGAGAAGGAGCCAGGAAAGGAGTGCGTTAATGAAACTAGGACGTCAATAGCCTGAATATGCATCACGTGAGCTGGATCTTTGTGCCTATTGGCTCCTAATACTGCTCAAGAGGCACTACAATTTCCTGATGCTTATTTCTTCCGGAGTTCGTGCTCCTTGCTTTCGGGCCGATGCACACTCACTGATACTCCAGCTAAGTAGTTCCCAATGACCTTGGAATAGCACGAGAAGAAGAGAAACAACTTAGTCTGCGTAGGTGTCGCCAGATGGCCCTAGAGAGCATTACAATCTTTGCAATTCTTATTTTCACGGACTTAAATGAGTGAAGTGCCTTTTACAGGACTTTGTTTTTGACAGCGTCATAAGTTAGTAGGGTGGTTCATTCATTCAACAATTCGTGTGCCTGATATGAGGCAGGGGCTCTTTTAAGTGCTTGGGATATTTCAGAGAACAAAGATCCTTGTCCTTGAAAAGCTTACATTCTAGTGGGGAGACACAAATAAGTAAATTATATATGTTAGAAAGTGATGAGAGCTATGAAAACGAAAAATGTAGGGGAAGGTAAGGACAAATCAGGAGTTGAGAGAGGGTAGGGTAGGTCACAATGAGAAAATGAGGTTTGAGTGAAGAGTTGAAGGAGGTGAGGGAGGAAAACTGAATCTGAGGAAGGAGCCTCCAGGTAGAGAAAACAGCTGGTGCGAAGGCCTTAAGCAGGAGCAGGCCTGGTGTGTTTAAGGAGGACATTTGGTGTTGCTATTTTGAGCAGAGGGTAAGGGACAGATCATAAAGGACTTCATGGGCCACAGTAAATACTTTGACATTTAGTCTGAGTGAGATGAAGGAACCATTGCAGGGTTTTGAGCATGGCAGGATCATGATCTTGGTTTTGAAAGGATCATTCTGGCTACTTTGAGAAGAATAGATTTGTGGGGCAGAGGTTGGTGGGAGAGAAAGAGCAGAGAGATCTGTGACTAGATGTGGGTAGATTCTGCGTATATTTTGAGGTTGGAGCCAACAGAATTTTCTGAGAAATTTTATGTGAGGTATGAAAGTTTGTGCTGAGCAACTAATAGGAAGAAGTTGCCCTCAATGAGATAGTGAAAGCTATAGGTGGAACCGTTTTTTGGGAAAACTAATCCTGAGTTAGTTTTGGGGATCTATCACCTTTGAGATGTCCAAGTAGAGTTGTAGAGTAGGCAGTTGGATTAACTAGTCTGTGTGTCAGGAGAAGATTAAATGAGGTCATGCTTCCTAAAGCTCTTAGCACATGTCTGATATGCAATACTTATTATTATGGAGTATCTGTTATCGTTACTATGTGATGGAAGGAGCTCTGATCCTAACTTGCTTGTGTCTTTGGGAAATCTACAATTTTCCTCTGAGCCTCAGTTTCCTTCTTGGGATAACAGGGACAATAAAATCTGCCTGTAAGGAATTCTTTCACCTCCCTTAATAAAATTAAGACCCAGCATCCAGCTGGCAAGGTGGGTGGGTGAGGATGGACTTCTTAGACTTGACTATTCTGACCAAGACATGCTTTCTTCTTGGACTTCCCTTACAAAATTAGTATTGCCACAATCCCGTCAGTGCTCTGGTTCTTTAATTCCTCAAAATGCAGGAATGTCTGGTCCAGACATTACTAAAATGTCAAAAATGAATAAAGTTGAAATAGAATGGCATAAAACTAGATACACTTCCTCATAGAGTCAAGTTTATGCTTAAACTTTGGAGAAGTCCTCAGGTTGTCCTTGTTAACTCAGGTATGATGTCTGGTAAATAGCCAGGCTCTACCTCCAGCTAGACTAGTGACTAAATATGTGGTTCCTGATCTTTGGCCAATATTAGAATTGTATGGAACTTGGTGGCCATAGAAAGGTCCAGGCCCTCTCTTACTCCAAGAAGGCTGGGTCCCTGTGTGCTGTATTAGCTCTGCCTGTGATTCCAATATATACTGAAGTTTGAGAGTTACTGGATTAGAGGTAGGGAAACCAGTTAACAATGCTTCTCAAACTATAATGTTCCTTAGATGAAGATTCTGATATAGTAGGTCTGTGGTGGAATTCAAGATTCCCCATAGCTAACAAACACCCAGGTGATGCTAATGTTGCTAGTACTTAGTGTAGCAAGAAGTTATAGCTCATGTGAGAGATACTGAAGAACTTACCTAGGACAATTACAGCTGTAATTAAGAAGAGTGTGACTACTTTGAAAGATATTATGGAGGCAAATTGACCAAATTTGATAACTGATTGAAAAGAGAGAGGAAGACAAGAGTTATGCCCAGAATTGGTGCCTGGGAAACATGAATGATCAGGTCATTATCAGAAATGAGAAAAATGTGGGGAGTGTAGATTTGTTAGAGAAGATTGATTCCTTCCGCAAATATTTACTTAGCACCTACTATATCAGGCATTAGGGATAGATACGTTAATTCCACATGGTTCTTTCCATCAAGGATCAAGAAGATCCTAGTTTAGCAAATAATTTGTTGAATTTAGTGTTGTTGGACATTTAAGTTATGGAGGTGACTTGGGGATAGGATCTTTGATGAAAACATTTGGGAAGAACCTGGTAATGTAGGATCAGAATTTAGGAGAAAGCAAAGTTGATGACATAGGCTTGTACATGTGACAGACTGCATTTTCCAGAAATAACCATAGCAGTATTTCCCACGCCACTTGCTCTTCCAAGCTCTACCACTCTTCCCTCTGAGAGGTGGTATCTATGTCCCCTTCCTGTTATGGGTTGAATTATATCCTCCAAAAATCTATGCTGAAGTCCTACTCCCCAATTCCTCAAAATATGACATTATCTAGAAATAAGGTCATTACAGATGGAATTAGACAAGTTAAAATGAGGTCATACTGGAAAAGTATGGACCCTGAATCCATATGACTGGTGAATTTATAAGGGAAGAGGAGACAGACTGCAGGGGAGAATGCCATGTGATGACTGAGGCAGAGATTGAAGCCCGTGGATTGCCAGCAAACTACCAGAAGCCAGGAATCAGAGAAGGGTTCTCCCCCTTCAGGTTTCAGACTTCTAGCCCCGAAAACTGTGAGGCAATAAATTTTTCTTGTTTTAAGTCATCCAGTTTGTGGTACTTTGTTATAGTTTAAGACACTTCTCTTGAATTTATATGGGTGCTGGTGACTGTTTTAACCAACAGAGTAAGATGAAAGTGATTTTATGAGACTCTGAAGCTAGGTTTAAAAAAGGATACATTTCGACCTGGCTTCCTCTCTTGGGACATTTGCTTGGAAAAGACTTTGATAAAACTATACTAAACCAAACTGAAACTAATCAAATTTTGTAAAAGAGAATCTTTAAAGCTATTAAATTATCCCATGTAGTAAAATTGCTATAAATATTATATATCATTGACAAAAACAAAATTTTTGGTGAATTGATATCAGCAAAATGGATTTTGTTTCCAAAAGCAAATATAAGTTGATAAATTTGGAAATTTTGGTGAATTGGTATTTGGGTAACTTGGCCATTGGATGAACTGTCTTTTACTAAATAGATTTTCAACTAATTTCCTAATTTCTGGATATAGATAAGGGTCAGGAAGTTGGGAGACCATACCTACAGCCTTCATTATTCCCCTAAATAATAGGTGAGTTAAGTGTTGATAGTAAGAGGTGAAAGTGATTTGTACGGGGCTTAAGAAAAGTGGAGAAAGTCTGCAAGAGTCAGGGGAAAGGATTGAGCAATCCAGACTTGTTATGTGCAGGGCCCAGCTCTGTTGGTACCTATTTCAATGGTCTATGATTTTTTTCCCCTAAGAGTTCTCAATATTGCACAGGAGTAGAGAAATTTGGTGATTACAGGTGAATGAGAGAGAAAAGGGGATTGGCATGAGAGTGGATGAAGTGTTGGATCATGACATCCATGACATCCAAGCTTCTAGGAAAGGAAGAAAGGTTTGGTACACACAGGGAGAAACAAATGGTCCAAAGTATTCTAGGAGGTTGATGGTTTGATATGTGTGTGTAAGGGGTTGAAGGAGCCAGAAGGCAAGAAGCTGGGTTTAAAGAGTGAGATTCCGGGAAGCGGCTGTGGCTCAATCAGTAGGGCTCCCGTTTGCCATATGGGAGGCCCCGGGTTCGGTTCGGTTTATTTATCCAATGAATGGATAAATAAAATCTTAAAAAAAAAAAAAAATAAAGAGTGAGATTCTGGAGGGTAAAATTTCTGTGGTAAGGTGGATCTGGTTATGAAAGAGTCAGAGGTTTGGCAAACAGTTTGCTAGAGGGGATGGGTCTTCGGAGGGGAGGAGAATAAGGGACTTTGGGGCCAAGGTCTTGAATGGCATATCCATATTTTTGGGATGATAGGAAGTCTTGGGATTGTGAGTAAGACTCTTGGTCTAAGACTTCACTGAGTATGTGAGTGATCAGGAACTCCACCTGATCCAACCCCCACCCCCAACACAAATGGTCAAACCCCATATAAAAAAGGAGGAGCAGGTTCTCAGTGTTGATAAACCTTCTCCAGAGAGGCCTTTGATCCTCCTGTATTTGCTTCTCTGTCTTTGCTAGCTCCATGTTGGCTTGTTTGTTTTGAATTCATGGCTCTGTCTGCTCTAGCATTCTGTTAGGTCTGTGATTGAATTTATTGATTCATTTTGTGGCTACTTCTGGGCCATATACTGTGCATGTTTTCTCCTCAGAGGCAGACATGCTCAAACTGTGAGCTTGCCAACTGACTTCCTATAAATTCAGCCAGTAGGTTCTCTTTAAGTACCTCATCCTGTAGCAGCTAAGGCCAAGACCATCAGGAGGGGAAAATAACCAATGTCCTACATCCCAAAAGAGAAGGGGCTTTACATAACGGTGGAGGACTCATGAAGTCACAATGGAAAAAGAAAACTGTTCTCCCTTCCCTCCCTTGCCTTCAACCTAAAATTTTGGACTTTTTCCTCAACCTAAACATACCCTTACCTATCTGTCTCCACAACTAAGGCCTGGGAAAAGTACTCATTATAAAATGAATACATTAATCTTCAAAATTCTTTCTTTTTAACCTGTATTTCTCTCAAGTTGCTGCTGCATTTCTGTCTTTTCTTTTTATCACCAAACTTCTTGAGTTGTATTTATGATTTCTACTTTTGCCTCTGTCGGAGGTCAACAGTGAACATCCTTATTTCCAAATCCAGTGGCCATAGATACTCATTAAATAACTACTCCAGAGCCAACATTAGATTCTGAAAATACAAAAATTAGGTATAGATAGAATCATGATCCCCACAAAGATATGCTCAAGTCCTGACCCCTGGTCCTGTGGATGCAAACCCATTTGTAAATAGGATCTTCAAAGATTCTATTTAACATGAGGCCAAACTGAATCAGGGTGGACCTTAATCAAATATGACTGGAGTTCTTACAAGCAGAGGACACTGTAGGAGGAGACCAAAGGAGACAGATGGTCATGTGACAAAGGCAGAGACTGAGTTATGGATTGTTGACAAGCCACCACTAGAATACTTCAGACTTCAAAGAAAGCATATTCCTACTGACAGTTTGATTTTGGACTTAGAACCTCCCAAACTGTGAGGTAACAAATTCCTTTGTGGTACTTTGTTACAGCAGCCCTTGCAAACTGAAATAGGGAGATATACACAAACATATTTTTGACACAAAATAAGAAAAAGGGAAGCACACCCTCTTCCCCTGGGTTTTGAGACACCAGTATTCTAACTGTAGTCCTTATTTTCTTCCTCCTCAGGGGGTCCTCTTGCTCTCTCTGTATGGCCCTTGAATGCTGGTGCTATTCTAGGCCTTTTTCTTTCTGGGACATATCTAGTCCAATTGCTTCAATTCCCATGTGTGTATGCATGACTTTCAAATCTGCATTGCTAGCTCAGAGATTTTCTGAGCTTAAGAACTGTGAACAAGATAATTCCCTTAATACTAATATGCCTACAACCTAATTCATCTCTGTAATCCCAGAGGTTTTCCCTCTACTACTCTGGTAATCTGTGAATGGAATTACTAGCCACCCAATTGCCCAAACAGAAACCTGGTGTCATCCTGCACTCTTCTTCCTCTATCTCAGGTAATCACACTGTCAAGCCAATTCTTCCTTTTCCATAGCCCGCTGGTCTGTCACCTTCTTTCCATTTCCCCTGCTACTGGCCTGTTGGAATTTTCTATCAGCTCTCCTTGGATTCCTTAACTAGCCTTCTATTTGGTTTCCTTGCTTTTGGTATTGCCTTTCCAACCTATTTTCCACTAGG
This sequence comes from Tolypeutes matacus, assembly GCA_026826555.1. NCBI lineage: Eukaryota > Metazoa > Chordata > Mammalia > Cingulata > Chlamyphoridae > Tolypeutes > Tolypeutes matacus. The sequence goes on along the minus strand of JAKSZT010007815.1, from coordinate 42,112,525 downwards.
ATGCAAGAATAATCTTTCTGAAGATGTAAATCTGATCCCTTTTTTTTCCATTTAAAAATTCTTCAGTGGCTTCCCCTAGTTTTTTTTTTTTTTTTTTTTGAGGTACCGAGGCTGGGGGTTGAACCCGGGACCTCGTAAGTGGGAAGCTGGCATTCAACCACTGAACCACATCGGCTCCCGAGTTGATTTTTCTGTTTGCGTGTTTTTTAGGAGGCACCAGGAACCAAACCCGGACCTCCTTTGTAGGAAGCAGGCAGGCAACAGCTTGAGCCACATCCGCTCCCTCCCCTAGTCTTGAGGAAAAAATCCAAACACTTTATCATGCCTTACAGGGCCCTTTGTAACCTCATCTTCCCTGGCTTTCCTGCTTCATTTCTTCCACTTCTCCCTCAAATAATAAATCCCTGCTGTACCAAATTAACTGGAATTCTTCAATTCCTCCATACTGATCATAATTCAGTACATTTATACCTGTAGATCTTGCAGCTTGGAATGCCCTCACAGCTGACTTCTCTCCTCCATGCTTGATGAATTCCTCATTCTTCAAGATTCAGCCCAAGCATTGCTCCCTTTGAAAAGTCTTTTCCCAAATTCCACCCATTGACCTCTTCCTTTCTTGATACTCCTGTATATTTTTTGTGTACCACTTCCATACTTTTCTTAAAGTATACCTGTAATTATTTATGATTTGCTCTCTGTTGGGCTCGAGTCCACTAGTCTTTCGTGTATTCTCTGTAATACAGTGCTTTGAACAGAGACAAAATATGCTTGCTAAGTTAATTTGATAAGTATTTTTTGAGCGCCTCCAATGCACAAGGAAGACACTGTACTAGGTACACTTAATTTGCAGGTTGCCTTTCCTCTCTTAAAGGCAATTTCTCAGTGTCCTTCATAGGATCTGTATCCTGCCTGTCCCCTAATGTATCTCAGCTTCCTTTCTCTCTACATATATACTCTGAGTCAGGACATCCACTTTCTCAGCTTTAATTGCTGTTAATTCCCAAATCTGTTCTCCCAGTAAAGATCTCTTTACTGAGCTCCAGATGCTCCCAGGCATCTCAAACCAGCAAGTACAAAACTGAATTTTTTTCTCCCTTCTTTTATTCTTTCTGGGATAAAAAGAAGATAATTGTAGGTGAGAAGGAATTTGAGTTTATCTTGGCCTCCCTTGCTTCTGATGTTTATTAAAGAGATGCCTAGAGGAACTTGAGGGCACATTCTACCAATGGAGGTGAAATGTTATCATTTATAGGCCAGATTGGTAAAATTCCTTATACACTATTATTTCTCTCGTGTTATTCCTAAATCTTTAGCAAATGTTCTAGGAGTCATGTACTCTTATTTGGGCCAAAATGTTAAAGGCGATGCAATGTCCCTAGAGGCCATTGTGGCAGGGGTCCATGAGATTGTGAGCTCCTTGATGGCAGAGGTTGTCTCATCTTTTATTTCCTAGTATCTAGCCCAAGGCACTTAGTAAATGTTCTCTCCCTAATGCCTAACATGGTGCTGGGCATGAGCAGATGCTTAAGGGGCTAAGTGGAAAAGCTATGGGAATTCAGCCAGATTCCACTTAGTTACCAATACCTAAAGATGTGGTTTTAATTTCAAAGAAAGCACTTTCTCTAGGAGTAAAGGAAAATTACTAGATAGCTAGCTGTTAAGAATACTCATGCCAAGAAAATACAGGAAGAGGGTTAAAGAGACACATTCAGAATTGTAGGCTTATTCAACAAATGTTTTGAGCATCTACTATATGGCATTTAAAACGTAATTATCAGAAAGAGCCATATGACAATGGTGTAAAGAAAATAAATTGGAGTACAGGTAAACAAATAGGCCTCTTGGGAGCACACAAGTCTCAGACTAGGAAAGTTACAGTGAAATGACACTGGAATAATTTTATCACTAATGCTCATGTCTACTTGCCTGACCAGTAACCCTCTGCTTTTGTTCTTATTTATTATCTCAGACAATCAATGGGTTCAGTGGGCCAAATACACTTTCAAGGTCCAGCCTAAGATAAGATCTTTTCTTGCTGTACTAGTCTCTGGCAATAATTGTTAGGCCCTGCCATCAAGTGTTCAGAACAGGGATGACTGACCATCTTCGGGTCTTCCAAGACTGCCACTCTAGTCAAGCCTCTTAGCCTGAGGAATAAGCAGCCAGACTGACCTCATAGTAAATAGTGGCTAGAAAGGAACTCCCTGCTTCTCACATGCCCAGGCCGGATTTCCCTTTTCTGAGTCCCAGAGAGGCTGAGATTTGACTATAATAAAAACTTCCAGGAAATTCCCAGCAGGTTTAACTTCCTAATCCTCCTCCCACTTCAATCCTCTCCCTCACCCCTCCCTGCACCCACAGAGAAAGGATCTTATCCTGGAGACCAATATTCTCTGAATGCCTCCACCCCTTCAGCTGGGGTGGTGACATATTTCAGTTCTCAGTTCCTTTCCTCCAAGATGCATTCAGGGCTTGAGAAATGAAGTTAATGTGTGATCCTGCCTAGAAACAAGAACGTTTGTAGTATACCCTGAAGATTACACGGTTTACTTCCAGATGTTCATTCCCCAACCTGTCAGGAGGTAAACAGTCTTTCTTTATGAACTCTCAGGTGCCCAGTCTCTCTGCTAAATGTCAAAACTCAGTTGCCTTCAGGGCCAGTTTGGAGTCACAGGATATATGCCCCATCTAAATTGGCATTAAGGAAAACAAAACTGTGATAACAAACACAACCCGGATCTAAGAGACAGAAATGTAAGCCATGAATTTACTATTCCAGATAGACTGAGCATTTGGATAGTTCTCATTCTCCAGAAATCCCAGGGGAAGAAAAATAACATCAAATTACATTCACATAAGGAATTTTATTTATTGTGCAAAGAGAGGACCATTTGGCTCCAAGAATGTTCTGGGCCCCATTAAGACTGTCCATTTTACAGCCCTAGCTTCAGGTCTTTTCAGATATTAGAGAGCTCCAAAGACCTGAGTTCATGGGCTGGGCACCGATAGGGCCACAGACCCTTCAGCTCCAGTTAAATTTCTGGTGTTGGAGCTGTGGGGGGGCTGTGGATGCTGGTTTCCTGGTCCTGTCTGAGGTCCTGTCGCAGCCCCTTCAGCAGCTGGTTTAAGAGCGTAAGGTTGCTGTCTCTGCCAGGCAGTGGTAGGGGTGGGAGGCAGTTCCCTTTATACTCGATCACTGCCATCTTGGCCCGATCCTGTTCACTCCGATTTGGAATTTGCAGCATTCTCGTGTAGCCCCCATTCTGATTTTGGTACCGTGGGGCCAGCACTTTAAACAGTTTTGGGATCAAGTCCTTCTCCTAGAGGAGAGAGTTGTCAATGAGAGAGCATAGTCAGGCAGTATTGTAGAGGCATTTAACTTTCAACCATTCTCAAAGGTGAGGTCCAAACCCACATACATAGGCCTTCCCTGGTCCCCAATCTGGAATTGTCAAAGTTATGCAGAGGGGCCAGTTACATAGCTTAACACACATATTTCTGTTCACATTTGTCCAGAAATGAGTGCCCTGGCTTAACTCTGCCCATCCCTCCCTCCTTCCCTTGGAGCAATTTGGGAGATAGACAGGATGCACTCACTGTGAGCCAGAAGTCAGCCAAGCGCATGGCTCGTTCGTTGGTGTCTCCTAGCTTCCCATAGTCGATGAGCTGTAAGTATATAATGTAATTGAAGCAACCCCAGCAACAAACGAGACACCCACCTTATTCCTCTAATGCTGGACAACAACTCATTAATTCCACACGCAAAGTATCTCCGCACCCTTAACTCTGCAGCCCTAACCCGTCTTCCGTTTGAGGCGCCAGAGGCATGGGCTCAGTTTAGGGTACTAGGGCATTCAGACTTTGGGCAGGGCTTACCAGGGCAGTCCCACTCCCTCCCCAAAGACAGCAGGACTCTGCCCTACGCAGGGCTGACACCTGCCCCGCCCCCCTCCGCCATGTCCCGCCCCTCACCTTCTCGGCGTAGCCCCTCATCTCGTCCACACGCGCCCATGGCGCTTCGATGCGTTCGTGTCGCACCAGCCCGGTAAGCAAATTCCGCAGCAGGTGGATGCGTGACTCGGGCCCCAAGCCCATGCGGCGGAATACGCGGCCATGGGAGATGGCACCTGCGACCACCGACAGCCGCATGTTCCCAGCTTTTCCCCGCCACTTCGAGGCCGGAAGTGAAACGAAGGGAGGCGGGGCGGAGAGGCGAATTTCCCATGGCGCATGCCCACACCTAGCTGCGTGGTGGACGTGCTTGCGCATGAGTCTCAGAGCCTGCCTCCCTGGCAACCTGGCTGATAGTGGAGAAAAGGGTTGATCTTTTCCGTCGGGGGTGAGTGAGCGGGGCGGGATTCGGGGTTTCTCTCGTGCTGCGTCAGCCCTCTTGAGATTTTAAGGCGACGGGAAGCTCCGCCACGGAGCCTCCTGGGAAAGTGAATATCTGAGGGGAAAGGCCTCAGAATGGGGGCCGGGTCCTGTCTTTGGACCATCCTAGCATGCTTTGAGCAGTTGAGAAAAGGCGTACCAGATATCCTGAACGCATCATTTTTTAAAACAAAATTACTTACAGTAATAATAATGAAATGAAACTAATAGTGATGCCGTGAAAAGGTAAGTCCTCCTAGTTGAACGAAAAATTACAGCACTAAAAGAAAAAGTAATGTACTAATACTTTAAAATAGTATCAGTGTATTTCTTGAAAAAAGAAAAAACTTATACCTACACGTTTATCCGTTAAACTAATGAACAGTCACTTAGTTTTTGTTTGCAAGCCTTAGGTCTGCAATGACAGAATTGCTCCTCTTCACATACTCCTGCTCTGTAAACAGTGTAGTTTTGCCATTCTTACTTTGCTCACACGTGTATTTTAAAAACAGCAGACACCAAATAATTAGAAAAAACCTTAAACATATGGACATCTTGGCAGAGATTTTATACAAATCACATTTCAGATAAATTTTTTAAATTACAGTACGCTCCATGTCTTATTTCTTTGGGATCAATTCTTGAAGCTTTCAACTGTCCCCCTAATTAGAAATTTTCCGCTAAGATATCTTCACTAGAAAACTCATCATAAAGTTCTTTTGGTAAACACATATAATTTTCTTCTGCAAAAGTCATAGAAAATGCCTGAATGATAATGAACATTGACATTGGCATTTACCACTTTAGAAGGCATGCCCAGATCTTGGTAAGAATGATTGCAGCATCAAACATTGCCATTTTGATTTTTTCTGCCTGTACCTCCTGCTGAGAGAAGAGGGCTGGGCCTGCCCTCCACCACTGCAGTGAACCTTTGAATACCTGAGTCCTGTGTTGCTGAAGCCTTGGTGAAGCAGTGTCCAGGGAGCCAGTGCAGGGAGTTCAATCTGGGATTTATTGGTGATGGTGGGAAGCAATTGCTGATTGTCCCTAAGCCAACTTTAGTTCTATTCTGAGAATCCTGACTGTCTAGATATAATATAGGGACTGGACCTTCCTTGACATATTTTTACTTTCAGGTCAGGATCTTAACAACTCCTGAATCCAGTGTTTTTGGAGGGATTGGATGAAGGCAGACCCTGTCACCAGGGTGTCTGGTGGAATGGTGATGCTATTAGGCTTAATTAAAATAACTTTTTCAATATTAGAGTCACTAGGATATTGAGAATAACAACAAATCAAAACACATCCCCAAATGGAAAGAGGAAATCTTGGAAGCAGTTGAATTTAGGAAAATAAATTCCTGACCTATATAAGACCATAGTCGAGGTTTTTAGCAGTGTAGAGGGACACGGCCATTTGGGTAGAAATCAGCATAACCTGTGATGGTTAGGTTTCACTCTGGAAAGGGTGGCTAGCTGTTTCCAACTTGACTTCCTTCTTCATGTAGTGTTCTTTCCCCACCCTGCTTCATTTCCTTGTATTATTGGGCTGTAAAGTCTGCCTGCTGCTGAGATTAACAAGTCCTTCTAGGTCAAGGAAGGACTCTGACTCGTGTATCCTATCTCCTCTCCCCTCTATTCCACCCCACAAGCTAGTACTACGTTTTTCTGTTTAAAAGTCTATCAATACAGGTTTGATATTGATCACAAAAGAACTTTGATTTATTTGGTGTCTCTTGACAATTTCACCTTTATTTAAGACAATTGTTTGTCTTTCCTCTTCTCTTTCATTTGATCAATATTACTGGAAGTTTACTGTGAAGCTAGGCACATTGCTTAACTAGATTTTGTCCCACCTCAACACCAGTATCTCACTAATACTCACAAATGTACCTCAACATGGCATATTCCTTTCTCTTTGGCCTTTCACTGCTGGGTCCAAGTTATTAAAAATATTTCTCCAGCTTGCTTCTCCTTCCTGTGATCCAGAATCCAGACATGTCACTGACTGTACTATTTGCAAAGTATCTCATTTGCTTTTGTTTTAGGTCCTTTCTCTCACCCTAGTTGACATGTTTCTTCACCACTGGGAATTGTTTCTTTCCTCAATTTCCTATTTACCTATCTAATCCTTGAACCAAATGCAGGTTAGACAATAGACAATAGCTATAAACTGGATCCATTTGGAAGGAACCTTGCTGATATCCAGTCCAAGGATTCTTTTTTTTGCTGGGCTAAAATTCCCCCCGCCATTGGTTCTTTTTTTTTTCTTTATTTTGTACATTTAATAATTGAAAACATAAATAATTAAAAACTAAAAAGTAAACACAGATGAATAAATATATATATTTCTCAATTAAATGTAATGGATACATATAATTTTTTTTTTTTTAATCAAACAATATATTCCACAATATATTTGGTTCATAGTAATGCATTCATACAGTATTTGTCCTTTTGTGTCTGGCTTGCTTCACTCAACATAATGTCCTCCAGGTTCATCCATGTTG
>JAKSZT010007815.1:42070702-42100645 GCA_026826555.1 Tolypeutes matacus | reverse complement strand
GTGTTAATTCTTTTAGAAATGCTTGGTAGAATTCACCTGTGAAGCCATCTGGTCCTGGACTTTTCTTTGCTGGGAGATTTTTGATGATGGATTCAATCTCCTTAATTGTGATTGGTTTGTTAAGTTCTTGTATTTCTTGTTGTGTCAGTGTAGGTTGGTTATGCGTTTCTAGAAATTGTCCATTTCATCTAGGTTGTCTAGTTTGTTGGCATATAGTTTCTCATAATATCCTCTTATGATTCTTTTTATTTCTGTGAGGTCATTTGTAATTTTGCCTCTTTCATTTCTTATTGTATTTATTTGCATCTTCTCTCTTTTTTTCTTTGTTAGTCTAGCGATGGGTTTGTCAATTTTATTGATCTTCTCAAAGAACCAGCTTTTGGTTTTGTTGATTTTTCTCTATTGTTTTTCTGTTCTCATTTTCATTTATTTCTGCTCTAATCTTTATTATTTCTTTCCTTCTTTTTGCTTTGGGATTGGTTTGCTGTTCTTTTTCTAGTTTCTCAAGTTGTTCAGTTAAATCTTTGAGTTTAGCTCTTTCTTGTTTCTTAATATAGGCATTTAGGGCTATAAATTTCCCTCTCAAGACTGCCTTTGCTGTATCCCATAAGTTTTGATACGTTGTGTTCTCATTTTCATTTGTCTCAATTTATTTACTGATTTCACTTACAATTTCTTCTTTGACCCACCGAATATTTAGGAATGTGTTGTTCAGTCTCCACACATTCGCAAGTTTACTTTTTTCCTGTCTGTTATTGATTTCTAGTTTCATTCCATTATGATCTGAGAAGGTGCTTTGTATAATTTCAATCTTTTTATATTTATTGAGAGCTGTATTGTGACCTAACATGTGGTCTATCCTGGAGAAAGATCCATGGGCACTTGAGAAGAATGTATAACCCGCTGAGTTTGGATGCAGTGTTCTGTATATGTCTATTAGGTCTAACTTGGTTATCATATTGTTCAAGTTCTCTGTTTCCTTGTTGATCTTCTGTCTAGTTGTTCTATCTAATGATGTGAGAGGGGTGTTGAGGTCTCCAACAATTATTGTAGAAATGTCTATTTCTCCCTTCAGTTTTGCCAGAGTTTGTCTCATATATTTTGGGGCACCCTGGTTACGTGCATAGATATTTATGACTGTTATATCTTCCTGGAGGATCGTCCCTTTTATTAATATATAATGGCCTTCCGCATCTCTTATAACTTTTTTGCATTTGAAGTCTGTTTTGTCTGATATTAGTATAGCTACCCTTGCTCTTTTCTGTTTACTATTCGCGTGGAGTACCAAGGATTCTTATATGTATTAGAATCCTGTTATTCTGAGAATACTGTTTTAAATACATAAAACAAAATATAAAGAATTATTAAGGAAAACAATTATATTGAAATAGAATTTTTAAAAATCCTCCAAATCGGTGACATAATATGTGCTTTTGTACTATTGCATTAAATAGCAACATCTAGTGGTGGATTTAATAAATACTATAACTTTTTGAAGTAGTAATGAATATAGACGATATTCTGAAGTATTTGCAGTAACTGTGATGTGAAAATGTCTGGATAAGTACTCTTTTAAAGTGTATAATTTTAGTGAGGTGTTAAACATTAAATATGTACATGTGTATTTATTTGCTTAGAAAGGGACAGTACAGGTTTTTGTGGGAATATATAATGGAGAAAATTTAACCTCATTTAGTACGTCAGGGAAGGCTTTTCTGAGGAAGGATGTCTAATCTGGAAACTGAAGAATAAGTAGGATTTAGGTGGGTGAAAAAGTAGGGGAAGAGTGTTCTTAGTGAAGGAAATGATTTGTTTGAAGGCCCAGGGGAAGGAAAAAAAAAAAGGCTTTCAGGGCATTTCTGGAATGGAGAAAAGTTCTTTGTGGCTGGAAAGGAAAGAGTGATTGGACAGTGGTGAGTGTTGAGGCTGTGCAGTGAGGCATGGCCATATAAATCAAGTTAATAATTTTGGGCTTGGTTTTAAAAAGCAGTAGGAAGCCACTCTGTTTATTAGGTTTTCATTTTTAATAGATTTCTCCGGCTTCAGTTGTGGCTAATGGGTAGAGAGAGCAAGAGCAGGGAACCCAGTTAAGAAGTGTAGGTGAAAAGATGGTGAATTGGCGGAGATATCAGATAGGAGTGGGGTTTCATTTATTCATTCAAAAGATATTTATTGAATACTTTTATTTTTTTTAAGATTTATTTTATTTGCTTTATTTTTCTTTATTTATCCCTCCTCCCCCAATCCCCCAGATGGTGTGCTCATCTGTCTGCTCATTGTTTGCTCACCAGGAACTGAACGCGGGACCTCCCACGTGGGAGGTGAGGGTCCAACAGCCTGAGCCACATCTGCTCCCTGTTGAATACTTTTAGGGTCCCAACAGGAAACAAGGCACAAGCAAATTATGTATAATGTGGCCTGAATTTAGAGAAACCAGCAAGGGATAGTATAGGACACTGGAACTAGCAATACCTTTTAGTCCTGAAGGAGCAAGGGTGGGGAGCAACTCTTGGAAGTGGGATTGGGTAGCTATGTGGAGGGAATGATATGCAGGAATGGAGGTGGCTGAATCAGTAACCAGACCTCACTCTTCTCTCTCCTTTTCACCATTTGCTGGTGCTGCCCAGTGACCAAACCCATCCAGAAGCTAGAGGGCAGTTAAGCCCACTTTCAGGCCACAGAACAGGACAGAGAAAGATGGCGAGTGTGTCGGGAAAGGCAAAGAAAATATCCAGCACAAGCAAAGAAAAAACCAAGTCCCTACATGCACAGGGCTTCTCTTCTAGGAAAGCTGCCTTTAAACTGAGGTATGCATAAACCTAGGGGTACACAAAGACTTCCTAGGAAATACACTTGGATGGATAATTCTTAGGTAATTTTTTCCAGGTCTTCAACTTCCATATGCCTCTTTTCTAAAACTGATCTGCCTAAAAATGTATCTAATAGAAATAAAATTTTAGGTTCTCCTTTCCCATCTCCCCTTTCACGTTGACCGCTCTCTCACTTTAAAAAAGAAAGCTGGGGAGCAGATGTAACTCAAGCAGTTGAGCGCCTGCTTCCTCATCGGAGGTCCCCGGTTTGGATCCCTGTGCCTCCTAAAACACACATACACACAAACCAAAAAAAACAAACAAACAAGCAAACAAATGAAAAAAACCAACTCAGGGAAGCTGGCTTCCCACATGCAAGGTCCCAGGGTCAACCCTCAGCCACGGTACCTCAAAAAAAAAATAAAAAGCCATTCCTCTTGTCCATCCTGAATCTATTATGTACATTATCCTCCCAAGTAAAAAATCCAAGGAGTTAAGGAAAGCAACAAATCAGAAAATCAAAATATTGGTGTCCATGAAGCCTCCTTTTTGAGGCTTATACAGATTTCTGTTAAGGGTGAAATGTGGCATTAGAAACGGTATTTTGGGCCCATGATAGAGTCTTTTGAAATCAGATATAGTATAGTGGGAGCTGCAAGAATAATGATAATTTTTGTTTAATGACTTAATCTCTTTTAACTCCAGATAATTAAAAAATAAAGCATTGTCTCTATGGAGAATCCTTTTAAGAAAAATCATAGAAATTATTGGTAAGAAATATTGAAAGTGATGCTATCTAATTTCTTCCATGTGACAAACTCAGGACAATGTCACGTACTCTGTCTATCTTAGAATTAGAATATTCTGGATTTATAAAAATCAAACTAGGAAATATAATCTACAGATTGTGTCCTTTGTGCATTTTCATTAATTTTGGTAATGAGAAAAGTGGTAAATCCTGAAGGTAAGATAATCGTGAGCATTTTTTCAGACTCATGGGAGAAACATCTCCATTAGGTTTTTTTTTTTTTTTTTTTTTAAGTTTTATTAATTTATAATTTGCATATTATATAGCTCTTTCATTGGCTTTTGACCAAAGTTTAGATACTGTAAATATGTACTCCTATTTAATTCTGGCTAAACTCTTTTACTTGCTGTCATTCTTCAACTATTTCTCTGCTCATTTATTCATTTCTATCATCTATTTAAGAGATTTGGATTAGCTTTACTTGAATATATTGTGTTTTTTTTTGTTTTTTTTTTTTTGTTTGTTTGTTTTTTATTTTATTTTTTTTTTTTTTGAAATTTATTTTTATTTTTTTTATATATATATACATATATTTTAAGAGGTGCTTAGATTACCCAAAATATTACACGGAACCCACTGGGATTCCTATGCTGCCCACCTCCCACACCTCCCACCACATCCAACACAAACATCTCCCATAGTGTGGCCCACCAACCTCAATGAACTTACACATCCTGGAGCCTTGCCACCAACCATAGACCACAGTTCACACTGTAGACCACACTCTCTCCCACTCAGTTATGAGTGGTGTGTGCTGATTTAAAATGGCCTACATCCATTGCCACAACAGTACTCAGGACAACCTCCAACTCCCAAAGAAGCCCCTGTATTTCAACTGCTCATCCCCTCCCTACCCAAGAATATATTGTTAATTTTATTGTAAATAATACCTTAAACAACATTAATTAATGTAGGTTTTTATGCTCTGCACCCCTGAATGGTGCAATACCTTCTTTTATTTTACTGTTAATATCCAACAAACCCAATCTCATTTTAGCATTGGGTATTATTTATCTAGGAACACATGAACCAATTAAAAAAAAACTGTCCCATCCATTTTTCTAAGATACATTTTCAATCAAAATTATAAGAATTATTCATCAAAAATTTGTAAAATATTTTGTTTAGTTGTGTATTATTAAAAACTGAAATGACAACTGAGCCCCTGAGTAATCAACTGACATTTAAATTTCAATTTTTATACACACTTTGGTGGAATGGAATCTGTGTATGCAAAACACATAACTGAAAAAACCGATTAGTATTATCTACTGAAGTTGAAGGTATGTGATGTTGTACCCCAGCAATTTTACTCTTGGCCATTACCTGATGGAAATGTGTATATATGTGGACCAAAAGATAAATGCAAGAATGTTCAGAGCAGCATTATTTAAAATATCCCCCAAATGGAAACAACTCAACTATCCATCGGTAGTATAATGGATAAATAAACTGTGATATAGTTCTGTAACAAAATACTAACTATACAACAACAAAAATGAACCAACTACAAGATAAATCTTATAAATATAATGTCAAGTGAATGAAGTCAGACACAAAACATACTGTATTATTTCAATTGCAGTATCTGTTTCTATATAAAACTTTACATTTTTTAAAAAAACTTAAAATTAATCTATGGTGTTGAAGCCCTTTGGGAGTAAGTGTGTGGATAAGGGCATGAAGGAGGGCTTCTGGGAGTGTTATTAATGATTTGTAATTATTAATGATTAATATTAATCATTAATTGATTGCAGTTTCGTTACTTCATTTTGTTCGTTTTGTGATCATTCTTTGAACTATGTACATATGATTTGTATACTTTTTTGTAAAGACAACATTTGAATTTTATTTTTTAAATTTGTATGAAAATTACAAAATTAAATTTAAAAATCAATTTTAAAAACTAATGTAATTCACTAGCAAATATGCAAAATATTTATTTCATAAGTGTTGCATCAACAGTATTTTTGTGGATTACCACCAACAGCTTCTACCCAGATTTACAAACAAAACAAAATAATAAATTTTGGGTAAATTTGAGTAGTTATAGTGAGCTACACCAGATAAATTCTTTCTTTTTTTAACAAATCAATTTTATTGATACATGTTAATAAAGCATAAATCCATCCAAAGTGTAAAATCAGTGGTATTTGTTATAATCACATAGTTATGCATTCATGACTTCAATCATGATTTGTGTACTTTTTAGTATAGTTATATTTCAATTAAAAAAAAAAAAAGATTAGCCACATCTTTTACAGCCTTCTGACTCATTGAAAGTATTTCTTGCTGGGTGAGTGTGGAACGATGAATAATAGCCCCCTGCCCACCAAAGATGTCCACATCCCAATCCTGTGAATATTCTATTTAACATGGCAGAAACGATATAATGCAGGTGTGGTTAAATTAAGAATTTCAAGATTATCCTAGATTATCTGGGTGGGTCCAGAATAATCAGTGAGCATTATTTTATCCAATAGAGACTGAATACTTCCTAAAAGTATATTTAAATTATTATGTTGCAATGAGTTTAAACTATATTGAACATTTAGTTAATTTTTTTCTCCTGCTAGCCAGTAGATGGGGGTTTGGGAGTGATACCAGATTATAAACTGAAATAAAGTACTTTATTTAAATGTCTGTTCATCTTCTGAGTTGTAATATAAGCCTTAGAATTCATCCCACATTTCCCTACTGCAAGGTCATATATATTTCTTCTTGGATAAGCCCTTAAAAAGAGGGAAATGAGAATTGGAGAAGTACATATCATCTTATCATTCTCCTTCTCCTATTTTCTATCCCTGTTTTCTGGTCTATCTTTGAGTTTGGGAACTTGGGAGGGAATTTGAACTTGCATTCCTAGACTCCTTACTTTTTTTTAGGAGATACCTGGGATTGAACCCAGGACCTCATCCATGGGAACCAGGCGCACAAATCACTGAGCTACACTTGCTTCCCTCTTTACTTCTTTGTTATCCTCTCTTCTCTCTTTAGGAGAGTGCTTCCCATGCAGGAAAGTTTCCAATAAATACTCCCATTCAGCAGACTTTCACTGAGGATGCAGTGTGATATAAATGGAATATAAAGAAGAGTTTGGTGCTGGCCTGCATGCAGTGGGGAGGAAAACAGAGAAACAGGCATTTAAATGAATGGTGAGTGTAAAGTACTATAGTTGAAGAAAAAGGAGCTAAGACTAACATGTATACTGACTCTTTTTAGGCCCACATCTGTGAAGTCTTCTCTGACCCCCAATCAGTTATATTTTCCTTAGCCTTTTACCAACATTTCCATCTTGCATTTCCATGCCACTTATCACACTTCTTTTTTTTTTTATTTTTTTTATTTTTTTATTTTTAAAGAAGCTTTAGATAACATAAATGTTACATGAAAAATATAGGGGATTCCTATATGCCCCATCCTTCCCCCTCCCACCCTTTCCCACTTTAACAAAATCTTTCATTAGTGCGGTACATTTGTTAAAATTGATGAACACATATGGAAGCATTGCTACTAACCCTGGACTATAGTTTATATTATAGTTTACATCTACCCCACAAAATTTTATAGGTTATGACAAAATGTATAATGGCCTGTATCTGTCATTGCAGTGTCATGCAGGACAATTCCAATTCCTGAAAATGCCCCCATGTTAAACCTATCCTTCGCTCTACTTATCACATTTCACTGTCATGTTTGTTTTTTTTAAAGATTTTATTTATTTATTCATTTATCCCCCCCTTGCTGCTTGTGCTCGCTGGGTCAGCTAACCACACCATGCGGGCGGGCTTGCCTTCACTAGGAGGCCCCGGGAACCAAACCCAGGGCCTCCCATATGGTAAACGGGAGCCCTACTGATTGAGCCACGGCCGCTTCCCAACTGTCATGTTTTGATACTCTTTTCCCACCAGTCTGTGTACATCTTGGGAACAAGATCCATGTCTAATTCATGCTGTAAAGCTTTGGGTCCTGGCAAAATTCTAGACACACAGGAAATGTTGAGAGTGTTGAAACAATGTCAGTGTCAAGCTATGCAAAAAGATGTTTGTTCAAAGATGGTCATTGCAGTGCTATTTATAATAGTGAAAATTTAGGAACCTGGATACCTACTAATAGGCATTTGATTAATTACATACAAGTTATGTTTTCAGGCCTTAAAGTTAATTATGAAAATAGAGTGATATTTGTTGATCTAGAAAGATGCTCATAGTAGATTTTGAGTGAAAAAGGAAATCCCAGAAGAACATGTTACTATGAGCAAAACTTTACATGTTTAACTAAACACCCATATATCTGGAAGGGTAGTCATTAAAAATGTTCACAGGATACATAAATATTTTCAAATGTTCATGGGACATTGTCACAGTGGGTGGAGAGTCACACAATAACCGAGAGAATATTGAATTCCCATCCAGGAGAGCTCTGCCACATTCTCTAACGGAGCAGCAACCGCCCCCCCACCCCAAGTGCAGGGGCAATGACTAGGGAAGGAGGATGATCCATTGATAGGCCCTTGATATTGATGACTATGCTTGTGAGCCTTTGCTCTTGAAATTGAAACTTAGCCTAGTGTTGTGGGATTTCTAAGTGTTGCCTTCTGAGAGCCTCCTAGTTGCTCAAATGTGGCCTCTCTCTAAGCCAAACTCAACATATAAATGTATTACCTTCCCCCCAGCATGGGACATGACTCCTGGGGATGAGCCTCCCTGGCACCGAGGGATTACTACCAAGCACCAATTAGCAAAGCAATTGAAAAAAGACCTCAAATAAAAATGGGGAAAGGTAAAGACAAATTTATATGACTACGAGACTTCAAAGTGAGTTGGGAGGTCGTCAGAGAGGTAATGCGTATGCACATCTCAGCAGGATCTCATAAACTGCCAAAGTAGATACTAGCCCAAATAATGGGGCTCCTGAGGGCTCTGGAGACACCCAGGTCCTATGGTCAGGACAGATAGCTCCGGAGTTTGGTACCTTGCCAGTGGGCTCTACTTTGGAGTTTGTGCTCCTGAGAGTGACAGAGTTGGACTCAATTATGGCTTCCCTACACATGGCTCATCTGTCCCTTCTATTTAAACCTGTACTTGGTGTTGGAGTTTGTAGGTGTATGTCCAGGAGACTGGAATCTTTGGGCTGTCCATGTGCCAACTGGGTCCGGAGCCACAGCAGAGTTGCAACACCTACTCTCCAGTTCATTGGACTCACCCAGGACAGCTAACAAGGAAGTGAGGATTGACAACCACCATACTAAGGAAACAAGAGCACCTGCAACTGCAAGCAAGAGAGTCCCATCCATTGGCTGTATGGGATCGAAGCCCCCCCTCAATTAGAGGTGGAGTGGAATGGACATCACTATCCCAGAATCCTCAGGTTGGGAAATGAACTATGGACTAGAGTAGACTTACTGATTCTACTATAGACATATTGTGATTCTAGCAATAGAAGAAATTATGACATTGATGTGGAGGCAGTGACCACTGGAGGAACTTGGGGCAGGGAGAGGGGAAAACAGTTGTAATACAGGGGCTTTTTCGGGACTTGGGAATCATCCTGAATTACATTGCAATGACAGACATAGGCCATTTTATATCATCTCATAACATGCAGAACTGTGTGGGAGAGAGTGTAGACTACAATGTGAACTATGGTCCATGCTCAGTGGCAAAGCCCCAGGATGTGTTTATCAATTGCAATGAATGTGCCACACTAATGAAGGACGTTGTTTATGTGGGAGGGTGTGGGAGGTGTCAGGAGTGGGACATATGGGAATCCCTATATTTTTTTGTAACATTTGTGTAATCTAAGTATCTTTTTAAAAATAAAAATAAATGTTCATAGAAGTTAATCTAGATTGTGGGATTTTGTGTGTTTTTAATTTTTCTTTATGGTTTTCCATATTTTTTATTTTTAATGAATAACTATTACTTTTAAAAAAGAAAAAAAAAACTTTTTAGAAATTCCATCAAAATCTGATTCTCTTTCTCCTATCCAAAATCCTCAGTGTTGATTTCACAGTGGCTCTCAACAGGGGTGATCCAAGGGACATTTGGCAGTGGGTCAAGACCATTTTTAGTTGTCATGACTTTAGGGAGTGCTACTAGCATCTAGTAGATAGGGGCTGAGAATGCTGCTAAACATCCCACAATGAACTGGACAGTCCCCCACAACAAAGAATTATCAAAACCAAAGTATCAACAGCGTCAAGGTTGAGAAGCCTAGCAGAATTCTTTATCTTGATATGGCTCTTTACTATCATCTGGTGGTGAGAGTAGGGCCTGCAATTTCCATTTCGCTTCCCCCTGAAGAGACTTGGGGCTATAATAACATGGAGGACTATAAGGATAACTGTACTTAGAATGGAGGCGGGAAGAGAGTAAGGAATATCCATAGCTGGGAGAGTCTGATGCTCCTTACTAAGAGCAGTAGTTGCTCCTGAGGCTACCATTTTGTATTTGTAAATCCAACATTAAGATTTCCATTTGCTGGTCTCCTTGTGACTCCAGAGACCCAGAAAAAATAAATGTTTGAGGCAAGAGAGGCTTTAGATAAAATTTATAGACTTTAACCTGACAGATAAAAGGCGGTGGGGTGGGGACAAGGAAAGGAAGAATTTCCACTTGCACTCACAGGTGTCTCCCATTACCTAGGATGATAAAGTGTTAGTTCTGCTAGGAATAATTCCAGTCTGGAGCACTTGGATGCCATGCAGGGATACTTGGTTTGGCTCAGGTTAGGTGTCACCTCCATGTTACTCCTAAGGAATGCATTTGCAAGGCCTCTGCTTCCTTCCTTCTCCCTACCACAAAGCCATCTGGAAAAAGTATTCTTGCTCTGCTCATCATTTTTTCTCTTTTTTCTTCAGTCTCCAGTTTTCTGTTTTCTAATTATAACTTACTAATGCATCGCTCATCTGACAGCTCCTCTCCACTGTTCTCAATAGGACTGTGGGCACTGTTCACTTTGCTGCCTGCTGATCGCTTCTGGAAGACCTAGAAAGGATTCTGCTCTCTTCTTACAGGGGTTGGGAAGAGGAAACTGTTACGTAGTCCTTATTTCTTTTTTGCACTGTTTATTCTCCATAATTCCATTGTACCTTTGTGAGGAGCATAAAAGAAGACAAATAAATAGAAAGATGTGTTTTTCTTAGGATAATTCATTACTATAAAGAAGTCTGTTTTTCTTAAATTTAAATATATATTTAATTCAATCTCAATAAAGTATGGGAAAAGATGGCTCCTTCAAAAACTGATAGCCATGAGAAAATAATATTATCTACCTTATATCTTCCACAAAAAATAACTTGTAAAAGCATCAAATGTCAAACTAAAAATATAGTAAAAGTACTAGAAGAAAATGAGATCAGATATTATCCTTGTTGTTGATGTTATTACTGATGTGGAGAATGTCATTCTAAGTAAGAGACAAAACTATATGCTATAAAGGAAAAGACCTGCATATGTGCCTACATAAAACTTATTTCTGCTAGTTAAGAAATGGTATATATAAAGTAAAAAGGGAGGTGTCAACTGGGAAAGAAATATTTTCAACACCTGTGTGAGATAACTGATTTACTTCATATATAGAAGGTCTTACAAATAAATGGAATCCAACAACTGAACATAAAAAGCAAGTGACAAGAACAGTCAATAGAAAGGGGAAAGAAATACCAAAAGCTTGTAAATAACTGAAAGATCCCAATATCACTAACAAATAACAACAAATTTTTAAATGTGAGATTATTTTTTTAATAAAATTTGGTTGATAAGGGTGTGAAGATACTGACAAAGTCAAATAATTGTTAGATATTAGAGTATCTAACAATTAAAAATCACTTACCCTATGACTCAGCAAGTCCCCTTAAATGAAAATGAATCTTCAGATATATTCATCATTGCAGCATTTAAATTTTTGTAATAGCAAAATCAGGAGATACTCCTAAATGACCATCAGTAGCTGGTTAAGTAAAATATTGTGTACCTGTGAAGTGAATAAATAGAATGAAGCAGCTGTATATGTGTTGATATGAGAGATCGCCAAGATAATTTAATTGAATAAAATGGGAGGGGTTTTTGTCAGTTTGGATCCTCCAAGCAGCAGGCACCAAGATAGCAGCAGACATGTAAGAAATGTACTGGGTGAAATGCCTATGATGGATAAAGGAAGATAGAGTAGTAGTAGGCAAGGAAAGCCTCCAGACTGCAATGCAGGTCTAACACCTGAGAAAAGACAGAGGGAAGGAACAACTGGGTAAGAGACTTTCAGACCTTTAGTGCATTTCTGAGCAAGTCTCAGCCAGGCTTATAGGGAAATCTTGCAGCGAAGATTTCCAGTTGCAGGAGTCCCGTCATGAACAGGATTGGGCCAGCACTAGTAATCTTGGAATGCTCAGTCATTGACTGGGGAAAGCCTATGGAAGGTATGACCTCAGTGTGAACACCAAGATGGATTCAAAGGGGTGGCAGCTGGAGGCTCTCAGTCAACTATGCTCCTTGCAACAGGTTCTCTTGAGTGAGATCAAAGTGGTACACCTCCATGACCAGCATAGTCCACTTCCTGTGCCATTATCATCCAGTTCTCCAAACACATTTGGAGAACAGCTCCTCCATGGTGCCTGTTGGCCTCTTTTCTTCAGGAGAAACTTAGAAGTGGAATGTTAATGATATGAACTATAGCCTACATTGCTGCAGTTGGTTTTGGGGGTGTGATTATGTTTATCTTATTCCTTTTTCACTATCCATTCTAAATTTCTTTCATTCTCAGCAGTCACCTTGGCAGGTTGTGGTGGCTAACATGGTGGTATGACCTAAACCTTTATTCCTGAAGCATCTGAGCCCTTGGTAGTTATTTCTTTCTCAGGCCAGAGTTGCTATGTCTTTTTACAGTAATATTTGAGCAAGGTGTACCAAGAGGTGCCCAAGTGGATCACTAGTTTTCACACATTTCTCCCACTTTATATTGTGTCAAAGTAGTCCTGCCCCCTGCTGATCCAAGTCAGTCACCCCTGCCAAGATGTTGACTTTTCTCCTTGCCTGCTGGAGACTTTCTCCTTGCCTGCCTGCTGGATATGAGGAGTCCAAAGTACTACAGTAGTATCTATATTTGCAATGAAATTCTTGCTATGTTGTGACCAGAGTGTCCTCCTCTTTGGGGATCAGGACCTCTGTCCCTGCAGAGTAGGGATGGGAAGCCTAATGTCCCAGTAGATCATTGGGAATAATGGTAAGTGGGGCCATTCCTCCTTCTATCCATATCATATATTATTCCTATTGTGGAAAGCACCATATAGAGGTCTCTGATTTAATATATGTAATGCATCCTGAAGGATGAGACACCATCCTAGCAGAGTACTGCTTCCAAGCTGGTACTTCAGCTGTGCCTTCAGTAAGTCTTCCTGCAGTCTATGAGGCTGGCTACTGCTGTATGGTGTATGATATGATCAGGGGATCCCATGGGCCATTCAAGCACCTTCTTTGCTATGAAGTGAGTGCTCTGCTTGGATGCTAAATTGTATGGGATTTTATACCTGTGGCTCAGGGATTATTCATCCCTCCAGTAGTGCTAGTTAAGGTTGTGCAGGCAGGAAAGGTAAACCCATACCTGGAAAAGGTATCCCTGTGAAGACGAACTGTTGGCCTTCACAGGATGGAAGGGGTCTGTGATGGTTTGAAGTTCTTTATAGATATCCCCCCAAAAAAGAGAGATTATTGGAAGGATGAGTAGCATGATGGTCTGGGCTACTTACTTGTGTTTACTCATGCCCTCTCTTCCTGCTTAAACTTCATCTTGGATATACCATTTCTGCCAGCTGCACCTGGGCCTGTCTTACTTTTATGACTTGGTGGGTCCCACATAATAAGCTCATAAAGAATAGTTTTCATCACATAATCACTTTGTGCCCCATGGTTAAGTGTTCAGTAACTACCCAGGATGAGTAACATATCAGAAGCTGTTTCTCAAAACTGCTGATGGCATGATCTTGCTCTAGAACCCCATGTTACGATTCTCTTACTGTGGTTTGCCATAAACTAGGGGTCAACAAACTTTTACTATGAAGGGTCAGATAGTAAATATTTTAGGCTTTGTGTGGGCCACACGTTCTGTTGCAACTGCTCATCTCTGCTATTGTAGTGTAAAAGCATCCATAGAATTATATAATGAATGAATGTGGCTGTATTCCAGTAAACTTTTTTTCCAAAAATGGTGGCATGCTGATTTAGCTCATGGGCCATAGTTTGCTGGTGCTGACCCTTGCCATAAACTCCAAAGTGAATCTTTTACCACCACCCACACATCCAACATCATAGGTCTGCTGGATCATATGGTGCAAGCAGTTGGTCTACTTACACCATGGCCTGAACCTTCTGCAGAGTTCTTTCCTCTTCCAGATCCCATTCAGAGCTCGCAGTCTCCTTGTGTATTAGTCAGCCAAAGGGGTGCTGATGCAACGTACCAGAAATCTGTTGGCTTTTATAAAGGGTATGTGTTTGGGGTAAAAGGCCCTAAAGAGTCCAACTCAAGGTTACTTCCTTACCAAACTCTGTTGCCATGTATTGAAGCAAAATGGCGGGTGATGTCTGGGAGGATTCAGCCTTCCTCTTCCCTCTTAAGGCTCTGTGGGTCCAGCTTCTTTTGATCTCAGCTGTAGGCTGGTATAGGGCTCATCTCTCCCCAGGGCTCCAGGATCAAAACTGACAAAATTCTCTCTTCCATGTCTATGGAGCCCTCTCACTCTCCCTGTGTATCTTCTTCTGTGTCTTCTTGAGTGAGTGCCCATTTATATCAGTCCACCAAGGGTGCTTAACCTGAGTTACACCCTACTGACATAGAATCAAAACCCTAATCTTAACATAATTTAATCAAAGACATCACAGTTGAATCTAATACAATCAAAGGGGATCACACCAGAGGAACAGACCAGTTTACAAACATAATCCTTCTTTTAGGAATTCATAAATAATATCAAACTGTTACATGCCCCATTGCATTTTTTTTTTTTTTAATTTTACTGTATTTTTGGCCCCTTTCTCTAATGTTATTTGGGCCTTCTATCTTTTTTTAAAATTCAGAAATAAGCAACTTAATTATCTGGCCTGATCAGCATATAACTGAATAAACTGGCTATTTGAAATCCCAGAGGCTTATTCTTACAGAGTTGCTTATGTATTGTTTATTTTTAAAGTGTGTGGCGCAGGGAGGAGAGAACACAGTGACAGCCTATGCCTCCTACCATCATCATTATGGAGTTTCTACCAGAAATGTTTAATATTAATTTAATTATAGGAAAAAATCAGACAAGCCCAGATAGACGAACATTCAGGCTTAGAGCCTTCATATTGAGCAAGCTTCTGTATGTGAACCAAGAAGAACTGCAGGAGAATTTAGAGATGATTTTTTTCCCTATTGCCTCCTATTTCTATTATTTAGATTCTGAAAGTGAGCCAGCCAGCAAGTAGACCATTTGCTCTGGAAATTAAACTAATTTAGTATACAACATGGCAAAGTCCATTCATTACTTAACTGAAACAGCTCTTCTTGGTTAAAGTTTATTGAGCTCATTACCTCAGACCAGAACCCAAGAGAAAGCAGCTGCCTAGAGCATGTATTACTAAACTAATAAAAGCTGGATTCACACTGTGCAACTTGAAGTTCTCCTCTCTTTACTCCCAATCACCCGGTCTCCCTCAGGTACTTAATGCCTGGCTAAGATATCAGCATTCTCAGAGTTTGCTTCCACAGTATTTCTCAGCACTACCTCTATCTGTTTTATGACCAATCTTAAAAGTGCCTTATCTATATTTTAGTTCCTACAAAAAAAACCACACTTTTTGAACTTTTTAATCTTTGTTTTGGTGTGCTCTCATCTTTATTCATTCACTCTTTACTTTTTTGTATCCATTCTTTAAAAATAAGTAGGGTTTGGGAAGCGGCTGTGGCTCAATCAGTGGGGCTCCCGTTTACCATATGGGAGGCCCCGGGTTCGGTTCCCGGGGCCTCCTGGTGGGGGCGGGCCCGCCCGCACGGCGTGGTTGGCTGACCCGGCGAGCGCAAGCAGCAAGGGGGGGATAAATGAATAAATAAATAAAATCTTTAAAAAAAAAAAAAAAAAAAATTAGGGTGTTGAGCTATTTAATTTACAGTAATTATCCCTTTCTCGTAAGTAATAAGGCTTTAACGATCTCTGAAGTACTACTTTAACTGTGCTTCACACATTTGATATATAATATGGTCTGTTCCACTGCAATGCACATTTTTGTAAGTTTATTTAGTTTATTGGTGGTTGGTAAATAGTGGAATTATGTTAGTATAATGGTGAAGTAGCATGGACTTTTATATAATTTCTCCCAGCACATCAGTGTTTTGAAGCTATGATAGACAAGCTTTCTAATAATTAAACAGAATATTTTAGTAATACCTTAATTATGCAGAAGTGATTTTCTTTAGTTCAAGTAGTGGCTGGTTTTTTGGTTACATGAACCTCCATGCTTTCCACTCTGTTAACCTATTTGGTGAAATTGTGGGTGCAGATATAGAAACTGCATGATCCCATTATAGAATAAATGGATCGATGAAGAAGGCTACATAATGAATCAGACTTTTAGTTTGATTAAACTGGTTTCTACTGAATGTGGACACCCTCAAGGATATGCATATTATAAAAGGATATAGGAACCCCAGAGTTAAGGCTTCAAACAGTAACACACATATATTTCTATAGCAGAAAAAGAAACATTTTAATCTTTGCATTTCCATCACAACTTATCCTTTCAGCCATGAATATATCAATCTGAAACAGACTACTATAGGTATTTTTAGAAGAAATTAATTACCATGGTTAAAATTGTAGCAGAGAGAAAGGAAGTACTTTGCCTTGAAAGCATATACACTTGAGAAAATGTTTTTGAAAAGTATTTTTAGATACTTCAACTTCAAACTAAGAGAAAATTCACAATATGAAAACAAAGTATTTAAGGGTTAATATTCTATAATCTACAAATGTGAAAATTACTACTTTATAATTTATTAACTACACTTTGTTTTGTGAGTCTTCATGTGCATCAGGGATCTTGCTTATATTAGTTTCTTTTTTCTCCCCTACCAACTCATTTTTTTTTTCATTCAGCCTTTTTTTAAAAACAATTTATTGAAGTATATCATTCATATGTGAACATACATAAACTATAAGTGTTCGGTAAACATTGTGAACTTAACAAAACAAACATGCATAACAGCATACAGGGCTCCCACACATCAGCCCACCACAAATACTTTGCATTGTTGTGAAACATTTGTTAACAAATTATGAAAGAGCATTGTCAAGGTATTGCTTCTAACTGTAGTCCGTATCTTACTCCTCTATATATTTTTTAAAGGATTTATTTACCTTTATCCATTTACACCCCCCCCCCCGTTTTTGCTGTTTTTGTGTCCATTCACTGGACAACTCTTTCTGTCCGTTTTCTTCCCTCTTTTCTCATCCTTCTCCTCCTGTCTTCACTGGGATTCAATCCTCAGAACCTCCGATGTGGGAGAGAGGTATCCTACCGCCTGCGCCACCTTAGTTCCTGGTTTTTCTGCACATCTCGTCTTTGCTCTCCCTTGTGTCACTCTCCTGTTACGTTATCATCTTGCAGCATGGTTCGCAAGGCCTGGCGGCGCACCCATGCACAGGGCCTGGGGGGCTCACCCGCTCAAAGGGCCTGGCTGCGTACCCGCGCATGGGGCCTGGCGGCTCACCCGCTCATGGGGCCTGGTGGCACACCTGCACGCGGGGCCCTGGGGGGCTCGGCCTGACAGCGCACCTGCACACAGGGCCTGGTGGCCCACGTGCCTTCTATATTTTTCTTTTTTTTTTTCTTTTTACCAGGAGGTCCCAGGGATCGAACCCAGGTCCCTCCATATGGGAGACGGGCACCCAACCATTTGAGCCACAACCGTCCCCCTGCTATATTTCTTAAGGTTGACCAAAGATACCTAGAGGTACAGTCTTTTCCCATATAGGATGGTCATATAATAAATCAGGCTTAGTTTACCACAGCGTTCTAAAAACCAGACCTAGGGAGAAAACCTAGGTCTGGGGACACATGCATGGTTTCTAATATAGCATATGTTTAGCCTACCCTGATTATCACAAAATCAGGACAGTAAGAATATTTGCATCTGCCAACTCATTTTTAACTTCAGATGCACAGAATTGAGTTGGTCATATTGTTCAATTCATAGTATACCATGTGTCTGAGCAAGGGCTTCATGGTTATTCCCTTTTATTACTATCCCCACACTTCATAGTCACTCACTTTAATGTGTTTGATATTTGACAATGTGTGTGACTTTGTAACTATCCTTGTAACACAAACAGTCTCGTTTTGTATGGGTGTATATTATTAATATATAAATAGTTGTATAATATAGACTTTGTTCTAGTTCTTAGTTTTTCTACCTCTTGTGTAGTTCCTCCATGTGCTCTCTAAGATGGAGCCACATTGTAGTAAGACTTCTTATATGGTGGCTGAAGACTCCATGAGCAAATGTTCCAAGACAACAAGGTGGAAACCGTGGCATTTTTATGACCTGTTCTTGGAAACGTAGAGGTCAGCACTCTATTGTTGAGGCGATCACAAAGCCTGCTCAGTTTTAAAGGGAGAGGACATGGACCCCACATCATGATGCAAAAAATGTCAAGGAATTTGGAATCCTGTTTCAACTGTTGTGGTTCCTTAAGAAGTTAATAAATAAGAATAGCTGTATATGGTGGATTTTACTTATGACAGACACCATTTTGGCATCAACCATTGACATAACTAGCTGTCAGATTTCTTATATAGCATTTTCTCTTATTTTGAGCTGGGTATGCTATAGTACACCTGAAGCAGAATCCAGTCACAGATTAGAATAGCTTACATTTTTTATCACTTTCTAACTATGGAACACTTAACATTTGGCATTCATTTTCTTAAATGTAATTTCCACAACACTCTTATAAAGTAAGTACTGTTATTAATATTGTTATTAACCTGTAGGCTGGTGTGCACAGATTCAGCTCTGCTGGTTATGAAGATGTTGAAATACCATCACACTGGGTGGGAAATGGCTGCTGCCTCAAGGGCATCCCTTGTTCTCCTGGTCCCTTGACCACACCAGACTTCTTACCTAATCCAGTTGCATCCAAAGTGTAAATTCCCAGCACACAGGGAGCCACCCCCCACTCAGACTGGTCATTGCTTCTGCCGTTCAGTTGCTAAACATTTTGAACATCCCTCCTGAATACCACCATTTTACAGATAAAGTAACAGACATAGAGAGGAGAGGTTCAAGGATTTGTCCTGGCCACACAGCCAGGATTCAACCCAGGAAACCCTCATCTGCTTCCTATGTTGTAAACCAGTTATTCACAAGGAATATGTGGTCTGTGAATGCTTGGCGAATAAACCAGCACTAGCAAGGTTCTGTAACCTCTTATTTTTCTCCAAATTATAGAAAAGAAGTTTGGAAAAAGAGAAAGATGACTGTGGGTCCTGGAGGTTAAAATACGTAGATTTGGCCAGGGAATTTACTCCAGTGTTGTTCGTCCCTCCCCAACTCATCCCTTCCTTCCCAGCTAGACATATATGCAGTATATTAGAAAGGGCACAGGCTTTAGCTTTAAGTCTTTAAAACTCATGTCTTAGGAATGAATCTGAGAACACTGGCATAAATAAAGTTTACAATCAGTTTTATTCACAGGCTTTATGAAGCATTCAAAAAGATAAGAGACTTGCAAAGAAAAAAAGATGGATTTGAACTAGTTTGGCTGTCTGACAGCCCCCTTGGGTTTTCCATGGGGAATGTGTCCAGGGTGGGGGAAGAAGATTGGCAGTCAGTGTCAGGTAAAGCATTCACCAGGTATAAAATGCACCCAACAAAGGCCAGCAGGTGTTTTATAACACTTAGCAAACCTTGGCCTTAGCCACACTCCGAAACCACTTATATTACCAGAAAAATGTATAATTCTGCCACCCCACAAGCCAGTTATTGTTTCTTGAATATATAAATATATTGAAGCAAAGTCCAAATATCTGAAAATGTTGCTACATCATTCTTCTGTGATCTTTTCCTGACTTCTGCACCCAAGGAAATTCAACATTGTCTCACTTGGATTTGTCTTGCAAGTCCTAGGATTTACCTTTTTTATGTCTGATTAGGGTCTTGCCATGCGTGTACGACTGCTTGAAAGAATGAACTTTCAATTTTTGCTGTGATATTGATTAGCGGGTTGGATGATGATAAATTTGGGGTGGAATTGAGAAATGGGAACTGCCTAAGTCTTAGAGTTCAGCCACCGATTTGCCTTTCCTAGGACAAATCTTCCACATCCCTCCCTCCCTCTTGCCCCAGCTTCTCAGACTAGTCATCTGAAGGAAATTGAGAAGAGAAGGGAATACTGAAACCATGCTTGGATCAAAGTCGGGCTGTGGGAACAATTAATTCTCTTAAAGTCATCCCTGTTTTTCTCTTCTCACTGCCTGGCAATTCACCCCATCCTAGCAAGTGTTTGTCCTGACCTTCAGGCCTAGCATTGTGATATCTCTGCTGTATTCCTATCCTTTTTGCTCCAGGGGGCTCTTGCTCATTTCCTTCCTGTGTTCTCTCCAAAAGACTCTTCCACTCACCCACTGGGCATAATTAGAGTAAATGACTCTCTTTGTAAAGATCTCAGCCATTCTTTTCTGAGCATCAACTAAGTGTGAGGCCCCCTGTTAAGCAAAGAAAATATATGATGAATAACTTGGCAGTTGCCCCCACAAACCCTGTTTTATGGAATAGGCATAAAGAAGCATTATGTAAGTCAATAATGAAGTTAAAAATGGTAAAGTACAATGGTTGAGGAATATATCTCATATAATATACTCAGGTAAGAGTTACTAAGTCTACCTGTGTTTTCTTTTCAGATGCAGTTCAAAGGCTACCTCCCTCCAAAGAATTCCTTGATGAGCATCCAGTTGTGTTGTTCTTCTACTTTGACCAGTTGACCAACTTTCCTACTTCATGCTTTCTACTAACTTACTGCGTTATATTTTAAGTCCCACTGAATAGTCAGTTATGTCTATTCTGCTTTATGCACTGCTGGATTCAATTTTCTAACATATTATCATTTAGAATTTTTTCATCTTCATCAATTAGATTGGTCTATAACTTTTCTTTCCTTTAGCATACTTGACCAATATTGGTGGCATGGCTGAAATAGTCTTATAAAGTGAATTTGTTGCTCCCCTATTTTCTCCCTTCTCCAAAATAGCTTATGAGACAGGCATTTCTTGTTGAATATCTGGTTAACCTATAAAACTTGGTCTGGGGTAATTCTGGGGTGGAAAAATGGAAAACATAATCTATTCCAATTAGCTATTCTTGCTTTACAAATCCCTCAAACGTAGTATGGGTATAAACCAGTTTGTCCATTCATTGTTTGATGTGTGTTTGGGTTGTTCCAGTTTTTAGCTTTTATAATAAATCTGTGAACATGTGTATACACATCTTTACTTGGACATATGATTTCATTTATTTTGAGTAAACCCCTAAAAGTAAAATAACAGAGTCATATGGTGAATGTACATCTGTACCGTTTGGCATTCACACCAACAAGCCATGTGAGTTGCACTTGCTCCACATCCTTGTCAATACTTGGTATTGGCAGCCATTTAAGGGGGTGTGAAATGATATCTTGTGGCTTACTGTTGAATTTCTCTGATGACAAATTATTTTGAACTATTTTTCCTGTGCTGATTGACTAAAAGCATGTCTTCTTTTGTGAAGTGTCTATACAAATCTTCTGCCCAGTTTCTTTTAGTGTTATTTCTTATTTTGAGTTTTAAGGGTATTTATATATTCTGAATACAAGTTGTTTGTTAAATGCATGTTTTGCAAAATTTATCTCCTGTTCTGTCGCTTGACATTTTATTTTTACAAAGTCTTTTGAAAAGCAAATATTTAAAATTTTGACTAAGTCAATTTTATCAAGTTGTTCTTTTATAATTTGTTATTTTTGCATCTAGTTTAAGAAATTCTTATTTAACCTATTGTCACAAAGACCTTATTGTTTATATTGTTCTCAAAATTTAATAATTTTACGAGTTACATTTAGATCAATGATGCATTTTTGTGTTAATCTATGTTTGTAATGTAAAGGAATGGTCTAGGTTCATATTTATTTCCATGTAGACATCCAATTGTTTTGGCACTATTTCTTGAAAACATTATCTTTTATTTCCTTAATTCAGATGGCAACTTTATAAAAGATTGACAATAAAAGTGTGGGTATATATCTGCTCTCTATCCTACTATAAAACATTGCAAAGAGAAATTTTAAAAGATCTATATAGAAAGGTACCCCATATTCATAGATTTGAAGAATCAATATTGTTATTAATCCATAGATTCAGTTATTTATAGATTAAATGCAATCCTAATTACAATCCTAAAAGTGTCTTTTTAAGAAATTGTCAAGCAGAGTTGAAATATACATGGAAAGGCAAAGGACCTCAAATAGCGAAACAATTTTGAAACAGGAAGATAAAATGAGAGGAATTAAACTATCCAATCCAAAACTTCTCTAACGTTATTGTAATCAAAAGTATAATTTTAGATTTTAAGAAATGTTGGATATATAGTAGAGAGATTTCACACATACGTTTCCTGAATTTCTCCTAATGTTAACAAAGCCTTTCATAACTATGAAATTTGTGAAACTAAGAGATTAACATTGGTACATTACTTATGTACTAAATTTTAGAATTTATTTGAATTTCATTATTTTTTTCTGCTAATATTCCTTTTCCAGTATCCAATTCTGGATCCTGCATGCATTTAGTTGTCATGTCTCCTTATTCTCCTCTGATGTGTGACAATTTCTTAATCTTTCTTTTTCATGGCCTTGACAGTTTTGAAGAGTACTAATCAAGAATGTTATATAATGTCCCTCAATTTGTATTTCTCATATGTTTACATTGGGGCTATGGGTTATTGGGAAAAATATAACACAAAGTGCCTTTTTCATGACATCATGTCAAGGGTACATGGTATCAAGGAAGAGGGTTCTTTTAATGGATGTTGACATGCTCCACTTTGATTTTCCCTCTCCATGTCCATAATGTTTTCCATAACACAGCACTCTTTTTATCTTTCAATCACTTGAGTCCCATTTTCTGGACCATATTGCTAGCCATTGCCTACTGCCCAAGTACTGATAAAAATCAATGCCACACCATCATTGTTATTATTTAGTTCCTTTGATACCCTGAGGGCTATCACGGTTAATTCTGCCCATTAGCAGATTTATCTCTTCTATTTTCAATGTGCAACCATCAACCATTTACATTGGAGCTGCTTTCCTTGCTGAATGTCTAGCCTTCTATATTTGAGCTTCCATCTGTAAACCATGCTGCTTGTTTGACTTTGTCTGAAAACTAACCATAGTGAGCAGCCTATTCTGTTGGTGTTAAGAATCTCAATGGGTTCTAAGACAGGGCCAAAGGCATGTGACCCACCTGTTCATTTATGTAACAGGTATCCCCAATGGTCCCCTATTGTTGTTGATTTTGAATATACCATTTCCATTTAATGAAGGAAATTTTTGTGTATTTCCTTCCCTGTTGTAATGATAACTTGTCATAATCCAAGACATCTGGATATTTCAGATGTCAATAATTCTATCTTTCACAATAGCAGAGGTTTCAGTTAAATCCCAATAACAGGTTAATAATTGCCTTTTAAATGGACCAAAACCTTAAGCATGTTTCAAATAATTTTCTAGCCTCAAATCCCAAAATTTGTCACTGGGTGGCAGTTGTGAGCTTTTGCCAAAGCCTCCAATCAGCACAGTGGCACCTAGAAGACTCCTGTCAATGTTATGTAAGCATGGGGGTCATAATATCGAAAAGGTCTGGATTGTGCCATGGCTCCAGGAAACCTGCTGTGACTCCAAGCTCCACTCAAATTCAGCTTGTTTCCTGGTGAATTTGTTAATAGGCACTAATACAATTAAAAAGGTATTTTCTCCAGAAACAAAACTCAGTTTTGTACCCCTTATTTCAATTTTGGAGCTGAAAAACGACAATAGTTAAGTTTGATTGTCTAACAGATGTCTTCATGCATCCTGTTAAAGTTATGCCTAAAAATTTCACCTTTTCCACTGGGCTCTGTTCTTTAATTGGGTTAATCAGCCATTTTCTGGTGTCAGAGGGTTCATAAGCAGTTGTTATTCAGCCTTAGTTTGGTCTTTGGATTGAGATATGAACATTGTATTACCAATTATGAATTGCAGTAATTTAATTGAATCAAGTCAAACTCTCCTCTCCCCAGGTTCTGGCAATAAGCAGGAAAATGTAGATAACCTTTGGGAACATAGTAAAGGCCTATTGGAGTCCATCTCACATGAATGGAAATTTTTTTTTTTTAAGATTTATTTTATTTACTTTAAAGAAAAAAAATTTTTAATTTTTCTTTATTTATCTCCCCCTTCCCCCAGATGGTTCGCTTGTCTGTCTGTCTGTCATTGTTTGCTTGCCTTCTCCAGGAGGCACCAGGAACCGAACCTGGGACCTCCCACATGAGAGGGGAGTGCCCAACAGCCTGAGCCACATCCAGCTCCCCACATGCTGAGGCATCATCTGCTTGTTGTGGCGGGGTTGAAGTCTGTTTGTCTTCTTTTAGGAGGCACCAGGCCAAACACAGGACCTCCCATGTGGTAGGTGGGCGCCCAAGTGGTTGAGCCACATCTGCTTCCTGGAAGTTTTTTAATATATATTTTTTATTAGAGAAGTTATGAGCTTTCAAAATCATGCATAATGTGCAGAATTCCCATACCCTTGTACCAACACCTTACATAATTGTGGAACATGTGTTACAGATTATGAAATAACATCAGACTATTACCATATGCCCCCTATTAATTTTTTATTTATATTAATTTTTATTTATTTAATAAAATTTTTATTTATTTATATTAATTTTTTAAACAAATCAATTTTATTGATACATATTAATAAAGCATGCAGTTCATCTATAGTGTACAATTAGTGGTATTTGGTATAGTCATATAGTTGTGCATTCATCAGTTTAATCATTATTAGAGCATTTTCATTATTTCAATAATAAAAATAAAAAAGCAAGAAAATTCTTCACCTCTCAGTCTTTCTATACTTCCCATGCCATACATAGCTGCTATGCCTGGCTATTCTTGCACATTTATTTATTTATTTATTAAGCAATTTTATTGAGATATATTTACATACCATACGATCTATCCAAAGTGTATAAAAATGGCTTTTAATATAATCGCAATGTTGTGCATTCATCACCACAAAAAATTTTAGAACAATTTCATTACTCCAAAAAGAAAAATGCCACACCCTTAGCCGTCACCTCTAAATCCCTCTATCCTTCCTTCAGCCTTATATAATCACTAATCTAATTTCATCCTTATAAATTGATTTATGTTTATATTTTATATAAATGGAATCATACAATATATAGTACTTTGTGTCAGGTTTTTTTCACTTAGGATAATGGTTTTTTTGTCCGATATTAACATTTTGTAGTATTAACACATATTGTTTCAGTTTCAAAGAAAAACGGTCTTATATATGCAATTTTACCCGTATTTATATTTCACATGCAGATTTACTATGCTATACAGTCCCATGTTACATTTTTTAGCTTTCCTTTGAGTAATATACATGACCTTAGACTTTCCCTTTCAACCACTGTCATACCCATATAATAGTACTACTCATTACAAACATTATGTTACGCCTTCACCTTTTCTATTCCTTTCCAAAGATTAATACACATCCTTTTTACCAATTCTGTACAAGTTAACCCTCAGCTTTCCATTGTCTAACCTCATTCTGTTTTCCAGTAACCTATATTCAAGTTATTAACTCCATGAGATTGCACAATATATTAGCTTATAGTAGCACAGTCGTCCTTTTGTGTCAGGCTTGCTTCACTCAGCATAATGGTCCTCCAGGTTCATCCATGTTGTCATATGCTTCACGACTTCATTTCTTCTTACATCTGCATATATTCCATTGTGTGTATATATCACAGTTTGTTTATCCATTCGTAGTTGAGTTGTTTCCATCTTTTGGGAATCATGAATAACACCACTATGAACATTGGTGTGCAATTGTCTGTTCATGTCATTGCTCTCACTTATTCTGGGTATATACCCAGTAGTGGTATTGCCTGGATCACTTGGCAAGTCTATATTCAACTTCCTTTGGAACTACCAAACAGTCCTCCGCAGTGGCTGTACCATTCCACATTCCTACCAACAGTGAATAAGTGCTCCTGTATCTCCACATCCTCTCTAAAACTTGTAGTTCTCTGCCTTTTTAATAGTAGCCATTCTAATAGGTGTGAAATGATATCTCATTGTAGCTTTGATTTGCATTTCCTTAATCACTAGTGATGTTGAACATTTTTTCATGTGGTTTTTTTTTTTTTTTTTTGTCATGTATATTTCTTTGGACAAATGCCTATTTAAATCTTTTGCCCATTTTTAATTGGGTCATTTGTCTTTTTATTGTTAAGTTGTAGCATCTCTTTATATACCATGGATATTAAACCCTTATTAGATATGTGATTTCCAAATATTTTTTCCCATTGAGTTGGCTTCCTTTTCATACTTGTGACAAAGTACTTTAAAGTGCAATGGTGTTTAATTTTGAGGCAGTCCCATTTATATATTTTTTCTTTTGTTGCTTGTGCTTTGAGTGTAAGGTCCAAGAAACAACCACCTACCACAAGGTCTTTAAGGTGTTTCCCTACATTTTCTTCTAGATGTTTTATGGTCCTTGCTTTTATATTTAAGTGTTAGATCCATTTTGAGTCGATTCTTGTATAGAGAGTGAGATAGGGGTCTGCTTTCATTCTTTTGGTTATGGGTCCAGTTCTCCCAGCACCATTTGTTGAAGAGACTGTATGTCTAGTTAACATGGCTTTCATAGGTTTGTCAAAAACCAGTTGGCCATAGAAGTGAGGGTTTATTTCTGGACCCTTGATTCTATTCCACTGATCAATGTGTCTATCTTTATGCCAATACCATTCTGTTTTGACCACTGTAGCTTTGTAATAAGTTTCAAGGTCAGGCAGTGACCCACATTGCTATTCTTTTTTAGAATGCTTTTGGCTATTCGGGTGCACTTTCTCTTCCAAATAAATTTGGTAATTGCCTTTTCTATTTCTGTAAAGTAAGCTGTTGGAATTTTGATTGGTATTGATTTGAATCTATAAATCAGTTTGGGTAGGATTGACATCTTTACGATATTTAGTCTTCCAGTACATGAACACAGAATGTCTTTCCATTTGTTTATCTGGTTAAATTGATTCCTAGGTATTTGAGTCTTTTGTTGCTATTGTAAATGAAAACTTTCCCTGATTTCCTCCTCAGATTGTTCAGTACTAGTGTACAGAAACATTACTAATTTTTGTGTGTTGATCTTGTATCCTGCCACTTTGCTGCACTCATTTATTAGCTCAAGAGCCTTGTGGTAGACATTGCAGAATTTTCTAAATATATGATCATGTCATCCGTGACTAGTGAGAGTTTAACTTCCTCTTTTCCGATTTGGATGCCTTTTATTTATTTATTTTTCTTGTCTAATTGCTCTAGCTAGAACTTCTAGCACAATGTTGAATATCAGGGGTGACAGTGGGCATCCTCCTCTTGTTCCCGATTTTAGAGGGAAAGCTTTCAACCTTTCCCCATTGAGTACAACGTTTTGCATCACAGAAGAGCCACAACTGTGGCAGGGGAGGATCACTGGTGTGGGGTGTCAGTGATGGGGGAATGTGTGGGGAGGAGTACACCTGGAGCATGCCTTTATGGAATATGAATATGTTCTAGTGGTCGTGGGGTGCTGTCTTGGTGAGAGGAGACCCACACAATAACTAAAAGAACATTGAATTCCGATCCTGGGAAGTCCTGCTACATTCTCTAATAAAGCAGCAAGATCCCCCAAGTACATGGGCAGTTCCTAGCAAAGGAGGACAGACCATTAATTACACCAGGCCCTTGATATTAAGGGTTGTACTTATAAACCTTTTCTTGTGAAATTGAAACTTAGCCTTGTATTATATATTGCCTGAGAGTTACCTTCTGAAACCCTCCTTTTTGCTCAAATGTGGCCTCTCTCCAAGCCAAATTCAGCTTATAAATGGACTACCTTCCTCCTGATGTGGGACACGACTCCCAGGGATGAGCCTTCCTAGTACCAAGGGATTATTATCAGATGCCAACTAACGATACATTTGGAAAGAAACCTTGACTGAAAGGGGTAAATATTAAATACAAATGAGTTTTATGGCTAAGATATTTCAAAGTGAGTCAGGAGGTCATTCCAGAGGTTACGCTTATACAAGTCTCAGCAGGATCTCATTGACTGCCACAGTAAACAGTGCCTCAAACAGCAGGTCTCTTGAGGGCTCTAGAGACATCTAGACACTATAGGCAGAGTAGGCAATCTCAGAAATTCAGCACCCTGTCAGTGGGCCTTACTTGGGAATATATGCTCATCAGTGTAACAGAGTTAGACTGATTTATAATTTCCCTACATATGGCTCTTCTGCCCCCTTTATTTGAACCTATAATTAGTATACTTGTTAAATATGTCCCAGAGACTTAAATCTTCAGTCTGTTCATATGCCTGTTGAGCTCTGAATCTTAGCAGAGTTGCAACACCTCCTCCTAAGTTCACTGAACTCATCCAGGACAACTAACAAAAGGATGATGATGGACAATGCGCAACCCAAAAGAACAGAGTATCCACAACTGTAGTCAAGACAGTCCCATCCATCTGCTCCATGGGATCTAAGCCTCCTTTAAGTCAGAAATAGAGTTGGCATCACTATTCAAAAATCCTCAAGACTGAGGAATGAGCAAACATTAGGGGGGAATGCAACTATGAACTGAAGTAGATATATTATTATTCTAGCAATAGAAGAACTTGTATCATTGATATAAAGGGTTCTGAGCAGAGGGAGAGGAGGAGGGAAGAGGGAAAATAGGGGGAAACGGCTGTGACTCAATTGGTTGGGCTCCCGTTTACCATATGGGAAGCCCCTGGTTCAATTCCCGGGACCTCCTGGTGAAGGCAAGCCAGCCTGCAAGCTTACAGCTCGTGCAGCGTAGTGAGCTGATGGCCCGTACGGTGTGGTGAGCTAGCGCAGCAAGATGACGCAACAAAGAGAGACAAGCAGACACAGAAAAACTCAAAGCAAATGGACACAGCGAGCACAGGTAGCAAGGAGGGGATAAATAATAAATAATAAATCTTTTTCTTAAAAAGAGAAAATAGGTATAACATGGGTATTTTAGGGACATTGAAATTTACTATATTGATATATAAGGACTTGCCTTCAACAGGAGGCCCCAGGAATCGAACCCGGGGCCTCCCATATGGGAAACGGGAGCCCAACCACTTGAGCCACATCTGCTTCCCTAACATTTTACTTTTTAACTTTTATTTGTTCCACTTTTCTCCACTCTTTTTTATTATTATTATTATTATTTGGCCTTTTTATGGGGATTATTTGATTATTTTTTTTCTTATTTTACCTTCTTAGCTTCTATTAGGAATCACATATTCCAATTTTAGCATTTTAATTATTATCCTTGATTTTAACCATGCATTTTTAATTCATTAAGTCTGAGTTGAAATGATTTTCAAATACTTTTACCTCTGATATTACCCTTTCTCAATTACACACTATTTCTTATTATTTCAGTTCTCTTTTTTTAAACCTATGATTTAACACTATTATTATTTAATAAGGGCAATATATGTTTGGACTTAGCTACATGTTTATCATTTTTTTGAACAGCATTTCTTCCTAGCTTTAATACTTCCTTTCCGTCTGTTTCTAGATCTTCTCTTTGTTTTTAGGGCTTCCAGTACTATTATTGTGTGTTTAAAGATGGATTACCTGTTAATTATTCAGCTTTGAATACATTGTGCTTCCTGGATCTGTAGGTTCATGTTTTTTCATTAGTTCTAGAAAATTTGCAGCCATTTTCTCTTAATATTGCCTCTCCTCATCGTATTCACTATGTCTCTTTTATTTATTTTTATTTTTTACATTTAATAATTGAAAATATAAAGAATTAAAAGGTAAAAAGAAAACACAGTTGAATAAAAACATACATTTCTCAAATGTACTGGATACATATAAATTTTAATCATAAAATATGTTACACAGTATGTTTGTTTCATAGTAACGCAATCATACAGTATTTGTCCTTCTATGTCTGGCTTGCTTTGCTCACCATAATGTCCTCCAGGTTCATCCATG
>JAKSZT010007815.1:41922892-42065702 GCA_026826555.1 Tolypeutes matacus | reverse complement strand
TGAACCTGGAGGACATTATGGTGAGCAAAGCAAGCCAGACACAAAGCAAGCCAGGACAAATACTGTATGATTGCATTACTATGAACCAAAAATATTGTGTAACACATTGTATGACTAAAAAAAAAATTCATATATATCCATTACATTTAATTGAGAAATGTATGTTTTTATTCAACTGTTTTCTTTTCATTTTTTAATTGTTTATATTTTCATTTGTGAAATGTACAAAATAAAGTTAAAAAATAAATTAAGTTAAAAAAGAAAAAAGAATGAACAGAACCTAAGTGAACTGTAGGATACCATCAAGTGTACCAATCAATATACACATCGTGGGAATCCCAGAAGAAGAGAGAGAGAAAGAGGCAGAAGGAATTTTCAAAGCAATAATGACAGAAAACATCCTAAATTTAACAAAAGAAATGAATATGCACATTCAAGAAGCCCAGTGAACCCCAAACAAGATAAATTCAAAGAGCACCAGGCCCAGAACATAGTAATCAAATTGTCCAATGCCCAGGATAAGGAGAGAATTCTGAAAGGTTCAAGAGAAAAGTAACAAGTATGTACAAGAGATATAAAGACCTCCAGCAAAGGTAACCATATGGGCATTTATAAATGCCAGTAATATTGTATTGTTTGTTATGTAACTCCACTACTTGCTTCATACAGGTGTTGAAATGCAAATGCATAAAAAGTATGATAAATTGATGGTTTTGGACACACAATGCACAAAGATATAATTTGTAACAAGTACAAAAAACGCTGGAGGGATAGAAGGATATAGGAACATAAGCTGGTATCAAAGCAAACATGATTATTATAGATTTAAAATGTTAAATTTTAGACCCATGGTAACCACAAAGAAAATACATGAAAAATACATTCAGAAAGAAATGACAAGGGTCTCAAAGTGCTTTAATTTTAAAAAGCCAAATAAATATGGAATTAGGCATTGTGGTAGTTTGGAGCTGTACATACTGCAGAAAATCATTTTCTTAATCCATTCCTGTGAGTATGAACCTACTATAAGTAGGACCTTTTGATGAGATAGTTTTTAGTTAAGATGTGGCCCACATCAATCAGGATGGGTCTTGATGCTATTACGGAGTCCTTTATAAATGGAATAATAGGAGAGAATCCATTTCCTTGCCTTTTCCACCTTAAAGAGGCCATCTACATTCCTTGGTTTATGACTTCTTCTTCCATCTTCAGAGCCAGCAGTGTAGCATCTTCTGTCCTCTTCACCCCATCTCCCTCTTATAATGAGCCTTGTGATTACTTTGGGCCCACCCAGAAAATCCAGGTTAATTTCCACTTCTCTAGATCCTTAACTTAATCATATATGCAAAATGCCTTTTGCCATGTAAGGTAACATAGTCACAGGTTCTGGAGATTAGGGCATGGATATTTTTGGGAGGCCTGCATTCTAATTACAATACACAATATATATAAATTTACACACACACAGAGGCATAAACCATTTGAAAATAAGTTACAGACACCGTGCCTATTCACCCCCAACTACTCTGCATATATCTCCTAAGAACAAGGGCATTCTAATACATACCTACAATGCAATTATCATACTCAAGAATTTTAACTTTTCATAAAGTAATATACACAGTGTACACATTCATATGCCCCCAATTGTCCCAATAATATCCTCCATGACTTTTTTTTTTTTCAACCCACCATCAAATCAAGGATCACTCATTGGACTTAGGTTCATATCTGTTTGGTCCTCTTTAATCTGGAACATTTACCCCACCTTTTTTGTCTTTCATGACATTGACATTTTTTAAGTGTCCAAGACAAATATTTTTTAAAATATCCCACAATTTGGATTTGTCTCATTGTTTCTCATGACTAGATTCATATTCAACATTTTTGGTAAGAATACTGTTTAGGTAATGTTGTATCTTTATCGATAAGTTATATCATAGGGTACATAATGTCAATTCACCCATTACTGGTGAGATTTCAATCAGTTGGTTAAGGTAGTGTACAGCAGAATTTTCCATTTTAACAGTATTTCCCCTTTTCTAATTAATAATCTGTGGGGTATACTTTGAGACTCTATATAAACATCCTGTTCCACAACTTTAACCTAGTGATTTTTTTTTAATACTCACTGAGGATCTTTATCCAAATCAATTATTACATTGGGGAGTGCAAAATGATGGTTTTTTAAAAGTTTCTTATTCTGTCTCATTTATCAGCTGAATCAGCTAACATTTGTCTTTAAAGGAGAGATTTCCCTCTTCACTCCCACAGCTCCATTTTGTTTAGCATGATTATGGCCTATGGATTCTTTTTTATTCAATTCATTATAATCTATTACTATCATTTTGGGGATGATCAAATTGACCCAACTTAAGCCAATGGAACCTATTCAAGCTGGCTTCTGTGTCTTTTTTTTTTTTTTAAAGACACTTTAGATTACATAAATATTACATCTTAAATATAAGGGATTCCCATATACCCCATTCCCTCCCCCTCCCATACTTTCCCACATTAACAACATCTTTCATCAGTGTGGTATATTTGTTACAATTGAAGAACACATTCAATTGTTCATTTGAATTGAAGAACTGTAGTTTACATTATAGTTTACACTTTGTCCTGCACAATTTTATAGGTTTTGACAAAATGTATAATAACCTGTATCCATCCTTACAGTGTCATGCAGGACAATTCCAGTGTCTCAAAAATGACCCCATGTTATATCCTTCATTAATATAGCACATTTATTGCAATTGATAAACGCATCCTAGGGCATTGCCATTGAACATGGACCATAGTTCACATTGTCGTTTACACTCTCTTCCACTCTATTCTGCAGGCTATGAGAAGATATATAATGGCATATATCTGTCATTGCAGTGCCATTCATGTTACATGTTATTCTTCCCTCTCTCTCCACTGAGAACCTCTGGTAGCCACTGCTGTTATAGCAATGATACAAGTTCTTCCATTGCTAGAATAATAAGTCTACTTTAGTACATAGTTGCATCTCCCCCTTACATTTGTTCATTCCTCAATCTTGAGGATTTCGGGATAGTGATGCCCACTCTTTCTGGTTGAGAGGGGCCTTAGATCCTATGGGGTATATGGATGAAACTGTCTTGCTTTTTTTACATAGCTTCATAATTTAAGCCCTTCCTTACTTTCTGGCATAAAAGATGTTCTGGGCTCACCTTGCACTTACTTTCTCTGTCCCAACTTGGAATCAGCCATTTCTCTGAGGGACCCTGATTTTTTTTTTAATATATTTTTTGAAAGACATTTAGGGGAAATGGATGTGGCTCAAGTGATTGGGCTCCTGTCTACCATATGGGAGGTTAAGGGTTCAATTCCCCGGGCCTCCTGGTGAAGGGCAAGCTGGCCCGCACGGCGCAGCAAATGACACAACAAAAAGAGACACAGGGGAGAGACAATAAGAGACGCAGCAGACCCAGGGAGCTGAGGTAGCGCAAGAGATTGAGCACCTCTCTCCCATTCTGGAAGGTCCCAGGATCGGTTCCTGGTGCTGCCTAAAGAGAAGAAAAGCAGACACAGAAGAATCCACAGAGAGTAGGCAGTGATCATAAAACAACGAGGGGGAGGGGGGAGAAATAAGCAAATAAAAATAAATCTTTAATAAAATAAAATAAATAAATAAAGATACTTAGATTACACAAATGTTATGAAAAAAATATAGGGATTCCCATATGCCCTGCTCCCACCCCACACCTCCCACACCCTCCCACATAAACAACATCCTTCATTAGTATGGCACATTCATTGCAATTGATAAATGCATCCTGGGGCATTGCCATTGAACATGGACCATAGTTCACATTGTCGTTTACACTCTCTTCCACTCTATTCTGCAGGCTGTGAGAAGATATACAATGGCATATATCTGTCATTGCAGTGCCATTCAGGATAATTCCCAAGTCCCAAAAAAGCCCCTGCATTACACCTGTCTTTCCCTTCCCCTGCCCCAGAGCCTCCAGTAGCCACTGCCTCCACATCAATGCTGTAATTTCTTCCATTGCTAGAATCACAAGTCTATTGTAGAATACCAATAAGTGCACTCTAGTCCATAGTTCATTCCCCAATCCTGAGGATTCTGGGATGGTAATGTCCACTCCACCTCTAAGAGAGAGAAAGCTTCTATCCCATACAGCTGATGGATGGAACTCTCTTGCTTGCAGTTGTAGGCTCTCTTGTTTCCTTGGTATGGCAGTTATCAATCCTCACCTCCTTGTTAGTTGTTCCGGGTGTGTCCAATGAACTGGAGAGTAGGTGTTCTAACTCTGCTGAGGCTCAGAGCCCAGCTGGCACATGGACAGTCCAAAGATTCAAATCTCTTTGACGTACACCTACCAACTCTAGCACCAAGTATATGTTCAAATAGAAGGGACAGAGGACTTGCTGGTATTCTGTTGTAGACACATTGTGATTCAAGCAATGGAAGAAATTACAACACTGATGTGGAGCCAGTGGCCACTGGACACTTTGGGGGCAGGGAGAGGGAAAAGCAGTTGTAATACAGGGGCTTTTTTGGGACTTGGAAATTATCCTGAGTGACATTACAGCGACAGATATAGGCCATTTTACATCAGCATATAACATGCAGAACTGTGTGGGAGAGAATATAATGGTCCACGCTGTGAACTATGGTCCATGCTTAGTGGCAAAGCCCCAGGATGTGTATATCCATTGCAGGTGATATGCCACACTAATGAAAGATGTTGATGTGGGAGGTGGGGAATATGGAAATCCCTATAATTTTTGTGTAACACTTATGTAATCTAAGCATCTTTTAAAATATTTAAAAATTTTAAAAAATTAAAAAAACAAATAGAAGGGACAGATGAGCCATTTGTAGGGAAGCCATTACTGAGTCCAACTCTGTCACTCTCAGGTGCACAAACTCCAAAGTAGGACCCCGGATTCTATTTAAAGGGAAATGGTATTTAGAGACCAATATCTGGGATCTAAGTATCCTCATTACTACTGGGATATCATTGTTTCTAAGACCTTTCAATGAACATGGCTATGCATTTATTTTTGACTTTTGAATTCATGCTGAGAACTCAAACTCCAACCCCAAATAGTAAAGTTTTCCTTCTGCTTTCCCCATTCTTCCACGGTAAGAATTCTGGCTCCCAACAAAGTTCATCAATATATATGCTAGTGCTGAACATGTTACGGAGTCCACTGATGTTTTCATTACTGTAATGGTTAAGTTCACGTGTCAGCTTGGCCACATTATGGTGCCTGGCCAAGCAAGCACTGGCCTGATTATTACTGTGAGGACAGTTCTTAGACTTAAATCATTAGTAAGTTGATTGCATCTACAATCAACTGAGGAGATTGCCTTCAACAATAAAAAGTCTCATCCAATCAGTTGAAGGCCTCAAAAAAGAGAAGTGATGGTTTCAGAATCAGAAGAGACAATTTCCATCTCTACTTCAGCCAGCCAGCTTCTTCTGGGGAAATTTATTGAAAATCTTCATCAGAGTTCCCAGCTTGTAGCCTGCCCTATGGAATTTGGATTTGCTACTCCCACACATTAGCCAATTCCTAGTAAAAATGTTGTAATATTTATAATATTTAAATTACTCACATCTCTTGTCAGTTCTGTTTCCCTAGAGAACCCTGACTAAGGTTGGTACCTTGGAGAAGGCTGGGGCTCACTTGAAGAGTGGAAAACAAAGAGTCATCATCTCTGCCCCTTCCACCAATGCCCACATGATTGTGATAGGTGTGAATCATGAGAAGTTGACAGCTCCCTCAATCTTTTAGCAGTGCCTCCTGCACTACCAACTGCCTGGTTCTCTGGCCAAGGTCATCCATGACAACTTTGGTGTGATGGAGGGACTCATGACCACAGTCCATGCCATCACTGCCATCCAGAAAACTGTGAATGGTCCTTCTGGGAATTGTGGTATAATAGCTTTGGGGCTTCCAAGAACATCATTCTTGCATCTACAGGTACTGCCAAGGCAGTGGGCAAGGTTATCACTTAGCTGAATGGGAGGCTCTCTGGCATGGCCTTACAGGTCCCCATCCCCAATGTGCTGGTCATGAATCTGACCTGCCATCTGAAGAAAGTGGCCAAATATGATGACATCAAAGAGGTGATGAAGCAGGCATCAAAGATGCCCCCTAAAGGCCATTCTGGGCTACACTGAGGACAGGGTTGTCTCCTGTGACTTCAACGGTGACACCCATTCTTCTACCTTTGATGCTGGGGCTTGCAATGACCTCAACAAACATTTTGTCAAGCTTGTTTCTGGTATGACAATGAGTTTGGCTACGGGAACAGGATGATGGACCTTATGCTTCACATGGCCTACTAAGAGTAAGAGCCCTCTGAACCGCCAGCCCCAACAATAGCATGAGAATAAAAGGGAGTCAGTCACCTGCTGGGAAATCCTTGCTCCAACTGAATCCCTCAAGACACTGAGAATCTCCTATCCTCAACAGTTTCCATCCCAGACACCCTGAAGAAATGAGGGGCTTTGAGAACAATACCTTGTCTTGTACCATCAATAAAGTATACTGTCCAGAAAGAAAAAATTCCCCTTCCAAAAACAAGCTTTGTCCCATGTGGGTTTACAATCGATGAGGTCTTTGAAGAAAAGGATATTTGTATAAATATGATTATACCAAAAGTAAAGATTTCTGCTCAACAAAATAAACCACGGACAAAATTGATAGATGAGAGATTGGGGAAAGACATTTAAAATACTTTAAATTAAGAAGGTATTAATCTCTAGAATATACAAGCAAGACTTACAGATCAACAAAATTAGCAAAGGATATAAACAAGCAATTTACTGAAGAGAAAATTAAAATAGATAAGTATATGCAGGAATGCTTAATCTCATTAATAACCATAGAAATGCAAATTAAAAACACAATTAGATACATCTTTATTCTTATGAAATAGGCAAAAATTGGAAAACTGATTAGTGCCAGTGTTAGCAGGGATTTGGGAATATAAAAACTCTCACTGCTGATGGGACTGTAGACCTGTACAGTTATTCTGAGGAGCTATCTGAATTAGTAAATAAAATATATAAATTTTAAACAAATAAATATAATTTTCCATCTTTATTCTTTATTGATGCCTTTTGCAAGACTCTCCATCTGAGCTTCCAATTTACCAATTTATTCTTCAGCCATATCTCTCTTAATATTTATCCCATCTATTGTGTTTTTATTTCAAATATTACTATTTTCATAGCTAATATTTCTCATTGGTGCTTTTTATGGTTTCCTTTTTTACTTAATATTGGTAATACCCTTCCTTATTGCCTTCAGTATATTTATCAGACTTATTTTAAATCATTGTTCCATCTATTTTAACACTGTGCTTCAGATTAATGGTGTCTTTCTTTTATAAGTATGGTACTCCTCAGGTATTAGATATTTCATCCTATGAGCTTATAGACCCCCAGGATGGATATCCAGTTACTCTGGTAGTGTAATATATTTGGGAAAGGCCAAAGATCCCACCCATTCTAGCCTAGTTTGGCCCCAGTGAGTTTAAAGAGAGATGAGAACTTCATCTCCTTGGTCACAGTTTCAACTTTAAAACATTAGGTGGAAGCTTCATTGAAAAAAGTCCACTTCCCAGCTATAATCAATCCTGGGGCTCAGAGGAGGAGGGAGAAAATACAAGCCAAACTATGACCAGT
This sequence comes from Tolypeutes matacus, assembly GCA_026826555.1. Classification (NCBI taxonomy): domain Eukaryota; kingdom Metazoa; phylum Chordata; class Mammalia; order Cingulata; family Chlamyphoridae; genus Tolypeutes; species Tolypeutes matacus. The sequence goes on along the minus strand of JAKSZT010007815.1, from coordinate 42,058,005 downwards.
CACTCCCACTCTTTTTCCATGAATTCCTCCCCACAGTGGGCTTCTGTGCTACACCCCTATTGCTCTGTCCTCGACTGGTGCTATGGTAAAAGGCAAGCAGTGCTTGTTGTAATACAATGTGAAGAGGAGGAAAGTGCTTGAAATGCTTTTTGCCACCACATTCTCTCACTGCTGCCTGCTGCTTCCTTCCACCTCAGGCTGCTGCCATCAGCTCCTCCCCACATGCACCTCCCTTTCACAACAGCCTTTGGGCTTCTCAGGAGTTTCTCCTGCCTTTTTTTTGGTTCCTGAATTCCTTGTTTTCTTCTCACTTCTATATCCAATCCTACTAGTTCTCCATCTTGAGAGAAACCAGAAGAAAAATAATTTTTACTGAATCACTCTTTGGCAGTAGGCCCATGGCTGTATCTATGTGAAACTCACTCAGTGTGGGAGTGTTACTGCAGCTGTTGTCCGCTATACCACGGTGTTCTCTTTTATTAAAATCTACAGAAAAAAAATTCTCAGGCTCTGATGCCCAGGCAGTTGCGCCACTTTTCAAGAATTTGTTAATCTCTTTGTTGGATCTCATTAGCCAGGAAACTTACGGTCTTCCTCTAGCATTGGGCAAGACATCATGGTATGCGCTTCTGTTCACTAAATTTAATACTACCTTCTCTTTATTTTCGTTCTTTAAAAATAGATTTATTGTACTATATATCTGTATGTAATATCTCAAATACTTTTCAAATAAGGTAAGCTATTAATAAATAATTGTCACATTGTATCCTGGGAAAGTTTTGGGGATCTGCCTCCTATTTCACCAATTAATAGTTTCTAATTTAATTTGGTAATCATTTGTCATCTCCATGAAATACTTTCCTGATTCAGATTGTTCACTTCTTATGGCTACCGCCTTTGGTGTCCTAGAGGAAATATGCCATTTAACTCTGTTGAAAACAGAAATTCAATATTTCATAAACTTCCTATAGCAAATGCACTTGCCAGGCATAGTAATCCTCCACATCACTGAAGAAAGATTTAGAGTCTGGTTGTCTCAGGTTTTCCTTGAAAATTCAAGAAATCCATCGTCCTCCACCCTGCATATAGTTTTTAGTACCAAAAAAAAAAAAAAAAAAAAAAACCCACAAAGGTTTCTATATCCTGATCTTAACACTTCAGCCTTGGACTTAGCCAGAATTTTCAAAATATCCAGATAGTTCCCTCTCTCTTAAGGACTTGGTTCTCAAGGCAGCCTTGAGTTATTTCTCAGCCTTTAATGAACCTACACCAACATCTCCCTCAAGGTCTATTTCCTATAACCCGGCCCAGAGCATCTCTCTCTCTCTCCCTCTCTCATGTTCTAGCATGTTTGGTAAAGACATTTACTTTATGCCACCTTTTAACTTCAGTCTTATGTATAGGCAGCATTTCCAGAAGTTGCTGCCCTAGATGTCATGGAGCTTGCTTCACTTAGTCCTTGGAGCATCAAGGAATCAGTTCTTACTGAAAGTTTACTTGGCTCAGCCTATAACCATGACTTCAGGTTCTAAGCATATCTTATGAAGGAATTAGCATTTCTCCCACATGCTAGCCATAGTCAGCATTTCCAAGAATGCTCAGCAGGGCCCAACTTGTTTAGGATAGGAATCTAGTTACTAGAACTGACTTTGTTCCTGTTGAAATGTCTAGGAATCCATGCTCATTCAGCAATGCAAAATTCCAGTCATCCTACTTTTCCCCAGTGATTTCTCCTGAAGGTAAAGTAGCTGCCTATGGTGCTTAGGTCTCTTTGTCCTGTGGTGGTCGATATGATCCATCCTGTCTGTCAGGTTTATAATGGCTCTTCTGCCCCACGGTATTGGTCTTTCTGTCTATGATAATGGGCCATGAGTCCCAGAAAGAGCACAGCTATTGGCCTGAGGCTTTCTGAGTCACGGCCACTAGAGGGCTCCTTTATACCACTTAAAGACTCCTGGTTAGTCCACATTCCTTTAATTCCTGAGCAGTTTTCTAAAGGCCTGGTCCAGAAAAAGCACCTTCAGCTTTGGAGGGACCAGGATGGTGATTTATTGTTCTATAAATTTGGTGCATGACCAAAGCTTCTGGTGATGCTTCCCTTGCCCACATTTGAACCACAGAGTGATGACACCAAAGCATCTTCCTCTGTCTGCACCCTAAAATCATCACTACAATAAACACATTTATTTTAAAACTTGGAAACACAGCTTCAAGTAAATCTTGTAGGGCCCACTCCCCTTTCAATCAGATATATAATCCCCTTCCACACAGAAATTCTGGAGCTGCCACTGCCTAGGAGAAACTCTGGTCTAGGCTCTTACCACCAAATTGAGGTTTCTGGGGCTTTTCATCAGGGGAAGGGGTGGTGCTAGAGCTAGTTTATAGTCCTAGGGCTCCTTTGAAAGGACCTGGACTGTGCATATGTGCTGGGGTTTTAGACAGGGTAAGAGGCCCTCACCCAACTCTGAGGATTGGAGGAGGGAGATGATAAAAGGCAGGATCATGACCAAACAGTCCCACTTAAGATTGCTCAGTTGATTGGGGTACAAAGACTGGGTTGAGGTAAGGATTAGTTGAGAATGGAAGCCCCATATTTAGACTTAAAAATTCACCTCGAGAGGGAATGTAGCTTGGATATGCCTGAAAGCAGGACCTGAGACAAAGTCTTGGGGTGGAAGGTAGTTTATGTGAGAGGTGATGCAAGAAGTAGAAGTGAATGGAGACAAGCAGGGTAGGAAAACCAATAAAACCGGAGGTATTGAGCTGATTATTTAGGGGAACAGGGGACTCAGTCTCACTGAGAACCCTCTGCAGAACCATGTGAAATGCCCCCTCAGAATTCTCCCACTGAAGGACTGGAATGCTGGGGCATTCAATCAGTTCCCCTATTGGTTGAAGAATTCTCTTAGGAGCATTAATTTCCTCAGACTTATAGGCTGCATTTGCATGTGGGCTGAACATCTTTCCCTAGCTTGGGAGAGCTTGAAGGGGTGCGATGTGCATGGAACTGTCCACCATAACTGTGCTGAAATCAGGGAAGTCGATGTGACGTGGCAGGGGGTGCCACAAGTGTCTGCTAAGGTACACCCTTGGCATTGCTCAGATCTGTGCATGCCTCACAATAAATCCATTCTTTCATAGTTCTTTAAGGTGCTGCTCAGCTCCAAATTAAAAAGAAAAGGAGTTTTAACAGGAAGATTAGTGTAATATGCTACAGTCCCCTGCTGCAGCCAGTCCTATGCCACAATTAATATTCATCAGCTCCCTCCTCCACTACCTATTCTAGATTTCTTTCATTCTGGGTCAGCATTAAAGCTGGCCTATGTTGCTTTTCCTGGGTTGCCTTGCCATTCTTTGGCTTTGTTTGCTGTGATTGTCTGTTCATGGTTATCACTGGACCTGAAAACACCAAGAGCCACTCCAGCACTGTCTTGGTTAGAGACAGACTGGTTGGCTTAAAGAACAGGAATTTATTGTCTCACAGTTTTGCAGGCTAGAAGTCCAAAATCGAGGTGTTAGCAGGATCATGCTTTCTCTGAAGTCTGTAGCATTCTGGCAGTGGCTTGCTGGAAATCTATAACTCAGTCTCTGCCTCCATCACATGACTGTCTCCCTGCCTGTCTCCTATTACTGTGTCCAAATTTCCTCTGATTATAAAGATCTCAGTTATGTTGGATTAAGGCCCACCCTAATTAGTCTGTCCTTACCTTAATAACATCTTCAAAGATGCTATTTATAAATGGGCTCACATTCACTGAACCAGGGGTTTGGACTTGAACAAGTCTTTGTGGGGAACATGATTCAATCCAAAACAAGCACCCAAGTTTCAGGTTACTTCTCCCTGTCCCCATTATGCAGGAACAACCCTACCACCTCAGGATAATCAGGATTGATTACCTCTTCCAGTATGGCATCTCCTTTTTTTTTTTTTTTTTAATTTATTTCTTTTATTTTTTGGTAACTCCTTTTTGACGTAATGGTGCACTGGCAGTGGAACTCTACTGCCTTAGCCAGTGGAAGCCTTCCCCTGAGAATTAGAACCTCTAATCAGGCAGAGACGGTTGCAGAAATGAGAAGCACAACTTCTGCAAGTAGCTCACTGGAGTGATGATGAAAGGGGCCAAATCCTACTTCCACCTCTGGGTTACTGTGGCCCTGGGTATTCTAACTATTGGAGACACAGCACTGTAGTTTAATGCATTTATTACATCCTGAAGAACAGTGACTTGACCCACAGGGTGTCATCCCAAAGATAGTGCCTTAACTGGACCTTTAATATGCCATTCCTACTTTCTATAGTTTGCATGCAGGCAATGGAAGGGTAAGACCCATTGTCTTATAGGACAATTGTCATACCCCCTTTATCATATAATAGACCCATGGGCTAAGACTACATTATTCAGCATCCCAGGATGGTAAATCAGACAATCTATAAGTCATTGGAAAAGCACTGCAAGCATGGAAGATACACCCATATTCAGAAAAGGTGTCAGCTCCAGTAAGAACAAACTCTCCACTGCCCTCTCCAGGGTAGGAGTCTGATATAATCAACTTACCACCAAGTATGGCTCAGTCTCCTCAAAGAATGATACCATAGTGAGAATCATGTCTCAATCTCTGTTATGACAGGTGGAACATTCAGCAGCAGCAGTAGTTAAATCACCCTTGGTGAGAGGGAGCCCATGCCAGTGGCCTATGCATGTCTGCCACCATTCCTACTCCATTCATGAGCCCAAGCACTCAGTTGACCGAGGATAGAAACTTACCTACCAGACAATTCATTCTGTATATCCGATTATTGAATGCCTCTTCTACAACAGATGCCTTTTGGAGGGCATTGGCATGAGACACAGAGATCTGCACTATTTGTCACCATTCCCCTTAATCCATTCACACATCTTCCCCAGACTTCCTTATCTCCACTCTTGTTTCACCAAGGCTTCTGACCAACCAATAAAATTATTCTCCACTTTCCCAGAAGCCCATGTATGTTCTTCCATCAGGCCATGTCTCCCTTCATGCAAGTGATGGCCAAGTGTACTGCTCAAGCTCTTCCCACTAGGAGGATTTCCCTCAACCTCACCTTTAGAACCTCTCCTGAATGGGGGAGTAGTATGGCTGCAATTCATTTTTGGCTCATACCATTGTATCAAGCCAACACCTACATACACCAGGCTCAGATCTTCTCTTTCTATAGCAGTGGTGGTAGGGAAGTGGTAGGGAACACCCCACATACATGAATCCATAAACATACGTTGAGGAAGCAGGTTGGTGCAACAGGGGTATATGACATGGAATCTGAATCACCTTTTTACGTAGCTTAGTTGAGGTCTCCATCTGCCAAAGCCCAATCCCAAATGTACAGTTGCCATCATACAATGAATTGCTGCTGTGCTGGCCTGAACTGACTGGTAGATCTGACAATACCCAGATTATAATGGGCAGTTCTAGTCACATAGTGTCTTGATGTCCCATTGTCAGGTATTCAGGTGCCACTAGGGCCAGTAGCTCACCATGAGCTACTTTTCAAATGAGTAGTTCTCTGCTGAAAAAGACATGATAGCCTAGCTTCCAAACCTAAAAGCTCCCCTATTGGACTTTTCCAGAGACTCCACACAGTGTTCTTATTTAACACAAATAACCCTGGCAATATTGGATCTGTCAGGTCATAGAATCTGAGTCAGGGTAGCTTACACCTCAGCTTAAACCTGCTGAAGATGCCTTTCTTACTTTAGTACACATTTAAAACCGAGTTTCCTTGTAAATGGTCACACTTGCCTTTAAAATCCAAATGAACTATCTCCAGCCTGTCTCCTTTTATTTGGGAAGTCTAGTACCCTCCTAATATGTCCAACGATTCCTAGGAAAGGGATATGTTCTTCTGACCAACATAGTCAGACTTCTTACATGGTGGCTTAGGGTTCCAGTGAATAAGAAATCTGCAAGGTCTTTTATCGTTTAAGCACCGAAGTCACACAGCACCCAGGTTCAAGGGAAGATAACAAAGATTACTTATCATGACAGGAATGTCAAAGACTTTGTGGCCATGTCTTCACCATACTTCCCTCTCCCACATAATGCTGAAACACAGTTATTGGTATAAATAAAAGCCAGAGGTCCTTTCTCTAGGGCTTTTGGGGGTTCTTCCATCTGCCCAGCCCAGGATTCCTCTACGGATGTCTGGGGTATAACTTCCCTACAGCTGTCAGGCTTTGGGTCAGGACACCTGGTCTTGAATTTCTTATTTGCACTTCTAGGGGTGGCAGGATTTGCAGGAAATGGCCTGGGAGCTCAGTACACCTGCTATTGGCTCTTATAACTATAGAACTCTTGTCTTGTGCCAACTACCAGGTTCCCTGGGAAGGCAGAGTCTTTGAGGAAAGGATATTTTAGGGGGCTCATTATATAACATATGGGTCAGGAGCAGTGGCTGCTGGTCCTGTAGTTTCTGTGGGAGGCTCCACAAACTCCCACCCACCTTCCATGTAGGGAAGTTCACCCCTCAACCTCCCCTTGGCAACGATGAAATGTTTCAAGCAGTTGCAACAAGTTGCAAGGGCAGAAACAGTGTCTGCTGTGTACACTCTGCATTTTGCTAAGTATCTGGCCCTCAGTATATATTGGTTAATGATGCATTTAGGCATCTCTGAGGGCCAGTTGGGAAACTTCACAATTACAGAGATGACTGTATTGCACAGGGGTGTCAAACTGAAAAGCTCTAGGGATCAGGAGACTGTGGCCAATAGACCACAAGCTCCCTGTAATGAGAGTGGACACTTCTCTGCTCCAAGCATGCCATCCCTGAAGGCCCACCCAGAGCTGCTAAATTTTCTTGGACAGAAGGTCTGATCTTTGCATTAAATCTCCCAATTTTTAAATGTCACCAGTGCATTCAATTGAAAAACAAAACAAAACTGTGCAGGACATATAAAACACATTGTGGGCTGGATGCAACAAGTGGCCTGCCAGTTGAAACCTCCGTTAACAGGCAATTCTTTTCACAGGAACTGCTTGATAGCTGGATCAGCATAGCTCAAACCCTGCTTCCCTCCTCCCCACACTCTACCTCCAGGTAATGTTAGCATCTCTACCCAGACCCATCCTGACCAATCCCTAATCATCCGGACCCTCACTCCGGTTTGAAGTTAAAGCAGCCTCCCCACAATAGCTGCACAGAAAGTCCTTCTTAAGCTTCTGTGACCTCTGCAAGATTATACCTGTAAATCCTCACAGCCGGCGGCCCAGCATGGAGGGAAGGAAGGAGGGGCCTGGCAGACAGCAGGGCGCCAGCCAGCTCTGCCTCCCGCCCCTTCCTCCCACCTCACCTAGGCGGGCTCCTCTACCCTTAGCCTCCTGGGCCACCCTCAGGCAGGTATAGACACAGGAGACACTCTTCCCTAGCTCAGCGAAGAAAATTCAGTTCAGCTGGAATTCTTCCAAAAGTTTTTTTAGAATTAACGAAGAGCAAGCGCAAAGGGAAATATACCAAAAGAGATGGCCTAGAAATGGGAGTGTTTACAGAGCTTGGTCTTCTGAACCAAGAGGGCCCCAGGAGGCTAGATGGCCAGGCCTGGGGAATCCAGTAGGGGAAGAGGGAAGAAGGAGTGAATTTCCACTTCTGGTAAGGAGGCGGCTGAGTGACCGCAGTTTGAGCATATGGAGAAAGGTAGTTAAATTCGGGGGAAGTAGAGGCAGAGAGACGGCGGGAATCTTCGAAATTCCAGGGATGGGTATTTCCATTCCGGGGAAGAGGGCACTTGACAGTGGGAGGTTGGAGGAGGTGAACGGGTGAAAACTCCCACGCCGGGAAGGAGGGGGCATCTCGGCAGAGGGGATCTCGGTAGGGGAAGCGTATCAGGGACTCCCATGCGTGGAGGAGAAGCGACAGCCTCTTAGCAGTCCCTTTCCCGGGAAGGTTTGAAAGCGGCGGGACCCTAGAGATGCCGGAAAAAGAAGCTGTTGCTATGGCGACGTGGAGCCCACGTCGGAAATAAATAAATAAACCCGACCGGTTGCTGCAGCCGCGCCCCCGCGAGACCCGAGCGCGTGGGAGGGGGCCCCGCGGGCCCGGGTCCCTGCAGCCCGCGCGTACCAGCCATTGGCAGAGCTGAGCGGGGAGGTCATATCCCCCCGGGGGTGGGCGAATGGTACCGTCCTCCGCCCGCGTCCCGGCGGGCAGAGAGCTCGCAAGCAAGCGCCGAGCTCGCTGCAGGTCGCGGGTGCCCAGCGCAGACGCTGCCGCCGCCGATCGAGCGCTGAGCGGAGCTGGGAGGCGGCGATGGAGGGAGTCAGCAACCATCGGACCCTGTCCTACAGCCGCTGGAGCTACGACAGGTAGGGCGGGTGCCTGGAGGATGGGCTCAGCCGGGCTCCTCCGAGTGGCCCTGCGTGGGCGCCCGCTGGCGCTCGCACTCCTGCTCAAGAAGCCGGCGCTCCAGGGTGAGAGCGGCTGTGAGTGTCCAGAGCGCCCCAGGGTGGACCAGATCTCGGGCGCCCGAGCTCTCGGGGCACCCGGGGTGTCGGGCACCTAGAGCCTCGGATGTCCGAAGCCGGAGGGCGGTCGAGGGTGTCCTCACACCTGCGGGGCAGAGCTATCGGATGAGGGCACGGCGGGCACCGGGACCTACAAGCCGCCATCCACCACTCCCACCCCGACGGCGGGTCGGGAGTTAGCCTGCGCCTGAACCGCACCAAAGGCCCTGGAGGGGATACGGGCAGCGGGTGGCGCGAGAACGGCGCCCCTCTCGGCGCCAGGCCGCGCTCGGGGGTCTGCGCTTCGCGGGGCTCTAGGTCGCGGCCAAGGCTGACCGCGGTGTTGTGGCCCCGGCTTGTGCTGCCAGGCTCTGTCGGTCAGGGATCACCAGAGGCCTGCTGTCCGGGAACCAGAGGGGTGGGGGGTGGGGGAGAGGCGGGTGGCGCTGAGCGCCGGCCGAGTTGCCAGGCTCCTTGCCTGCCCCGCTGGGACTGGAAGCCGCTGGAGGCGTGGGCGGTGTGGCGCGACGCTCCCTACGCACTTGTCGGGGGGAAGGAGTCATCCTCCCCTGCAAAACGGGAAAAATAAGGACAACGGAATAAGCTGGTCATAAAGTGCATTAGATTTATTCCGCGACTAGGTCCGTTCTACCTTTTTTTTTTCTTGGTGTGTTAAACCATGCTGATAGTTTTTTGTTTTGTTTTGTTTTGCTTTGCTTTGCTTTAAGTTGGCATCCCCGTGTCGACCTTCAGAATTCTGGAGTTAAATTTTCTGATCCATGGCCTTAAATGGTGAGGGCTGGAAGAGAAACTTCCTTAGCCAAGCTGCTCTCACCTCTGTGATGTCGTGCTTCCTGCCGCTCTCTTTCCCTCCACTCCACTCAAAACCTTCCGGCATCTTTGACAGCCTTGTTTTCCTTGATTGGAAGGAGCAGGTGTGCCTCCTGGCCAAGGCTTCCCCCTCCTAGGACTCCTCCTCACGCTCCCAGCCTCTGCCTCCCACTGACCCCATGTTTCTCTTCCATCTTCAGCTTCCTCTCTTTCCTGGCAATTGTAATATTAAAATTAATATAACAAAACTTACAAGTTTGCATTCAGACCCCAAATCACACATTTATTTGCTTATTCAACAAACATGGATTGAGTGCAAATGATGTCCTGGAACCTGGCCATTAGGAGATAAAAGGACTTAATTCCTTTTCCCAGACAAGCTCACAGTGTAGATTCTAATACATTAGCAGCAGCATACACCAAAGGTCTAACACATACATGAGAGAAAAACTTAATATTGGGATAATTCTATATTGTAACTAAATTTTATTTTCTCCAAAAAAAAAAAGCAACAAGACTTTGGAGTTAGACCAACTGGATTCAAACCCTGGCTCAGAGACATAGCTAACCTTGGATAAATTATACTTCCTTTCTCAGGCCTCAGTTGCCTCATTTGTAAAATGAGGGAGTATTATCAGTATTAAATGAGATGGTAAATATAAAGTGCTTAGCATTCTGCCTGGGACATAATTACCATGCAATAAGTGGTACCTAGTTCTCTCTTTTCTTTCTTTTTTTTTTTTAAGATTTTATTTATTTTTCTTTATTTATCCCCCCTTCCCCCGGATGGTTGGCTCGCCTCTCCAGAAGGCACCAGAACCAAACCCGGGACCTCCCACATGAGAGGGGAGTGCCCAACAGACTGAGCCCCCTAGTTCTCTTTTATTAGTAAGTATTTTTAATGTGTCTAGAAACCTGCATCCTCCAGAACCTCAGTTTGGAAATCATGATTGCTCTCCTTTCTAGACCCCTAAATAAAGACATTTCCTAAGGTTCTATGCTCAGAGCTCTTTGCTCCTCTGCTGATAACCTCAGCACCTGGGGAGCTGTGTGAAGAAACCAGCTTCTCCTGCCTCTTCTCCAGACTAACTAAATCAGAACCTCCAGGGCTAGGACTCTGAAATCAATCTTGGTATAAAACTTCCCAGGTGATTCTGATACAGCTGCTCTGACTATCCTCTTGAACCATTGCTCTGTACCACCCACTTCCACTTTCTAATTAGTACTTAGTTTTAAAAACATAATTATTCAATTATTTTTTACGAATTACATAATCTTTAATAAAGCTGTTAAAATATTATATAAGCAATATGTGCTTATGGTACATAGGTATAAAAAGTGAAACCCTGTGACTCTCCTGCCTCCATTCCTACCCCCAATCCCTAGAATCAACCACTGTTAACAGTTAACCCTTTTTAACCCTGTTCTCTGATTTCTGACCCCAACACACTTTTGAAACCAGGAAGCCACTCTCCCTCAAGTCCCCATTGTAGTTGACCTCTGTGCAGTATTTAACCTGTTTTCTTAAGCTGGTTTTCCCTTAACTTCTGGGGCTATATGTGTATCAAACCATGCCTAAACTTTATAACTTAAATAACAACTGTTTTAGTTAGTTCAAGATTCGGTGGATCAGCAGTTTGGGCTGGGCTCAACTGGGTAGTTTTTGTGGTCTGGGCCAGACTCAGCTTCTCTTGGTTGGGCTTTACTCACATATCTGGAGCCAGGACACCCAGGGCTTCTCACCACATGTTCTTTCATCTTCCAGCAAGTTGCTCAGGTTTGTTCACATGGTTGTAGAGGGGCTCCCAGTGAGAGAGCAGAAGTCACAATGCCTCTTGAGGCCTAAGGTTGGAATGTATACAACAGCACTCAGCCACATTCTATTGGTCAAAGTAAGTCAAAATGTCAATACACATTCAAGGGGTGGGGAAATAAACCTCACCTCTTGAAGAGAGACACTGTAAAGAATTTATGGCCATTTTTACAATTTATCACAATATACTGGCAGCATTTTTTAAATTGCTGACTGTTCTTGGTCCTCACTGTCTAAATGTGAGCACATGCCAAAGTTCTACGCCACCCCACCCCACCCCACCCCACCCCATCCTATCCCATCCTCAGGCTACACACTCTGGTCTCAATTTTCAATTCAATGCTTTCAACGTAAATCCCTATCTCCAAGCCCAGCCTCTTTGCTGAGCACTTCCCCTACATCTCTAGATGCCTGTGGACATCTCCATCTAGGTATTTCACCAACGCCCCTAACTCAGCATGTTCAAATCAGACCTACCATCTTTCACTGAAGCTATATTCTCTCTTCAGCATTCTTCCAGCTACATGAACTCCTCAAAATTTGACAGTGACCTTGAACTCTGTAAAATCTAGTCATTGTAACTGCCCATTCTTATCTATAACATGGATTGTTATGATGGTAAAGTAAAACAATATATGTAAAATGAGTAACACAAAGTAGGTATTACCAACCAAGTGTTTGTAACAGTTGGGCACTTAGTCAACCATCTTGTCTCTGCTCAAACTCTAGTCATTAACCTAAAAAATTTCAGTGCCCATGTAAATGACCAGGCTAGCACCCTTAACTCATAATATCTGGGCCTTTTCACTCTAGAGACTTCTCTTCTTTATTCACAGGATTAATTTTTAGATCCTGACTTCTGGAATTTTTAATTGCTTCACTTCTGATATCATACACACTAACATCCCACACTTTCATCTCAGGCTGTTACCCTCGGACATTGCTCCCAGCACACCATAGAGTCATCTAGTGCCTCCATCTCTGCATTTTCTCTTGGTCTGTCAGGCTTCTCATGGCCTCTCTTCTTCCCTTCCCTGCTTGGACCACATAGATTCTTTGAAGCCCCCAATACCAGCACTTTCAATTCCCTCACATATGCTAGGCAGAGCTCTAGTCCTGAATGGATCAAGTTATAATCTCCACCCTCCCTTTGAAGTTTTGTCATGAGATTGCAACAATTCAGTTACATCATCAGTCTCTACTTCTAATTCTAGTTCTCTTGCTATTTGTACCACATCTGCAGTTACTTCCTCCACTGAAGTCTTGAACCCCTCAAAGTCATCCATGAGGGTTGGAATCAACTTCTTCCAAACTCCGGTTAATGTTGATATTTTGATCTTCTCCCATGAATCACAAGTGTTCTTAATGGCATCTAGAATGGTGACTCCTTTCCAGAAGGTTTTCAATTTACTTTTCCCGGATCCATTGGAGGAATCACTGTCTGTGACAGCTATAGTCTTATGAAATATATTTCTTAAGACTTCAAAGTTGAAATTACTCCTTGATCCATGGGCTGCAAAATGGATGTTGTGTTAACAAGCATGAAAACAACATTTATCTTATTGGCTGTGCATCTCCATCAAAGCTCTTGGGTGACCAGGTGCATTGTCAATGAGCAGTAATATTTTGAAAGGCATCTTTTTTTTTTCTTCTGAGCAGTATGTCTCAAAAGTGGGCTTAAAATATTCAGTAAACCATGTTGTAAACAGATGTACTGTCATTCAGGCTTTGTTGTTGCATTTATAAAGCACAGGCAGAGTAGATTTAGCATAATTCTTAAGGGCTCTAGGATTTTCAGAATGGTAAATGACCATTGGCTTCAACTTCAAATCACCAGCTGCATTAGCCTCTAACAAGAGAGTCAGCCTGTCCTTTGAGGCTTTGAAGCTAGTCATTGACTTTTCCTCTCTAGGTATGAAAGTCCTAGATGGCATCTTCTTCCCGTAGAAGACTGATTCATCTGCATTGAGAACCTGTTGTTCAATGTAGCCACCTTCATCAATTATCTTAGCTAGATCTTCTGGATAACTTGCTGCAGCTTCTTTATCAGCACTTGCTGCTTTACCTTGCACTTTTTATGTTACAGAGATTACTTCTTTCCTTAAACCTCCTGAACCAACCACTGCCAGCTTCAAACTTTTCTTCTGCAGCTTCCTTACCTCTCTCAGTCTATGTATTAGTTTGCATTTCCTAGTATTTTACATAAGAAAGTTAGGGCCTTGCTCTGAATTAGGCTTTGGCTTAAGGGAACGTGGTGATTGATCTATTCAAACCACTAAACATTCTCCATATGGGCAATAAGGCCGTTTTGCTTTCTTTTTTCTCTTTTTTTTTTTTTGCATTTTAAAATTTATTGAAGTATATCACTCATACATAAACATACATAAACAATAAGTGTATAGCAATAGTTGTAACCTCACAAAACAAACATATATAACATAATACAGGGCTCTCATACCTCACCCTACCACAAATACCTTGCATTGTTGTTAAACATTTTTAACTAATGATTAAAGAGCATCCTCCAAATATTACTACTAACCAAAGAATTTTCCCCCAACCCGCCCTATTATTATTATTATTTTTATATCATTTATACATGAACATACTTAAACAATAAGTGTATAGTAAAAGTTGTGAACTTATACAACAAACATTCATAACATCATACAAGGGTCCCATACATCAACCCTCCACCAACACCTTGCATTGTCGTGAGACATTTGTTACAAGTTATGAAAGAATATTGTCAAACTCTTACTGCTAACTATAGTCCTTATCTTACATTTGGTGTATTTTTTCCCAACCTACCCTATTATTATTTTTTAAATATATTTTTGTGATAGAAGTTGTAAACTTACAAAACAATCATGCACATGTGCAGAATTCCCAAACAGCACCCCTCTATCAACACACCACACTGTGGTGGAACATTTGTTACAGATTATGAGATAGTATCAACCAATTATTACCAGGTCCATAGCGTACATTTGGCACATATCATCCATACTCCCCCATTATCAACACAGTACACCTTTGGCATAGATGCAAGAATATTACATTATTACTGTTAACCACAGTCCATAGGTCATTCCAATTCTATTTTTCCCATGCCTCTCCACATTCCCACCACCCTGCAACAGTGATGTACATCTGCTCTAGCTCACAAAGGACACTCTTGCATCTGTACCATCAAACACAATTCTCATCTACCTCTGGCTTTACTGTGCTATTCAGTCCCTAGATTATTCTCTAACTTTCTGTCAGTTGGCATTTGCATCCCTAGACTACCATTTTCAGTCACATCCCCATTTATAAACCAGCTGTTACTCACTATAATGTGTTACCATCAACTCTGTACATTTCCACACTTTTATAGTAAAGCTAATTAAAACTTCTACATACAATATCAGCAGTCCACCTCAGGCTTCCTCTTATCTCCTTTAAGAATCCACCACCTACCACCAGGTCTTGAAGATATTTTCCTATATTTTCTTCTAGAAACTTTATGGTTCTTGCTTTTATATTTAGGTTTTTTATTCATTTTGAGTTAATTTTTGTATAAAGTGTGAGATGGGGTCCTCTTTCCTTCTTTTGCTATGGATATCCAGTTTTCTCAGCACCATTTGTTGAATGGACTGTTCTGCCTGAGCTGGGTGGGTTTGACAAGCTAGTCAAAAATCACTTGACCACAGATGTGAGGGTTTGTTTCTGATTCATCAAATCGATTCTATTGGTCTATGTGTCTGTCTTTATGCCAGTACCATGCTGTTTTTACCACTGTAGCTTGGTAATATGATTTAAAGTCCAGAAATGAGAGTCCTCCAACTTTGCTTTTCCTTTTTAAGATTTTTCTGGCTATTCAGGACCCCTTACCCTTCCAAATAAATTTGATAATCATGTTTTCCATTTATTTAAAAACTATTGGTGGAATTTTTATCAGGATTTCAGTGTATCTGTATATCAATTTGAGTAGAATGATATTTAGTCTTACAAACTGTGAGCATGGAATGTTCTTCCAATTATTTAGGACTTTTTAAAATTTCTTTTAACAATGAGTTGTAGTTTTCTGAATATAAGTGTTTTACATTTTTGGTTAAGTTTATTCCTAAATATTTGGGTTTTATCTGTCATATTTTATTTTCACCACTCTTTTGACACTTTTAGTTACTTTTATTGATATAATATTCATTTCTAGACTCTCTTCCAAGCCTCTCTATCCTGTCTTTTCTTTTCAGGCTGTAGCACATCCTTTAGTATTTCCTGCAAAGCGGGTCTCTTGGTTACAAACTCTCTCAGTTTCTGTTTATCTGTGAATATTCTAAACTTGCCCTCATTTTTGAAAGACAATCTTTCCAGATATAAGATCCTTGGCTGGAAGTTTTTCTCTTGCAGTATCTTCAATATACCACTGTCTTCTTGCCTCCATAGTTTCTGGTGAGAAATCAGCACTTAATCTTATTGGGTTTCCCTCATATGTTATGCATTGCTTTTCTCTTGCTGCTCTCAGAATTCTCTCTTTGTCTTTGGCATTTGACATTCTGATTAGTATATGTTTTGGAGTTGGTCTATTTGGAATTTTTCGGATGGGAGTACGTTGTGCTTCTTGGACATGGATATCTATGTCCTTCAATAGGGTTGGGAAATTTTCTACCATTATTTCTTCAAATATTCCTTCTGTCCCTTTTCCCTTCTCTTCTCCTTCTGGGAAACCCATAGCATGTATGTTTGCACATCTCTTGCTGTCACTTAGTTCCCTGAGACATTGTTCAAGTTTTTTCAATCGTTTCTTCATCTGTTCTTTTGTATGTTCACTTTCAGAGGCCATTTCTTCAAGCTCATCAATCCTTTCTTCTGCCTCCTCAAGTCTGGTATTATATGATTCCAGTGTATTTTTTAATTTAATTTATTGTACCTTCCATTCCCATAAGATCTGCTATTTTTCTATGTATGCTTTGAAATTCTTCTTTGTGCTCATCCAATGTCTTCTTAATATCCTTCATTTCCTTAGCTATCTCATTGACTGTATTAAGGAGATTTGTTTGAACATCTATGGCTAGTTGTCTCAACTCCTTTATGTCATCTGGAGGCTTATCTTGTTCTGTTAACTGTGCCATATCTTCCTGTTTCTTGGTGTCGGTTTGTAATTTTTTGTTGGTGTCTTGGCATCTGGCTTACTAGAGTATTTATTATTCTGGGTGCAGTTTTTCTCTTTAGTTTAGGGCTTCCTGCCCTTTCTTTCTTGCTAGTTGTGTAGTAGGAGCCAAGGATGTAGTTGGTGCTATAAGCTGCAGAGGCTCAAGCTGCCCTCAGTGCCCCCAAGGACCGATGAAGCTTCTCCCAAGTTTCTCCTTTGCCAGGGGTAGGGACAGAGCCACAGCTGTGTGGAATAATCCAAGTCGTGCAGGCCTAGACTGTAGTTGCCCAGAGAGACTGATGAAGCTTCACACTCCTTTCTCCCCTGCCTGGGGCAGGGATGGAGCTGCAGGTGTGGGCAGCAATCTATGCCGTGCAGGTCCAAGATGACCACAGTTGCCCCGGTAGACTTCCAGTTATTCAGTCTGTGCCAGCCATATGTATTTGCAGTTACCTGGATAGTCTGATGCAGGGTCCGCCAGCTTCCTTCCTGTTAGAGGTGGGGCTGAAGCCTAGGCTAGGGCTGCAAGCCAGTCTGGGTGAAAGAAATCAGTCCCTACCATCATCATGATTTTCAGTCAGCCCAGCTTCCCCTCATGCTTGGGGTGGAGTCAAAATGTTGGCTACTGGCCCCCTTTCGACTTGGAGAGGTTCAAAGTTCAGCTGTTCGTAGGGTTATATTTTAGCCAGCCGAACTGACTAATCGGTAGCTGATATTGGTGGCCAACCGTCTCTTCCTCCCCTGTTTTTGGGAAATGGAGCTTCCAGTTCCTGCCACAGAATAGCTCCTGGGGTGGCTTGCACCACCAAAGTAGGATGATCACTGGCCTCTGCGCATGGCCTGTTATTTCCTGGAGAGGCTGGCGCAGCTCCCCCCCAGCTTCCTCGCTGTCTGAGGTGGGCCTGGGGCTTAGGCTAGAGCTGCAATCTGATCTAGATGGAAAGAAGCTGGTTCCTGCCAGCACTGTGATTTTCAGTCAGCCCCGCTTCAGCTCGTGTCATGCGCAGAGTTAAGATGGCGGCTACTGGCCTCTTTCTGACTTGGACAGGTTCAAACTTTAGCTGTTCTTAGGATTATACTTTAGCCCACCAGATTTACTAATCAGTAGCTGAAGGTGGTACTTCCAATTCCAGCCGCAGAACAGCTCCCGAGGCAGTTTGTGCCTCCAGTGGATGATGGGCACCAGCCTCTATGGCGTGGAGGACTCTACTTATGAATCTTCTCTGCAGATGGGCAGTCTCCTTCCATTCTTTCAAGGATGCTGCGGGATGCACTTCTGGTTCCTGGGCCCCCAAACAAGTCCTTTAGTTAGCTCTGGGTGATTACTAACTGCCCTGTAGCAGGAGCTGATTCTAGGAGCACCTTACTCTGCTGCCATCTTGCTGGTTGTGGTTTTGCTTTCTTATTCATGTGTATTCACTAGAGTAGCACTTTAATTTCCTTCAAGAACCTTTCCTTTCCATTCACAGCTTGGCTAATATTTGGCACAAGAGGCCTCGTTTTCGGCCTGTCTTGGCTTTCGTCTTGCCATCATCACTAAGTTTAATTATTTCTAGCTTTTGTTTTAACATGAAAGACATATGACTCTTCCTTTCACTTGAACACTTAGAGGCCATTGTAGGGTTATTAACTGGCCTGATTTCAATATTGCTGTGTTTAAGGGAATAGGAGGCTGGAGGAGAGGGAGAGAGATGGGAACTGCCGGTGGGTGGAGCAATCAAAATATACACATTTATGGATTAAGTCTTACATGGGCATGGTTGGTGGCCCCCGAAAACAATTACAATAGTAGCATTTGCAAATATCACTGATCACGGATCACCATAACATATAATAATAATAGTGAAAAAGTTTGAAATATTGAGAGAATTACCAAAACTTGACACAAAGATGAAAGTGAACACATGCTGTTGGAAAAATGGTGCTGACAGACTTGCTCAGTGCAAGGTTGCCACAAGCCTTCAATTTGTAAAATATAAATGCAGTATCTGCAAAGCTCAATAAAGCAAAACACAATAAAATGAGGCATGCCTGTACTACTTTCAAATTTTGACTACTGTTGCCAGATGGTCTTTCAAGAGGAGTGAATTCATTTAACTTCCCATGGTCAGTCGCTCTTAATACATTGTTTTATAATTATCTGTATGTGTGCGAGTTTTGCCTCTGACTCTGAGACATAACCACTCAGAACTTGGATTTTGGAGTCAAACTGACCTGGTTTTGAAGCCCAATTCCCTCAGTTACTGACTTAAGACAAGTAACTTGACTTTCATCTACAAAAAGATAGTAATAATAGTCCCAACCTCTTAAGGTGATCTGTTCATTCAATATATATTTATTGAGTAACTCCTAAGTACCAGGCAATGTTTTAGGCACTGAGGACCCAAGCAGTGAGCAAAACAAAGTCCCTGGTCTCATAGTTCTTGCTGTCTAGTGGGGGGTGGGGTTAGGTAAAGACAAAGAAATATGTAATATGTCAGTGCTAAGTGACTTATATAACATCATAAGTGCTAAGAAAAAAAATAAAGGAGAATAGAGCCTGACCACATGGGAGTAGGGATGGGGAGGATGGCAGTGAATGTGCTATGTTATATAATGTGGTCAGGGAACATCTTTCTGATAAAATGATATTTCAGCAGAGAACTGAAAAGATTGAAAGAGTAAGTCATGTGGCTAATGAAGCATGTTCCAATGAGGGGAAACAGCAAGGAGGAGGGAGTGTGCCTAGAGTGTTTGAGGAACAGCAAGGAGGCCAGTGGGTCCCGGTACCTTTTTGTAATACTTCCTTTCTGCTCCTCCCCCAACACTCCCACAATCCCCAGAGAATTGCAGATCTGATTTCCATGACTATACATTAGTTTGCATTTCCTAGGATTTTATATAAATGGTATCATTCAGTATACGTTTTTTGTTTTGTTTTGTTTTGTTTTCCTGGCCTTTTTTCACACAGCATGATTATTTTTACTTTCTTCCAAGTTGTGTATATCAGTAGTTTGTTTTTATTGCCACATAATATTCCACTATGTGGCTCTACCACAGTTTATCCATTTACCTGTTGATAGACATTTGAGTTGTTTCCAGTTTTTGACGATTACAAATAAAGTTTTTGTGAATATTCACATACAAGTCTTTGAATGGACATATGTTTTTATTTCTGTTGGATAAGTACCTAGGAGTGGAATGACTGAATCATATGGTAGGTACATTTAACTTTTTAAGAAACTGCCAAACTTTTCTGAAGTGGTTATACTATTTTTATATTCCTACAGCAGTGTATGAGAGTTCTAATTCCTCCATATCCTTGCAACAATTTGGTTTGGTCAGTGTTTTTAATTTTACCTATTCTAATAGGTATGTAGTAGTATATTATTATGTTTTTAGTTTGCATTTCCCTAATGACCAGTGACTTTAAGCATCTTTTCTTGTGCTTATTTCTATTTTTGAGGAAGTGTCTGTTCAAATCTTGCCCCCATTTTCTGTGTTATTTGTTTCATTATTATTGAGAATTTTTTAATATTCTAGATATATGTCCTTTGTATGACTTGCAAACATTTTCTCCCTGTATGTGGTTTTCTTTTCGTTCTATACTTCGAAGAGCAGAAATCTTTAATTTTGATGAAGTCCAATTTATCAAAATGTTCTTTTATGGATTATGCTTCTGATATTATATCTAAGAAATCATTGCCTAACTCAAGATGACAAAAGTTTTCTCCTAAATTTTCTTTTAGGAATTTTATAATTTTAGGATTTACGTTTAGGTCTGTGGTCCATTTTGAGTAAATGTTTGTATATGGTGTGAGGTGTGGGTAGAAGTTCATTTAAAATATATATGGATATGCAATTGTTTCAGCTCCATTTGTTGGAAAGACTTTCATTTTCCACTAACTTGCCTTTGTACCTTTATCAAAAATCAGTTGTCCTTTAAGTCTATTTCTATACTCTCTATTCTGTTCCATTGATCTGTTTGTCTGTCTTGACACAAATACCATGTGGTCTTGATTACTGTAGCTTTATATGTCTTGAAATCAAGTAGTTTAGGACCTCCAACTTTGTTTTTCTTTTTCAAAGTTGTTTCAGCTATTCTAGTTTTTTTTTCAATTTCACATTAACTTTACAATGACTTTTTCAAGTTCTCCCAAAATACCCCAGCCTGCTGAGATTGACTGGGCTTGTGTTGAATCTATAGATCAATTTGGGGAGAGTTGGCATCTTAACAATATTGAGTTTTCTAACCCATATCTCTCTGTTTATTTAGATCACCTGTAATTTCTCTTGGTCATTATTTTGTAGTTTTCAGTGCATGTCAGCATTATCCCTAAGCATTGTGTATTGTTTGATATTGTAAATAACTTAAAATTTCAATTTCTGATTGTTCATTGCTAGCCTATAGAAATACAGTTGGTTTTCTTATATTGATCTTGTATCTTATAACCTTGCTAAATCCACTTATTAGTTCTTGTAACTTGTTTGTAGATTCCATTAGATTTTCTACATAAATGATTATGTCACCTGCCAATAAAGAAGATTTTACTTCTTCCTTTCTAATATAGATGCCTTTTATTTCTTTTTCCTGCTTTATTGCATTGGCTAGATGCTCAGGTACACTGTTGAATAGAAGTGGTAAGAGTAACCATTCTTGTCTTGGTTCTTGATTTTAGGGGGAAAGCATTCAGTCTTTCACCATTAAATTTGATATTAATTTTAGCTTTTTGGGGTGCCTTTTATAGGTTGAGGAAGTTCCTGCTTTGCTGAGAGTTTTTTTAAAAATCAAGAATAGATGTTGGATTTTGTCAAATAAATTTTCTACATCTATTCAGATGATCAAATAGGGGTTTTTTTGTTTTGTTTTGTTTTTTTTTTAGTTTGTTAATTTGGTGAATTACTCTGGTTGCTTTTCTAAAGTTAAATCACTTTTGTGTTCCTGAGATAAACCACACTTGGTCATGTTATATTATCCTTTTTATGTATGGTTGGATTATGCGGTTTTAAATTTGTGTATGTATGTTCATGAGGGATATTGGTTTGTAATTTTCCTTTCTTGTAATGTCTTTATCTAGTTTTGGTATCAGGGTATTTTTGGCCTCATAAAATGAGTTGCAGAGTGTTCCCACGTCTTCTATTTTCTGGAAGAGAGTATAAGTTGGTAAAATTTTTCCTTAAATGTTTGGTAGAATTCACAGTGGGCCTGAAATTTTCTTTGTACAAGTTTTCTTTTTAAACATTTAGTTTGAAATAATTATAGACTCACAGAAAGTAGCGAACACAGCACAGAGAGATTTTGTGTGCCCGTCACCCAGCTTTCCCCAGTGGTAGTATCTTCTGTGTCTATAGAGTATTACCAAAACCAGGAAATTGACATTAGGTATGAAGGTTTTTAATTACTCATAGTTGTGTGCGTGTATGTATATATGGCTATTAA
Organism: Tolypeutes matacus; assembly: GCA_026826555.1. Lineage (NCBI taxonomy): Eukaryota > Metazoa > Chordata > Mammalia > Cingulata > Chlamyphoridae > Tolypeutes > Tolypeutes matacus. The sequence continues at coordinate 42,036,333 of JAKSZT010007815.1, read as the reverse complement.
GGTTGTCTCTTTGAATGAGCTTTGATAGTTTGTGTCATTCAAGAAATTTGTCCATTTCATCTATGTTGTTGAATTTACTATCAAATTGTTTATAATATTCTCTTATTATTCTTTTAATAGCTATAGAATCTTTAGTGATATCACCACTCTCCTTCCTGATATCAGTAATCTGTGTCTTCTCTCTCTTTTTCTTCATCAGTCTGGCTAGATGGCTATTCAGTTTATTGATTTCAAGCAGCTTTTGGTTTCACTGATTTTTCTCTATTTTCAGTTTTCTATTTCATTGATTTCCTCTCTGAGGAAATCTTCTTAACTTTTAATTTGCTCTTTTTTTAGTATCTTAAGATAAAACCTGAGGTCATTGGCATTAGACCCTTCTTTTTTCATATGAGCATTTAGAGCTATAAATTTCCCCTGAAGTATTACTTGAGCAGCACCGCATAAATTCTGATATGTTATGTTTTCATTTTCATTCATTTCAAGATACCTTCTAATTTCCCTTTTGATTTCTTTTTTGATCCATGGGTCATTTAGAAGTGTGTAATTTAGTTTCCATATATGGGGGAATTTCCCAGATATTTTTCAGTTATTGGCTTTTAATTCAATTTCATTGTACTCAGAGAATATACTTTGTATGACTTGAATCATTTTAAATTTATTAAGCTTGTTTTATGATCCAAAATATGGTCTATCTTAGTAAATGTTCTGTGTGTACTTGTAGAGAATGTATTCTGCTCCTGTTGGGTGAAGTCCTCTATAAATGTCAATTAGATCAATTTGGTTGATGATGTTGTTCAAACCTATATTACTGATTTCCTGTCTACTTGTTCTATCAATTATTGAGAGAAGGGTATTGAAAAATCCAACTGTAATTGTGTGTTTGTCTGTTTCTCCTTGCAGTTCTATCAGTTTTCACTTCATGTGTATTGAAGCTGTGTTTATACATAAACATTTAGGATTACTATGTTCTCTTGATGAATTGACCCCTCTATCATTATAAGATGGCCTTTTTTTTTTTTATCCCTGGCAATATTTTTCAATTTGAAGTTACTTTGCCTGATATTAATATAGCCACTCCATCTTTCTTTTGAGATAGTGTTAACACAGTACCTCTTTTTCCATCCTTTTAATTTTAGCCTATTTTCATCTTTATATTTGAAGTGTATTTCTTGTAGGCAGCTTGCTTTTTTATCCAACCTGATAATATCCACCTTTAAATTGTGTTACTGAGAGTATTTACATAAAATATGGTTATTGATATATTTCCTTATCTTGCTATTTGCTTTCTATTTGCACCATATGTTCTTTGTTCCATGCTCCCACTTTTTCTGCCATCTTTTGGGGGAGCAATTGGATATGTTTATTATTCCATTTTAAGGAGAGAAGTAAATATTTGATGATGATAGTGTGGTGGAGGAGATGAATCCAACTCTGCCTCTTCAACTAGTGAGAGTATAGAAATGAACTTCCCTTGGAAACTAAGAAAGGGATCTGGGATCATCCAATGGGGATGCTATGAGCATGGGTACCAGAATAGTAATAGGAGCGAGGGCAAGGAAGCATTGTGGAGGATTTGATTCTGGCTCCCAATTCATTCCCAGCTGGACTCTGGGCAAGTCACTTGGCTCTGTGAGCCTGTGTTCCCTGAAGATGAAGGGCCTGGACGAGTTGACCACTAAGCGCTCCTCCAGTTTTGACGCTCTGTGAGTACATGACCTATGACCTCAGTGTGTGCTATATGGCTGGAAGGGGGAGGGTAAAGGGATGAGAATAGAACTGTCTGGAATTGGAGATCCTGGCCGTAACAGTGCTAGCTTGGGAGTTGCTGGGTGGGGGAGGCCACAGAGGCAGGTGACTGGAAGGCCTGCTTTGTTTCAAAGCTCCTTTTGGATTACAGCTACTCCTCTTCTGATGGATTTTTAGCAGGACAGGACCAAGACAAACAGACTGGGTGAAGCGAATGAGAGTGGTGGTGCAGGGGGTCAGTGGAGGAGTAGCTGTAGAGGGCAATGAGTGAGGGGTAGTGTGTCTCCCATGCAGCTGGTGTGATTGGTTGGGGGGGATGGTGCAGCGAGAGTGTGGTGGGAGGTGAGACAAGGACTTCTCACAGCCCTTGGGGCCTGCCCACACTGAGGTCTGAAGTCATTGGGCACTGCAGTTTCCCAAATAGTGTCACTGAACACATTCAGGCACAAGCAGGAAAACCCTGGGGCAAGGACACCATGTTTGTGACCAAAGGAATGCCACAGTGAACCAAGAGGACACTGCCCCCTTCACCTGCCCTCCCTCTGCAGTCTGCTTTGCCCTGGGTGGGACATTCTGGCTGGCATCCCCTCCTCCCCCTCACCAAGTGTCAGACAGCAGGCTCAGTGTCAGATAGGTTGGGTTCTTCTGGGAGAAGGCATCTGAGTGTGCGCACCAGTAAGAGTATGTATATCTGGGCTGTGTGCATATTGTGCCAGGGAGTGTGTGCACTATTGAGTGTATATTGATGAGTTTGTACATCTTGGGGGGAAGGGGTGTATGCACCACCAAGAGTGGTTTTGTGTACGTGTGCAAGTTGAGTGTATCTGTGAATGCACGCGGGTGCGCTGGAGAATTGTGTTTGTCCCTAGGTATCAGGAATCCCAATTCTCTGGCCCACCTGCGTGACTGTGTGTTTGCGTGTGTGAGTCAGCTCCTTCCATCTCTTTTTAAGGCCCGGGGCCTGGACGGAATGAGGAGTCACTGCTGCTTCCTTGGGCCCAAGACTAGGCGTGCTCAGCGTAGTAAGCCTGTTGGGACAGCTTCCTTAGCCTTCTCAATTTCTGCGCCGCTTTTGGACTCTAGAAGCGCTCGAGGACTACGCAAGGCCCCGCGGCGTTGGGGGGGATCCACGGGCTGCGGGAGCCCCCCGGGTTCTGGTGGTGGGCCGCGAGGCGGAGGACCCTTCCCTGCCCGCAGGACCCATCCCAAAGGCGCTGGGAGCCGGGAGCCTGCTCTGCTACGAGGGGCTCTGGGGCAATCCGGGGCCGCATCAATGTTGGATGAGCTCGCACTGCCTCCGCGCGGCCTCGATACCATCTTCGTCGGTCTCACTTTTAGTGTAACTGGAGAGCGCAGGGAACAGCCCGAGCCAGCTTTTCGCGGCGGTGGCGCCGGCGGCGGGAAGGAACTGGGCTGGGGAGCCCCGCACAGGCTCCAGTGGTGTGTCCCGGACGCAGTGGGTTTCGGCGGACCCAGCCTGGCAAGGCGGGGGTCAGCGCCAGTCTCGGCCTCTCCTCGGGCCCCGGGGTCCCGGTGCTGGGTTACACTCCTCCCCCCTCGCGGCACCTAGCCCTCTGCGGGGTGTCATCTGTCCGGCGGCGTGTCCTTGGGGCAGTTCAGTCCCATCCCCCAGCCTGGCACAGGGTCACCAGTTCGGGACGGAGCTGGAAGGGCATCAGCTAGACGGAGAGAGACCCCCTAGGGGGCAGGAAAGGGAGTGGCAGCAACTGCGCCGAGAGTCTCCCACTGCTGGTGAGTGTCCTGCGACTTGAGTGCATGAGGGCAGGAGAGAGGAGGGCAGGACTGAAATCTGGGGGTCCAGATTGGCAAGGCTTCTCTCCACCCTGACCTTTTCTACTCCAGCCCCAGCACCTTATGCCTTGTGACCCACATGCGCCTCTCTTGGCACCCCACCCTCCTCCCAGAGGCACCAGTGAAGTGGTACTGGTTGGCAGTCCTTGGGCAAAGGTTATTATTGGGCTGTGGCTTCTGTGGTCGAGCATGGACAGCCACCTGGTGGGCGGTGAGTTTGGATTGGATTGGCAAATTACAGCCGCCTGTGTCTGTTGGAACACAGCCCCACCTTTTCATTTACGTTGACTGTGGCTGCTTTCACACTACAGCCTCAGTGCTAGCAAAAAAGATGTACCCTGCCCTTTAAGAAAAAGTTTGCCTACTCCTCTGGGATATTCCCCAATGCGGGCTTCCCCTCCCAAACCTGTGCACACTCCCTCCCTCCCCACTGTGCATCTCATCCTAAGCTTGGCTCTCCACCCTTGGGAACATTACTTTGGGGACCTCTCGCCTCCCATCTGGTCATTACCCTTCTCTGTGGCAAGAGAGGAAAATTATTTAGGGTGACAAACAACTAGAAAACCATAGGCTCTCTGAGGGCTGAGGGTTGAGCTCCTGCAGGGCTTTTGCCTGATCCCAAGCTGTAAGTGAGCCCCTTCCTAGACCATGGGAGCAAGGTGAGTTAGCTGATGGTGAGCTCAGCTTCCCTGGGACCCCCAAATCTATCATTGCACCTGAGAGGCTGAGCAAGCCAGTTTTGGCTATGGGCTTTGCCACCTCCCCCTGTGGGCCAGTCAGGAGCTGGGGGCAGCACTGAGCTCCCAGGGGAGTGAGGGGATGAAAGAAGACTACTGAATAAGCAGATACTAAAGGGTGCTGCTAGATGTAACTCAGTGGTTGAGCACCTGCCTTCCACCTATGAGGTCCAGGATTCAATCCCTGGGACCTCCTTAAAAATAAAAATAAAGGGTTCCTCTAAGCCCTCGGGTCTCCAGACCCTGCTTCCAGCCCCTGGGGTGCATTGTGCCCCTTCCCTTTAAGTCCCAAATCTAAACCCCTTTCCTTGGTTCCCCTCTGCACCTCTGATTTCAGGGGTCGGTTTCTGGGGAAGGACTGGAGCAGAGGGAAACCCACCAGCCTGAAGAGAAAGCAGCATTCCTGCTGTGCTGTCACTAGGTGGCACTCTCGAGGTGTCGGCTCCAGCTCCATGGGGCACTGGGTCAGCCTCAAAGGCTGTGGTCCTAGGCACTGAATCCCTCCTGGCCTGACCAGCTCTGCCTGCCCTCTGAGGCAGCTCGTCAACATTCCTAGACTTGGGACATTTTATCTGAGAGGTCTTTGGAAGGGGCACTGGGGACTACCTGCAGTTGTAGTTATCTGTAATTACTCGCTGCTTCAACTCCTCCGCTACAGGCACTCCTTGAAGGCAGGAACTTGTTCTCCTTTGCTGCCTCCCAGCCCTGGCACAGCCAGGCACAGTGGAGAGGGCAGAAGGTGTTTGGTGGTAAATGGCATGCAAACGGGAGAGAGTGTTGCCATCACTATTCACCTTGCCAGTTTGTGTAGTGGAGGCTTTTTAGTCTCCAGTTACCCTGGTGGGAAGCCAGGGAGAAGGACTAAGAGAGGCTTGGTTCAGAGAGAGGAGCAGCCTGACCTGATTCTGGGTGGTGCCAGCCTTCTGGGGGTATTCCAGATAGGATGAGTGGCTCCAGGGAGACCCAGGGTGGAGACGGTGGTTTGTGTCCAGGTAGTGTTTTCAGGCACACCTGGTCCTTTGTTGGGCCTGGGAGCAAGCACATGCTCATCAGAGCCCAGAGACAAGGCCCGGATGGGCTCTAGCACCTACTGTGGCCTCGCCCTTCTGACCTGGCTCCAGCTCTGCTGCCCACTCCAGGAGTTTGATGGCCCAAGGACTCAGACATAGGCTTGGAGGGCTGCACCTATGCTGGGGGGACAGCCACCCCCTACTCCCAAGCAGTTGCTTCTGACAGCTGGGGAAGATGTAAACAAGGGACCTCCAACCAGCCCAAGGAGGACAGACAGTGAAAGTGAGGCTTGAAGTTTGGACTCTGCTTAGACACTGGATAATTGAGTAGGGATCCCCATCCACTGAAGTTCCTAGGGAGATGGGGGTATTCCTATGGATTGTGCACCATTGAGTCAGCAGAGGCCAGGCCAACTTGTGCTCTTGGTGACCTCCTCCCTGCTGGGCTGTCACCAGTGTGCAGGTGCCATTTCCCTGCCTAGAACAGGCTTCAGAGTGAGACTGACATCGCTCACCGGGGTAATTACTAGTTTGGGTTCAATTTCCATTCAAAACAGTAATCCCAGCTTGAGCTGGGTGTCAGATCTGAAGGTTGATTATTAGTAACATTTATCAACAGCCTCTCTCAGCTTCAGGCAATTACAGCTAATCTGCCATTCCTGCTCCCAGTCGTGCAAAACTGCCAGCCTCTTCCCTGCCCGCCCCCTCCCTTCCCCTTCTCCCCTTCTTCTCTTCTCTCCCCTGAGCAGCCAGCCTGAGGGAGAGCAGGAGATGGGAGTCACTATATGAGTCACTGTCACCTCCAGTATGTAGGGGGCCCACGTGCAGACAGGCACCCGTGCTCCCCAATGGCAATCTTTGTGTTGCAGAATTCTATGAAATGTGACTCTGATTTGTCAGAACTGAAAGGAATCCCACAGTTTACAGGCATGAACCCATGTCTCCTGGCTCCTTGTGTTGTTGACATGTTTTCAATTGTACCAGGGTCCCTCCTGTCCCTGACTCAGGCTCTCCCTCCTCTCCAGGGCCAGGACTAGGGTGATGCAAGTGAGGCATTCGCTTTAGGTGCACAATTTAAGGGAACACACAAAAACTCAGTAAATCAAGATAAATAATGCTGTATTTTTAGAAAATCAAAATTGATGCAAGAACGTCCATAATGAGCAAAATATCTAATTTTAATAGCGGTTCTAACCCAGGACTTGCAGGACTCAGCCTCACTTGCTTTACTCTAATAGCAGCCCTGTCAGCTCCTGTCTTTATTTAAAATGTTGGTATTTTGTTTATCATGGATGTTTTTTCACTAATTATGAACTAAATATTATTTAGCTTGACGACTCAGTTTTTTGGCAGCCCCCCCTTAAATTCTGCGTCCCTGGAGGGTGCCTCACTCAGCCCATCCTAGTCCTGGCCCTGTTCTGTTCACTTCCCACTGGCCCCCAACACCGCCACTCCCATCAGCTCTTACTGTTACTGACTCATAGGGTGACCCAGCTTCTTTTGAGCAGGGGGGCCCAGGGCAGCAGGGGATGCGGGGGTCCCCACCATGGGCAGTCATTCCTGGGTGTCCATCCCCCACCCTGTTCCTCTGGACCCTGTCAGGCTGCAGACACACAGAGGGCTTGCAGGTTGCCATGGTAACTGCAGTGGTAATTGGAGGACAGAACATGCTGGTCTTGCTCCACTCCTAAAATCACGTCCAGCCAGGGCTAGATAAGTGGAAGCACGTCTGATAATGCCTCTGGCACACTAATCCGATAGGAAGCTAAAACAAGGCTGGAAATATATCGGAGTGGAGAAAATGACATTTACCTGAATCCCTCCCAGGGAGAGGACAGCTTTGGCTGAAGGAAGATTGTGGTGATCTGTTTGTGATAGGGAGCATGGATTCTTGCTACGCAGCCTTCTAAAAAGGGTAGGTCAAATTCACTGAAGGACTTTAGTTTTGCTGAGCAGGATCTTATAAGCTAAGGTACTGTCACCAAAGAATGTCCTCCCCCTACCCTTTCCCCAGGCTGTGCTCCGCTTGTCTTAAGTGTTAAACAAATACTTCAGAAATATCAAAGTTGAACGGGTGCCAGAAGAATAACCTGCCCAAGAGGCCAAATTGTATCTGGGCTTGAGGCATTGTCATGTCAAGGTCCAGGCCTAGATCTCTTGGCCACTCAGTGTCCAGATGCCTGTCAGTGGGAGGCCGAGGGCCTGCAGCCTCAGAGGCACCTCTGCCTTTCCTGCTCTACCTCATGATCTCCCTTCTGAGGCCTCCACAGCACAGGGCACCACAAGCCCCAACCTGGCAGTAGGTCCTTCCAGGCCCTGCACTGCCACTTACTGGGCCAGTCACTTCCCCTCTGTGAGCCTCAGTTTCCTCAACTGTGAATGCCCTCCTTAGAGGGTTGTGCTCACTGTTAAATGAGCTCAGGGATGTATAGTGCTCTGCAACTGCACAGTGCTGTGACCATGTGCTGTGGTGTTATTAAAAACGCCTATGCACTGCCACATACCAGACTGAAGAGTCATGTTCTACAGGGAGAGAACTAGAACCAAAAGGAGGTGTGGTTGGGCTTGAAGTGAAGAAAAATTGTTGGCTGCACAGAAGCAGAGGGACCACTCTAGAAGCGTGCAGGCAGAAGGTTCCTCCCACCTGTGCTTCAGCTTAGCTTCAAAATGGGTTCCTGGGGAAGGAGTGACCCTTGAGGGACACAGTTTACCCAGTCCTGAGGTTCTGCAAAATTTTTTTTTTTTGAGGAGGTAGTGAGATTGAACCTGAGCCCTTGTACGTGGGAAGCAAGGCGCTCAACCACTTAGCTACACCTGCTCCCCTCTGCAAATCTTTTTTTTTAAGATTTATTTCATTTATTTATACATACACACATACCCGCCATTGTTTGAGCTTGCTGTCTGCTCTCTGTGTCCATTTGCTGTGTGCTCTGTCTGCTCGCCTTCTCTTTAGGAGGCACTGGGAACCAAACCTGGGACTTCCCATGTGGGAGTGAGGCGCTCAGTTGCTTGAGCCACCTCCGCTGCCTGCTTTTGTTGTCTCTCTCATTGTGTTTCCTCTTCCTCTTTGTGTCTCCTTGTTGTGTCAGCTCGCCGTGCCAGCCCATCGCGCCAGGAGGCACTGGAAACAAAACCCAGGACCTCCCATGTGGTAGGCAGTAGCTCAGTCGCTTGAGACACATCCGCTTCCTTGCAATTTTTTTTTTCCCTGCAATTCTTTTTGACACTCCTTCCCCAGTCCTCCATGGTGTCCTGAACAGAAGCTTCAGGAGCAGTGGGCCCCACAGCCCAGACACATGTTGAGCATGGCCCTCCTTGGAGGAAGAGGAAGCTGGTTTCACCTGTACTTGACCTGGCTCCTTCCTGGTCTGCTCTCCCTGGTTTAATCCTCTGGACCAATGTATGAACCTGAGAGCTGGGGCAGGAAGGGGACCAGGGAGGGTGCTTCCGTGGCCACCAAGCCTGAGAAAGTGCAGGCCTGAACATTGGCTTTGAGATGCTCTTTGACCCTGACTGGAAGGATCCATTCCACCCACATCAGGACAGAGGACATCTGAAAGAAAGTTCAGGAGACATGGAGGGAGGAGGTTTCCAGCTCCAGGGGCACACTCACGGTCACTTCCTCTTTGCACACACATACCCCAGTAGCCTTCCCTGCAGCTGGCTTCGGAGCGTCCAGGCATGACTCCAAGGAGAGAGCAGCAGACTGGGTGTTGGGAGACCTGGTTCTGGTCTTGGCTTTGCCCCTCCCTCCCTCTGAGCCTGACTTTCCCTTCTGTAGCATGAGGGGGTGAGTGAGATGCCCTTCTCAGCTGACAGGCTGTGATTCTTCTGTTTCCTGGGCCGTGGGAGTTGGCAAATGAGCTCACCTCTACCCACTCCTCCCATGCCATTTGAAGTCTCTCCACAAGACTTTGTCTGCGTGATAGTTTTGGGGACCTTGGTCACCAGGATCCAGTCAGGGCAGGCCAGTAATATCCGGTTTTGCATCCGAGCGTCACTTTTCCCTCAGAAATTTGAAATTGAAATTCCTAATTATTGTTACAAGCTCTCATTAAAAATCTGGATATACTTTTCATGAGATCATGGTTGGGGATAGAAGAGGAAGGGGGAGAAGTGAGTCTGTAGGTAAGGAAGGTAGAGACAGAAGGTGATATGTTCGGGAAGTTAGACTGCAGGCCTGGCTGTCATGGAGGCCAGAGGAGTTGGCAGGAGCCTTGGGTAGGGTAGAGCTGCTTAGCTGCTGTCCTGGAGGAGGCAGGGTGCTCCCAAGGGGCTTGGGGAGGTGTGCATGATCAGATTTGCATTTAGGAAACTCACTCTAGTGCCAGCGTGAGGCTGGATTTGAGAGGAGGATGGAGGCAGACACCATCCAGGATGCTGCTGTCGAGAGCCAGGCAACAGACAGGAGGCCCTGACAAGAAAGTGATTATAGTTGGGAGATGCTTTAGTAGAAAACATCAGAAGTGCTCGATGATGGCCTGGACTTGGGGAGGAAGGCGGGCAGGGAAAATAAATAAGTCCTGATGGGGCAAGGTGATGTCATTCCCCGAGAAAGAATATGGAGAATGAGCGGTCAGATCCCCCCGGGGTGGGGCACACCTGCACTCTCCTGAGAGGTGGCATGGGCCATCCAGGGGAACATCTCCAGAGAGCAGGCATGAGGGAGTCTAGAGTTCAGGAGAGCGCTGGGCTGCAAGGCAGGCTTGGAATTCTGGAGGTAAGCACTGTGGGAGGTGACAAGATCATCCAGGTGCTTTATGTGGAATGAGAGGACAAGAGGCAGAGGGCACAAATGAGCAAATCCTAGGTCTCCCATTAACCTTTAAAAGGCAGAACGTGTGTGTCCATGCTGCACAGAGCCTGCCACTGACCCCTAACACAGAGCTGACCACAGATAGGGCATCAACAAATGTGTCCTCTGACTTGGGGTTCCTCCAGATGGAGCCTTTGTCCTCAGTGCACTCGGCTCTGCCTGGGTCGCTATAGTAACTTACAAATGCAGGAATACATGGTCTCTGTGTTGCCACGGCAACCAGCAATGGATGTCCCTGTGTGGCATGGCTGCTGAGGCCTTGGGGATTCAGTCTAGTCCCGAAAGGGTGGGGAGGGAGGCTGTGACCAGCAGAAGAGTTTTCATGTCCTAATTAATTGGTGATGGTGGTTATTAATCCGATTATTGCCACGGTGAGGAAGGAAGACACCCAAGTGGGCTTGTGTTAGCTTCAGTACTGAGCTGAGTGAGACAAGGTATTTCACCAGACTCCAGGTCTTCAGTGCAGCCTAATGCAGGACCATTCCCCAAACTCACTCCATCCTCTGGCCATCATGGGGACCAGGACACCTTTGCCTTCTTTCTGGGTTTGCATGCTTTTGCCAAGACAGGGATTTTGTTCCCAGGAGGCGCTCTCGGGCCCATGGGAGCTCAGCATTCAAAGCAGCACAGGAAACCTGGGCCTCTGAAACGGGGCCACCGAAGAGATCGGTAAGCACTCAACACCCCTGCCTTCCGCCCATGGACCCCACCCACCTTGCATCATTGACCTCATCTCTTTGCAGTTTCAAGGCTGCCCCTTTCTCCGGGTGCTGGCCTCCTATCACCACGTGGGGCACCACAACCCATCCCTCCTAAACTGCTTGGGCTCTAGACAGGTGAACAGGGAGGTGTCACTGCTGCACGTGCCCAGGATCTCAGCCTCCTCTGCTCTCCCCTTGCCCCGAGTCCTCTGGCAGCTCCGCTTCCTTGCCGCCCACCTCTTCTGGTGGGCTCCTCCTTGTAGCCTGCGGCCCACACCGTCATGCTTCATTCCACGGCTCTGGTCCTTGCTGTCCTCATTCTGGGCTTCCCCAGAGTGAGCACCTTCTGGAAGTCCTTCCACCCTGACCTGTCATTTCACTCACCCAGAGGTCGCTGAGACCAGGGTACTGAAGGAGGCCTTGAGTGACCATGGTCTGCCCAGGCAGAGAGCAGGGGTGGTGAGGCGAAGAGGGGGAAGGGTGTGGAGAGTCACTCCTTATTTTCCTCCTCAGGAGAACAACCAGGAGGAGGAACTACTTGAAGGAAGTAAGGGAGATCGCTAGGTGAGCTGGCAGGGGAGGAGGGAGGGTTGGCTCTGGGAAAGGGTTGTGGGGAGAAAGCCATCCATAGGCTGCTGTACAGGGAAGTGGTGGGGAGGATGTGGGTGGCCCAGTGGTCTTGGACCCCGTATGTGCTGGTGTGTATGTGTGTGTGTGCAGTGGGATGCAGGGGAGTGTGTGACCACTAAGCAAAATCTGTACTGACTGAGGCTCTTGTGGCCTTGGTTTGTTCCTCTTGGATCCTCCCATAGCCCTTCTGCCCTTACTCCAGCCAAGTGATGCTGGTGAGAAGGCTCAGATTTCTGGGCTCCATCCTCCAGCCTATCCTGGGGCTGTCTTGGCCAGGCCTTCCCAGAAGGGAGGTGTCCTCTATATGTGGTCAGGCATGTGTCTAGCTGGAAGTCAGAGCCTCCAGCCCCCAGGCTTTCCCATTGTCCAAATACCCAGATCAGGCATTTCCAGGCTGTTTTCTGTAGTCAGGAGATGGATCTCACCCAGGGTAGTCTTCGAGTAGCTCTAGACCAGGACTTCATTTGTTCTTTTCTGATGTTGGGGTCTCTGGGATATATTTCTTGGACCAGGGGATGGGTAGAAACAGCTGCCCTGTGAAGGAGAAGGAGGCTAGGCCCTATGTACAGATGGTGGTATCCCCTCCCCAACTGGAGACTAGCTGCTGAGGATCCCCAGCACCTGAAGAATCTGCCTACCCTCCCAGGGACCAGGCCAGAGAAATGAGGGACGGGGACATCTGGGAATCTGGTTTGTCTCCACATGGATGTTGGTCCTGGGTTTCTGACAGGGTTTGTGATAATGTAGCCCTAGAAGAGAAGCTCTTTGGAAAACCATGGGTCTCAGGTTTATGGCCCATAGCAGATGCCTTCTGTAGCTCTCCTTTTCTACACACATCTTCAACCAGGTTGACATTTTAACCTACAGAAAATCTCATGAAGAGAAAGATAGGTGTGGGGGTATCACTGAACCTACTTTAGAAGCTCTTGGGAAGGAGGAGGAGGAGAAGGAGAGAGGCAAGTAATAAACCCCAGAGGGATGACTCTGCTGTAATGACTTTAATGAGGCTTGAAGACTTTCAGTTTATTTGTCTTCTGCAGCTGGTGAATTTTGAGTGATGTGAGCTAGTGAGAGTCTCCTTCCTGCACCCATCACCCATAACGTGTCACGGCCACAAGAGTTTTTGAAATCTCATATCCAACCCCTTGTTAGCAGGCAAAACCAAGGCCTCAGGACATGGGCACACCACAAGTTCACAGTAGAAGCAAGACTAGACCAGGCCCATGCTCAGGGCTCTTTCTCTGCCCAGCTGCCTACACTGCAGGCTTGGGAGCCAGCCTCACTGTGTGGGAGTCAAAGGGCTACTGGGGGACGGGGGAGCTGTCCTTTGTTTATGACCTTGCCTCATGTGAATAGAGACCTTGGGCACAGATGGCTGGCTGGCTGGGAGGGCCTCCTGGCTTTACTGCCTTCTAGGCTGTCTTCTTTTTGGGATTTGGTTCCTCTTTACTCCACTCACCGACACCACTCTGGCTCTCTCATATTAAAAATCTCTATCAGCATCCCTTAATGTCAGGCAAAACTATATAATTCAAGATGGTGCCAACAAGTGTGACATTTCACCCATGGTGGTCACTCTTCAATGGACACACAGTGTGAGTAGATGGATAAGGGAGTGAGGAGCCAAGCAGCCTCAAAGGTGGGGGTGGGGTGGGGTGTGGAGTTGTAGGGACATTAATTAATTGTCGTAACTAATGGCAAAGTTAGATGGTCCAGTCACTTAGGGACATGGCCAAAGAAAGAGAACCTTGGCTCTTGGCGCACAGTGCTTTCATCCCAGCTTCTACCATCATTCCAGGAACTTCCAAGGCCATAAGGATAGTTCCTCCATACCCCAGCCTCAGAGTTTCTTTTTGTTGTCAACTCATTGAATGTCACCTCCACTTAGAGCCACCCATTTCCATGGATCGTGTCATCATTTGAAACTGTTTTAACCCTGAAATCTTAATCTCTCTGCAGTTCCTATGTATTTTCTCCATCACCGCTGCCTTCAGTCTCCTGACTCCTTGCTCTGAATCAACTCTTATTCCTATCCAATCTGGAGCCTATGGCCTGGCATCTTAACTGTTCACCATTCACAGCGTGGCCCCTCAGTCTCCCAACACAATCCTAAAGCATGGTAACTGTCTGCCGTCTCTAGTCCTGGCTCATGGGGAAAAAGTAAAATCCCTTCATGAATTGACACTAGTCCAAGTTCATGGTCCGTGGCCTCAACTGAGCCGCTATCAGTGCCTGGTAGTCTTGCAGCACAGGCCTATTTACTCTAGTTCCCCCACAGCTATCACAGAGCCCTCTAACTTTCTATACTATAGCCTTTCCACTCATTCCCAGACTCCTTCACAGGGGAAAGAAAATGCATCAGGAGGAAATTCCTTCAACCTCTGCTCTGGGCTCCAAACTTAACCTTCATCCATGCCTATTTATGAATCTCATCATATTGAGAAATAGGAGTCCCTCTTCCAATTAACCTTCCCACCTGAGTTAACCCTCTCTACCTCCCCTCCCCCCAAGTACCTCATTCTGTTGTTCATTCCCTCCCTCTCCTGTTTCTTCATTGTCTCCATCTTTTTTGGCTCCTTCTACTCTAACCCAGTGAAAATCAAACAGAACACTTTGACTCTACCACCTTCTCTCTCTCCTACTCTTTTCAGCCAAGTTTATTGAAACTTCAGTGTTTATTATCTACTTCCTCACCTCTTGCCAAGTCCTCAATCCACTACAAACTGACTTCTGCCCCCACTTTTCCTCTGGTGCTTCTCATGCCATCTTCTCCAGTGATTCTTATCATAAATCCAGCTGAAGGCTTTCAGTTCCTTCTCACTTCTCGGCAACATAAGCGAGCACATTCTTCCTTTTGAAACACTCTTCCCTTGCATTCCATGATCCATACTCTCCTAGTTTTCCACCCACCATTCTGTTCATTCAGTCTCAGTCTTTGGGGGTAGTTTTCTTCTTCTGTTAAGCCTGCTAAAGCTGATGTGGCCCACGACTCTGTTCCCTCCTCTCCTTTTTCACCTACCCCCCTGTTTCTGGGGGTATTTCTGTGGTTGCAACTTGCATCTCTAAGCTAATGAATGACTAGAGCTAGCTGCTCCTTAGATTTTTATACAAGTTTTATTTTTCCTTTCAGTCCTACCAATTTTTGGTTCATGTGTTTTGAAGCCCTGTACTTAGATGCATAGACATTTAGGATTGTTATATCCTCTTAAGGAATTAACCCATTCATCAGTATGAAGCCTATGATGAGTGTCCTGGTTCAGTCCTTCATGCTGCTGCCAGACAGTTTGGCACAGACATACATCCTCCCTCTAGGTGCACGAGGGTTACTCTGCTCCCTCTGGAACCAGGAACAGGGACCCACACTAGGAGCCAAAGCTGACTCCTTTCCCAAATCGGTGAGGGGGTTGGGGAGGGGTCAGCCAGGGTGCCACCAGGTCCTACTGTTTTTAAGTTGCCTTTTACTTGATTCTGCTCTTGCTGTTATTGCAACTTTAACTGTGTTCTGGAGCTTTGAGAAAGATTGCTCTACCAGCTCTTGTTTTTTGCTTAAAGCTTCCATATTGGGACAGGGCCCGGGAGCAGCTCACTCTACCATCTTGATGACCTAAAACTTAATTTCTTTTATTGCCAAATAATGTTCCATTATATGGATATGCCATATTTTGTTTATTCATTTATCAGTTGATGAACACTTCAGTTGGTTCTACCTTTTAGCTGTTATAAATAATTCTGCCATGATCATTCCTATACAAGTATTTGTGTGAACATATGTTTTCATTTATCTTGTGTATATATCTAAGAGTAAAATTGCTGGGTTGTATGGTAACTCCATGTTTAACCTTTTGAGAAACTGCCAGACTTTTTCTAAAATGGCTGTACCACTTTATATTCTCACCAGCAGTGTATGAGGATTCCAATTTTTCCACATTCTTGCCAACATGTTATTATTTCATTTTTATTCTAGCCATCTAGTGGGTGTGAAATTGTATTTTATTGTGGTTTTGATTTGCACCCCCCTGGTAACTAATGAAGTTGAATTTTTTTACGTATGCTTACTTGCCATTTGTATATCTTCTTTAGGGAAAATGCCTAATCAAATCCTTTGCCCATTTAAAAAAATGTTTTTAACTTTTTATTTTGAAACACTTTCAAACTTACATCACACTTGCAAAAATAATACAAACCCCATACAAGGAATCCCTATGTATTCCTATCCCCCCGGATACCCAGATCCACTATTTTTAACATTTTTCCATATTTGCCATATTATTCTATTGTCCATCAATCTATCAATCCATCTTAATCTATCCATCTATCTGTCTATTTGTCTATCTATCAATCCGTTTTCTAAATACGTGAGTGTAGGTTGTATACATCATGCTCCTTGAACACTTAAGGAGGACTTAGGAGTACATTTCCTAAGAACAAGGATATTCACTTAGGTGTTCACATTAAGTGCAGTGGTCAAGTTCAAGAAATTTAACATTGATATAAAGCTCACAATCTATATTCCAATTTTTCATTTGTTCCAACAAGTACTTTTGAGCCTTTTCTTTTCCCTTGTTTGATCCTTTCCAGGATCATGCATTGCCTTTATTTGTCATTGTCTCTTTATTTGCTCTTCCTTTTTTACTGTGGGAACATATATACAATATAACCTTCCCCATCTCAACCACTCCCAAGCATAACATTCAGTGGTATTAATTACATTCATTATGTTGCGGTACCCTCACAGCCTTCCATCACTAAAGCATTCCTATCTTCCCAAAAGAAGCCGAAATCCATTTTGCATTAATTCCCCCATTCCTCTCCTCCCTTCACTTGCCTCTGGAAACCTATACTCTAATTTCTGTCTCTTTGAGCTTGCATATATTTTTTTTTTATATTTTCTTTGTAGTTGCTACAGGGCTTAAATTTAACATCCGAAATATGTAACAATATCATTTGCTTTGATACCAACTTCACTTCTATAGTATACACAAACTGTGTTCCTATACCCCTCCATTCCCCACCTTTATGTAGATCTTGTCACAAATTACATGCTATACGTTATGAATAAAAAATCACTGATTTATCATTACATTTTATGCATCTTCCTTTTAGATCCTGTAGTTTAACTTTCATAATTTTAGCTCTTGCATTTAAGTCTTTGATACATTTTGTGTTAATTTTTGTATCTTTTGTGAGGGAGGGTTCCAACTTCATTCTTTTACATTTGGAAATCAGTTGTCCCAACACCATTTGTTGAAGAAATTTTTCTTTTCCACTGAATGGTCTTGGCATTCTTGTAGAAAATCAATTGACCGTAAATATGAGGGTTTATTTCTGGAGTCTTAATTCTATTCCATTGATCAATATGTGTATCCTTATACTATTATCACACTGTCTTGGTAGCTTTGTAGTAAATTTTGAAACTTGGAACTATGAATCCTCTAACTATTTTCCTTTTAAAGTTTTGTTTGTTTGTTTGGGGGCCATTCTGCATCATTTACATTTCCATATGAATTTTAGGATCAGCTTTCTGCAAATAAGAGGAAATCAGGATCAATTGCTGCAAAGAAGGCAGTTGGGATTCTGATGAGGATTGTTTTGAACCTGTAGATCAATTTAGGAAGTATTGCCATCTTAACAATATTTAAATCATTTGATCCATGGAATTTGACAGTCTTTTTATTTATTTAGGTCTTCTTTAATTTCTTTCAAAGAAGTTTGTAACTTTCAATATACAATTATTTCACTTCTTTTGTTAAATTTATTTTTAAGTATTTTATTCTTCTTGATGCTATTAGAAATTAAATTGTTCTTCTTAAGTTCATTCTCAGATTGTTCACTGAAAGTGTATAGGGATATAATTGAGTTTTGTGTATTGATTTTGTGCCCTACAACCTTGCTGAGCTTGTTTATTAGTTCTAATAGATTTTGTTGTTGTTGTTATTTTTAAACAATTTATTGAAGTATATAATTTATACATGAACATACATAAACTATAAGTGTTCAGTAAACATCGTGATCTTACAAAACAAACATTCATAACATCATACAGGGCTCCCACATATCACCCCCCCCCCAAACATCCTGCATTGTAGTGAAAGATTTATTAACAAATCATGAAAGAGCATCATCAAAGCATTTCTACTGACTATAGTCTGAATCTTCCTCCCCTATACATTTTTTAAGGACTTATTTATTTATTTATTTACTTCTATCCATTTTTACCACCACCACCATCCCTCCCCCCCATTTATTCTGTTTCTGGTGTCCATTCACTGGGCAACTCTCTGTGTCCGTTTCCTGCCCTCTCTTCTCATCCTTCTTCTGTCTTCAGTGGGATTCGATCATCGGAACCTCCAGTGTGGGAGAGAGGCGTACTACAACCACCTGCACCACCTTAGTTCCTGTTTTTTTCAGTGCGTCTCATCTTGACTCTCCCTTGTGTCACTCTCCTGTTATGTCATCATCTTGCTGCGTGGCTTGTAGGGCCTGGCAGCTTACCCACGGATGGGGCCTGGAGGCGCACCCATTATCAGGGCCTGGCGGCGCACCTGCACACAGGACCTGGTGACCCACATGCCTTCTATCTATCTATCTATCATCTATCTATCTATCTATCTATCTATCTATCTATATCTGTATATATATTTTTTTTATTTTTTATTTTATTTTTACCAGTAGGTCCCGGGGGTTGAACCCAGGTCCCTCCATATGGGAGACGGACGCCCAGCCACCTGAGCCACATCCGTACCCCTGCTATATCTCATAAGGTTGTCCAATGATACCCAAAGTTACAGTCTTTTCCCATATAGGATGATCATATAATAAATCAGGCTTAATTTATCACCAGCATTCTAAAAACCAGACCTAGGGAGGAAAAATAGGTCTGGGGACACATGCATGGTTTCTAATATAGCAAATGTTTAGCCTACCCTGATTATCACAAAATCAGGACAGCAAGAATATTCGCAGTCTAATAGTTTTTAAATAGATACCTTAAGATTTCCTAGATATAACATAATGCCACCTGTGACTAGAGATAGTTTTTACTTCTTCCTTTTCCATCTAAATGCCTTTAGTTTTCATGCAGTCTTGGTTAGAATCTCCACTATAACATTGAATAGATTTGGTGAGAGCGGCCATCCTTGTCTTGTTCCTGATTTTAAGGGAATGCTTTCAGGCTTTCACATTTAAGTATGATGTTAGTAGTCGATTTTTCATAGATCAACCTTATCAAATTGAGGATATTATCTTCTATTCTTAGTTTGTTTAGTGTTTCTATCATGAAGAGGTGTTTGTTTAGTGTTTCTATCATGAAGAAGCATTTTGTCAGATGCTTTCTCTGCATCTGTTGAGATGACCATGCAGTTTCTGTCCTTAATTCTATTGATATGGTATATTATGTTAATAGCTTTTCAGACAATAAGCCAACTTTACATTCCTGGGACAAATCTTTCTTGGCCAAGATGTATAATCCTTTTTATATGTTGCTAGATTTAGATGGCTATATTTTTTCAATGAGGAAAAAAAAGTATTTTACATGTATCTACATATTTACCACTCCCACTGCTTGTCATATATATATATATATATATATATGTATATAGCCAAATTGCCATATGATCTCATCTTCCTTCTGCCTGGAGGACTACTTTAACATTTCTTGTAGTGCTGGTCTATGGATAATGAATTCTTCTGGCTTTGTTTTTCTTAAACAGCTTTTATTCTGCCTTCATTCTTGAAGGATATTTTGGCTGGATATAGAATTGTAATTGGCAATTTTTTTTCCTTTCAGAACTTTAAAGATGTTGCTCCACTGTGTTCTTGATTTGCCTTGTTTCTGATGAGATATTTGCTGTCATTCTTTACTTTGTTTCTCTGTTTGCAATGTTCTCTACCCCCATCCCCATCCTCTGATTTCCTTTAAGACTGGTTTTCAACAATTTAATTATGAGGTGTAAATTTATAATAGTTTTTTTTTGTATCCTTGTTGTATGTAAATTTATAATAGTTTTTTGTATCCTTGTCAGGGTTCTCTCGGGAAACAGAATCAACAGGAGATATCTGTCAATAAAATGACATTTTAAAAGAGTCTCTCACGCAACCGTGAGGATGCACAAGTCCAGGATCTGCAGGCAGGCTCTGATGAAAGTCCGATGAAAGGTCGTTGATGAGTTTCTGGGAGAAGTTGCCTGTCCAAGGACGAGCTGGGAAATTCTCTCTGAATGTTGAAATCACTTCCCCTTTTAAGACATTCAACTGATTGGATAAAAGTGCCACCCATTGATGATGTAATCTCCCTGATTGATACAGATGTAATCAGCCATCCACGCAGTAAACTCATTGGTGATTGAAGTCCATAAATGCTCTTGTATTACAATTAGCCCAGTGCTTGCTGGAACAAACACCTGGACACAAAATTACCTGGCCGAGTTGACACATTAGCCTAACCATCACAGTCCACCCCTTGTCAACTCGGTAATCATACACATTACCCTAAACCATACTTAGTCTCTTAAATAAAAACAATAACAGACAAGCATACATATATGTTTCTACCTAACAATGTTCAGCTCCCCTGTGTACAAACAGAAACACATTAATTCCCCACAGAACAAGGTGCAAGTCCTTGGGTAACAGTCACTCTTAAACTTGACATCCTTAAATATTATGACATGGAATTAATACAACTTTTCATGATAGGGGAATGGTTGGGGAAGAAAACAAAGAAATTTGTTTTGTATACATATACAATCATACTCATAACGAAACAAGGAAGAAGGGTTCATGACTATTACAGTCCTCATTTCTGTAACTGGTCACATGGTCGAAGTTCATATTTATCACTACCTTCTTCCACTACCCATTCCATGTTCCCGTTACCTTCAGCAAGCACTTCATCTGGCCCTGGTTCTTTGCCTGGTGGGATGGCCCAAACTTTCATTCCCGAAGATTCTGGGCCATTGTTAGTCCTGCTTGAATTGGTTTGTTGCAATTTTCCTTTGACTTTAATCACAGGGCGTGGCAGTACTAGGAGATACCCTAGAGGATCTCCTGCATTCCAGGCAAACTCTTCTTTACCCCCATTATGTAGATGTAGTCCTATTTCCCCTTGATAGTCAGGATCAGTCACCCCAGCCAGTACAGTAATTCCCTTCTTTGCCTGTTGATTCACAGGTAAGAGGAGCCCAAAGTGGCCAGGTGGCAGTCTTAACTTCCGGTTCAATGGAATCATTGTTATGTTCCCTGGTGGCAGCACTCCTCCTTTTGGGACTAAAACCTGTAGACCAGCAGAACTTAAGGTTACAGGGACAGGAAGCAAAAATTTTCCTAGTGGGTCACTAGGGGTAATAGTGAGTGGTACCACTCCCATTTCCACCCCTTGATTCCTGGACCCATGAATCCTGGCTATGGGAGAAACAGCACCATAGAGAGGACGCTGATTCAGAGCATACACAGCCTCCTGGAGAATATTGCCCCAGCCCTGCAAGGTATTGCCACCTAGTTGGCACCGTAATTGAGTCTTCAAAAGGCCATTCCACCGTTCTGTTAATCCAGCTGCTTCAGGGTGATGGGGAACATGGTAAGACCAGTGAATTCCATGGGCATGTGCCCATTCCCGCACATCATTTGCTGTGAAATGAGTTCCTTGGTCAGAAGCAATGCTGTGTGGAATGCCATGGCGGTAAATAAGACATTTGGTAAGTCCACGGATGGTAGTTTTGGAAGAAGCATTGCGTGCCGGAAATGCAAACCCATAGCCAGAGTATGTGTCTATTCCAGTTAAAACAAATCACTGCCCCTTCCATGGTGGAAGTGGCCCAAGGTAGTCCACCTGCCACCAGGTAGCAGGCTGGTCACCTTGAGGAATGGTGCCATATCTGGGGCTGAGTGTGGGTCTCTGCTGCTGGCAGATTGGGCATTCAGCAGTGGCTGTAGCCAAGTCAGCCTTGGTGAGGGGAAGTCCATGTTGCTGAGCCCATGCATAACCTCCATCCCTACCTCCATGGCCACTTTGTTCATGAGCCCATTGGGCAATGACAGGAGTGGCTGGGGAAGGAGGCTGAGCATTAGCCACAGAGTGGATCATCTTATCCACTTGATTATTAAACTCTTCCTCTGCTGAAGTCACCCTCTGGTGAGCATTCACATGGGACACAAATATGTTCATGTTTTTTGCCCACTCAGAAAGATCTATCCACATAGCTCTTCCCCAGACTTCCTTGTCACCAATTTTCCAATCATGTTCCTTCCAAGTCCCTGACCATCCACCCAAACCATTGGCAACAGCCCATGAATCAGTGTACAAACACACCTCTGGCCATTTCTTCTCCCAAGCAAAATGAACAACCAGATACACTGCTCGAAGCTCTGCCCACTGGGAGGATTTGCCCTTACCTCTATCCTTCAAGGATGTCCCAGAAAAAGGCTGCAGTGCTGCAGCTATCCACTTTCGGGTGGTACCTGCATATCGTGCAGAACCATCTGTAAACCAGGCCCAAGTTTTCTCATCCTCAGTCAGCTGATTGTAAGGGTCTCCCCAAGAAGCCAAAGCTGTGGGCTGGAAAAGAGAAGGTAACACGGCAGGGGTGGTGACCATGGGCATTTGGGCTACTTTCTCATGTCACTTACTTGTGCCTTCAGGACCTGCTTGAGCCCTATCTCGTATATACCACTTCCACTTTATTTTGGAGTGCTGCTGTGCATGCCCAACTTTATGGTTTGGTGGGCCAGACAATACCCAGCTCATGATAGGCAACTCAGGTCTCATGGTAACTTGATGGCCCATGGTTAAGTGTTCAGTCTCTGCTAAGGCCCAGTAGCAAGCCAAGAGCTGCTTCTCAAAAGGGGAGTAGTTATCTGCAGAGGATGGCAAGGCTTTGCTCCAAAATCCTAAGGGTCTGCGTTGTGATTCCCCTATAGGGGCCTGCCAAAGGCTCCAGACAGCATCTCTATTTGCCACTGAAACTTCCAGCACCATTGGATCTGCTGGATCATATGGTCCAAGTGGTAGTGCAGCTTGCACAGCAGCCTGGGCCTGTTGCAGGGCTTCCTCTTGTTCCAGTCCCCAATCAAAACTAGCAGCTTTTCTGGTCACTCGGTAAATGGGCCAGAGTAGCACACACAAATGAGGAATGTGTTGTCTCCAAAATCCAAAGAGGCCAACTAAGCATTGTGCCTCTGTTTTGGTCATAGGAGGGGCCAGGTGCAACAGCTTATCCTTTACTTTAGAAGGGATATCTCAACAGGCCCCATACCACTGGACACCTAGAAGTTTTGCTGAGGTGGAAGGACCCTGTATTTTTGTTGGATTTATCTCCCATCCTCTCACACAAATGCCTTACCAATAAATCTAGAGTCTTTGCTACTTCTTGCTCAGTAGGTCCTATCAACATGATATCATCAATATAATGGACCTGTGTGATGTCTCGTGGGAGGGAGAGACGATCAAGGTCCCTATGGACAATATTATGACATAGGGCTGGAGAGTTGATATACCCCTGAGGCAGGACAGTGAAAGTATACTGCTAGCCTTGCCAGCTGAAAGCAAACTGTTTCTGGTGGTCCTTACTAATGGCAATTGAGAAAACAGCATTTGCCAGATCAACAGCTGCATACCATGTACTAGAGGAAGTGTTGATTTGCTCAAGCAATGATACCACATCTGGGACAGCAGCTGCAATTGGAGTCACCACCTGGTTAAGTTTACGATAATCTACTGTCATCCTCCAAGATCCATCTGTTTTCTGCACAGGCCAAATTGAAGAATTGAATGGGGATGTGGTGGGAATCACCACCCCTGCATCCTTCAAATCCTTGATGGTGACACTAATCTCTGCAATACCTCCAGGAATCCGGTATTGTCTTTGATTTACTATTTTGCTAGGCAGGGGCAGTTCTAGAGGCTTCCACTTGGCCTTTCCAACCATAATATCCCTCACTCCACGAGTCAGGGATCCAATGTGGGGATTCTGCCAGTTACCGAGTATGTCTATTCCAATTATGCACTCTGGAACTGGGGAAATAACCACAGAATGGGTCCAGGGACCCACTGGACCCACTGTGAGATGGACCTGAACTAAAACTCCATCAATCACCTGACCTCCATAAGCCCCTACTCTGACTGGTGGACCACAGTGACGTTTTGGGTCTCCTGGAATTAATGTCACTTCTGAGCCAGTGTCTAATAATCCCCAAAATGTCTGTTCATTTCCTTTTCCCCAATGCACAGTTACTCTGGCAAAAGGCCGTAGGTCTCCCTGGGGAAAGGTGGGAGGAAGATTAACTGTATAAATTTTTGGCAGTTTAACAGTATCCTTCCCCAAGGGGACCTGGCCTTCTCCTCATTCAAGGGGCTCTGGGTCTGTAAACTGTCTCAAGTCTGGGAATTGATTAAGGGGCCGTGATTCTCTGCGTCTGTAATTAGAGTTAGGATTTTGTTCATTTGACCTAGAACTCTTCTGCTTATACAGATCCAGAAGAAATTTAGTAGACTGCCCATGTATTTCACTTCTGGGTACCCCATGATCTATTAGCCAACGCCATAATTCCATGGGACTCAGACTATTCTGTGTGCCGTTTTGAATCTGTCTTTCATTGCGGTAGCCACGCCCACCTTGCCTTTGGCGATTAACTGCCGATACTTGATTTTTACCGGGCCGAGATCCGATCATCCCCATAATATTTAAGAATTCCAATTCCATTACAGCCCCCCCTACAGTAATATCTGGACTGCAAAGAAGAGCAAACCACAGAGCTCTTCAGAGAAGATGGAGTTAGTCTTACAAATTTATTCCTCACAGTCCTGGTTAAAGGTGTGTCCTTTGGACATTCCTGGGGTGGGTGGGCAGGTCTCAAATGGTAAATCCATTCTAGCATTCCAATCTTTCTAAGCCTTTGAATCCCCTCGTTTACTGTATAGCAGGGCAAATCGGACATCTCAACATCAGACATGCTAGGCCATTGTTTGGTCCATGCTTCAGTCAGCCACCCAAACAAACTGTTAGAGCCCTTTCTAAACCCTCGAGCTACAGCGTTGAATCCAGAATTTCTGCTTAGTGGGCCCATATCAATAAATTCAGCCTGATCCGACTTTATATTCCTTCCACCATTATCCCATACCCTTAGTATCCATCCCCACACATATTCCGCTGATTTCTGTCTATATAAATTGGAAAACTCATGCAGTTCTTTCAGAGTATAGCGTACTTCCTCATGGGTCACACTTTGTATTTCACCTTTGGCAGCTTGTTGTGATTTTAATCTAGTAATGGGTCTGAAGACAAGAGGGGTGGGGGGTGTGGGTAAGGAGAAGGATTAGAGAGATGTCTTGCAGGCTACTGACCTGAGGGCATTCCTTTGCATTTTCTTCTGGTGAAACAGGATTATTCTCTTCAGGCAGGGGTTGGAAGACAGATTCCTCAGGGCAGACTGGAAGTTGGGCAGTGCATGCTGGAGATTGGCTGGTACCTGCCTCAGGGCTGGGAGGAGGTCCTGACTCCCTGGGGCAGGCCAGAGGCTGGGCAGTGCAGGCTTCTATTTGGCTTGTACCCACCTCAGGGCTGGAAGGAAGTCTGGACTCCCTGGGACAGGCTGGAGGCTGGATGATACAAGGTTGACAAGGTGTGGTCTCCACAGGGCAGGCCATCACAGGTTTATCTGGTAGTCTCAGCAGAATTTAGGGTTCCAACATCCCCACCAATATTATCATCATCCCATATGTCTCCGTCCCAATCCTCGGGGTTCCACTCCTTTCCAGTCAATGCCTTCACTTTAATTGCAGAAATCCTGCAAGGTTGAGATTTTAGTTTCCTCTGTAATTCTGCTACTCGTACAATGAGAGTCTGGGTTTGATTCTCAGGTATCTCAACTCTGTGGCTACAGGAGACAAGATTTTCTTTCAAGGCACACGTAGAAACTTTCATATCATTCATGTGGCATTTAAGTTTCAAATTTGAAGACTTTAGCTCATCTCTTTCTTTTGTAACTGTATCCAGAGTATCTAGGAGTAGCCAGTCAACATCATTATATTTTTTTACTCCACAAAATTCTGTTAAGGTGTTGAAAACACTCTCACCCAGATCCTTGCTTCTTATAAGCCTGGAAGTAAGGGAATCCAATGATACTATTTTGCATATCTCTATTGCCAGCTCACGCCATGGACTGTTAGCAACCTTATTATTGGAAAGGGAGTCATTAGTACCCCTGAGTCCAATTAGAGTAGAGAGTCCATTGCAAAACTCCCAGCACCACCTCGGACATCCCATGTTTAAGACTCTGTTCCTCAAGAACCACTCCCGGTACCAAGCTGTATTAGTCAGGGTTCTCTCGGGAAACAGAATCAACAGGAGATATCTGTCAATAATATGAGATTTTAAAAGAGTCTCTCACGCGACCGTGGGAATGCACAAGTCCAGGATCCGCAGGCAGGCTACAAACAAGTGGCTCTAATGAAAGTCCGATGAAAGGTTGTTGATGAATTTCTGGGAGAAGTTGCCTGTCCAAGGACGAGCTGGGAAATTCTCTCCGAATGTTGAAATCATTTCCCCTTTTAAGTCATTCAACTGATTGGATAAAAGTGCCACCCACTGATAATCTCCCTGACTGATGCAGATGTAATCAGCCATCCACACAGTAAACTCACTGGTGATTGAAGTCCATAAATGCTCTTGTATTATAATTAGCCCAGTGCTTGCTGGAACAAACACCTGGACACAGCTACCTGGCCGAGTTGACACATTAGCCTAACCATCACACTTGTCTATTTTATATTCTATCAACTGTGACATTTCTAGTATGTTCCTAGTGATTGATGTTTCTCCTGGTTATGGGTCCCCATCTCCTGCTCTTTTGCATGCCTGCTGTTTCAGTTTTTCAGGGTTGCCATGACAAATACCACAAACCAATTGACTTAAACAATAGGAATTTATTGTCTCCCTGTTTTGGAGGCTAGAAAACCAATATCAAGGTATTGGCAGGCCATGTTTTCTTTTACATCTATAGCATTCTGGTGGTGGCTAAATCTCTGACTCTGTCACATTGCAATCTGTCTCTTTCTGTCCTCTCCTCTGGTTTCCACTTCTGTGTCCAACTTCTTTTGCCTATTAGGATTTCAACCATATTGGATTAAGGCCCACCCTCATTCAGTTTGGCCATATCTGAACTAATAACATCCTCAAAGGTCTTATTTACAAGTGGGTTACATCCACCTCTTGACTCACTTTATTTACAAATGGGCTAACACCCACAAGGCTGTCTTTATGGGGGATGTGCTTCAGTCCCCTGTGCCTGGTTATTTTTTTTTTTTTTTTTTTTTATGAGTGAAATGATAGCTTTTATCAGATAATGGACATTGTGAATTTTACGTTATTGGGTACTGGATTTGGGTTTATTCCTCTAGTTAGTGTTGGACTCTGTTCTGACACAGACTTAAGTTACTTGGAATTACTTGGGTACTTTTGAAGTTTACTTTTGAGTTTTATTAGGGAGGGTCCAGATTAACCTTTAGCCCAAGGCTAATTTGGCCTTACTACTAAGGCATACATTTCTGAGGACTCTATCCAATACCCTGTACATCAGAAGGTCTCTCTACTCTGACTGGTAGGAACACAAACTATTCCCAGGTTTATGAGAGTTTCTGGGATTGTTCTGCCCACCACTTTCCAGTGATTTGTTCCCCAGTCTCAGGTAATTTCCTCATGTGAATGTGTAGATCAATATTCATCCAAAGATTTTGAAGGAACCTTTCTACAAATCTCTGAAGCACACTTGTATATTCCCTCTTACTCCCTTTCCTGTTTTTTCTCTTTCTCCCTCCCTTTTCCCCTCTTTTCCTCCCTCCTCTCTCATATTTTGCCTATCAAATTTTAGCTGTCTTGACTTCCCTGAACTCTGAACTCTTATCTTCTCAGCTCAGTGAGACCACCAGATTCTGTGTGATTTTTCTCCTCCATAGGCTGTGGTCTGGAAACTATGTCCAAGCAGTAATCAGGCACTCAAAGGACTTATATCATTTGCTTTCTTCTGTCAGGGATATTGCTGCGTTTTCTCCCATGTCTGAAACTGTTGTTTCTTATATTTCATCTGTTTTTGTTTTGTTTCATTTTTAAATTTTAAGCAGGAAGTAAATATGGCCCCTGTGACTCCATTGTGGCTGAAACCAGAAGTCTCTCCTTCGTCTTGGGCTCACATATTTAGCTGATGACCCTACATCCTCAATTGGTATCACAGATTCCTCACATGCAATAGGTCTGAATCATCACCTTCCCCAATTTGTCCCTCCTCTTTGATTCCTTATATTAGACACCGAGCCCCCCCCCAAATCTTTGGGACCACCATGACCTCTTCTTCATTCATCCCTCAACCTAATTTAAATCTTGTCAGTTTCATATTCTTGGTAAATCTCAAACCTGTGCATTTCTTTCTTTCTGGCCACCAGGTCAGTTTGTACCTTCAATATTTTTGGTCTGTTACTATGACAGCCTGAAAACTACCTTCTTGCCTCCAGCCCTGTCTTATGCCAATCCTTTAGCCACATCAAAACCAGAGTTATTTCTCCACATCACAGATCTGATCACATCCCCTCCCCGCCATTTCACATTTTTTAGTAGCTTCTCTAAAGCTTTAGCATAAAGCCTGGCATTCTTAGTGGAGACAAAAGGCTCTTTATTGCCTGGTGCCTGGCCCCCAAACTCACCTGCTCTCTTCCATTTATGGCCTTCACCTGTGGCTCTTTCCACATGTAGCCTTCTTCCCTCTGTTTGCCTGGTAAACTTCTTATCATCCTTCAGGACTTGGTGTCACCACCTCCGGGAAGCCTAATGAGATGTAGTCTAGCTGAAGCATGGACCATCTTGGGTTTTCCAAACTCTAGCTCTCCTAGGAAGCTCCCAACCCTGGGGCATAGTCCTCATTCCACAGCTCTACCCAAGGGGGACTTTCAGCACCACAGGCAGATTTTCCCAGCCCCTGAGCAGTAGGGAGAGCTGAAGCTTGGATAGCCTAGATCCTGTGGTTTGAAGTCCTAGGAGTTTATAACTTGAGGGGATCACCTTAGAGCCCATCCTGTGCCAACTCTGGGAGTGAATTTTTAAATAGCTTCTCAGATGATTCTGCTGTTTAGACAGATTTGGAAACCACTGGCCCAGACCCAGACCCAGGAAAGAAGCAGTGGATACTCCTCAGAAAAAAAGCAGGTGACCTCCTGCCCAGGCCAACTTCACAACACCTTTTAGAACCATGGTGGCCATCATGTAGTGTGAATATATATTGTAAAATAACATTAAAATTTTTTAAAGAACATATGTTCATTGTGGTATATTTGAAATACATAAAACAATATAAAGGAATAAAAATAATTTATAATCCCCAAACCCAGAGTTAACTCTTGTTGACATTTTGGTTTATTTCCATTTTTAACTTTTTATTGAAGTATAATATACATAAAAGTGCACAAAATTATAAGTACACAGCTTATAATGAATTTTCACAGTTGAACACAGTCATGTTAATACCCCCCAGACCAAAGAACAGAACATTGCCTAAAAGCCTTCACTCACCACTCCCAAACCAATGATCTTACTTCTAACATCAATAGATTAATTGTGCCTGTGTTTGACATTTATGTAAATGGAATCATTCATTACCTACTCTTTGAGTCTGGCTTCTTTTGTTTAAATCTTATATTTGTGAGGCCTACCCATGTTATATGGATACTTATAGTTCATTTATTCTTGTAGCTGTGTAGTATATTCCATTGTGTGACTATACCACAATTTGTTCTACTGTTGATGGGTATTGGGGATGCTTACAGTATTCAACAATTATGAATAGTGCTGCCAAGAGTATTCTCGTGGCTGTCTTATGGTGCACAAGTGTATACATTTCGGAGGAGTATGTACCTATAGTAAAATGAATGAGTCATATGTTCAGCTTTAATAGATGCTGTCAAACAATTTTCCAAAGTAATTCTATCAATACCCTTTTTTTTTTTTAAAAGATTTATTTTATTTATTTATGCCCATCCCCCCCGTCCATTGTTTGTGGTCGCTATTAGCTCCCTGTTTCCATTTGCTGTGTGCTCTCTGTGTCTGCTCGTCTTCTCTTGAAGAGGCACTGGGAACCGAACCCAGGACCTCCCATGTGGAAAAGAGGTGCTCAATCACCTGAGCCACCTTAGCTCCCTGGTTTGTTGTGTCTCTAATTGTCTTTCCTCTTTGTGTCTCTTTTGTTGCATCATCTTGTTGCATCAGCTCGCTGCGCCTGCCCGCCGCACCAGCTTGCTTTCTCCAGGAGGCACCGGGAACCAAACCCGGGACCGCTCATGTGTAGGCAGAAGCCCAATCGCTTGAGCCACATTGCTTCCCTATCAATACCCTTTTACCAGCGTTGTATGGGAGTTCTGCTTGCTCCACATCTTCACCAGCACTTAATATCTTCCATCTTTTTCATTTCAGTGGTAACATTTTGGTTTTACTTTGCATTTTCCTGGTGAATAATGAAGTTGAGCATCTTTTTGTTGATGCATTTCTTTTCGGTGTTTTACTTATGCACCCAGCCCTGGTAGCCTTAGTTCATTTAAAAACAAATGAGTAAAGCCAAAAAGCTGTTACCATAATGCCAAAGCATCCAGGGTAGAGCACTATATTATTTTTCCAAAAAAGGAAGTCCCCCCATCCTAAAAATAAGTCCTGTCTAACTATATAAGGCTTTAGAGAAAAACATGTGTTAGGCTATTGTTTTGTCTCTTAGCTCTTTCTCCCTATGTTTTTCCCAACTACTTAATTTTTATTTATTCCACCGCCACCATTTGTCTTTGTGAGACATTGCACAGATATTCTCCAAAGGAAAGCCATTATGACCAAGTAAAAACTTAAATTCCGGATGAGGAAGAAAGGCTTCGGTGGCTATGCCCAATAGTTACTGTTTTACCTTCTACTGGGAATGGTAAGGAGCCTAAGGAGTGGAGCTGTGAATACTACAGAGTAGATCCTGAAAATAAGGTTGTTTTGTGTTGTGTCATTCTTTATTAATGTAGAAAAATTGTTTATTAATCAAGAAAAATGGGTTTAAATTCTTCTTAGGTGCTATTCTGAAAAAAAATCTTCTTAGGTGCTGTCTGGAAAAATATGTAGTATGTGTTTCTTAGAAAGTAGGAAGTATATATATTTGCCTGTAACACATATATTTTTAACAAGGTGGTGTAAAGTGTTTTGTAATTTAAAATTTTCATGTAGCATATTTTCCCCATGTCATTAAGTATTATTTGACAAATTTAATTTTCAGTGGCTACATAATAGTTATTTTTTCATGGACTTACTGAAATTTTGGTTATTTTGATAATTTCTAAATTCTCAGTGATGAACATCTTTCTACATAAATCTCCATGATCCTGTGATTACTTTCTTAGAATAGCTTCAAAGCAGTGAAATGAATGGCTCAAAAGGAATGGCTTTCTTTAATGGTCTTTGATACCTTCATATTACCACATAGCCTTCCCAAAAGACTATCAGTTAGAGACTATCTCCCCAGCAATATATGAAATGCTTCCCTCACTGCATGTTTGCCAACTTAGCATTCACTTCAATTACAGTGTGTCTGTGGTTTTTACCTAATAAAGTCTTCCTGGCTTCTGGCTTTAGAAACATTCTTAGAAAAGCTCCCCCACTCCCCACATATGATTAAAAAAATATTCTCTAACATTTTCTACTTGTAGTTTTATTACTTTTTTACAACAAATCTTTAATCTATGTTATATATGTGTATGCATGATAACAAGGAGGCATATAACTTTTTTTTCCTCCAAAAATTGATCTTCAAACCATTTACTAAATAATACAACATTTACTCAATGTTTTGAAATAAATGCCATCTTTATCATACACCAGTTACCTGTGTATACATGGGTCTATTTCCATACTGCATTGAGCCATTTGGTCATTCTTGTGCCAGTAACACTGTTCTAGTTACTGTAGTTTCATAGTACAGTTTGATACCTGGTGTGGCAAGTACCTCCTCATTCTTATTCTTTTTCAAAAATATTTTTGCTATCTTGGAAAACTGATTAGTTTTTCCATATGAATTTTGGAATAAATTTGTCCAGTTGGGAAAAAACCCTACTGCACTTACTTGTGACTAGAATGGCATCAAACCTATGAATTCATTTAACAACATTACAGTACCATAAGAGAAAAAAAGGTACATCTCCTTTTATCAAGGGCGTTTGTGCAGGTAAAGATTTGTATTGGTATATGCTTGTATAGTTAGAGTTTTAGTTTGTTTTTATGTATGCTTGCGGCATTTCTTGTGAAGTTTTCCTAGATATGTTATTTTTTTCTATTGCTTTTGCGAATAGGATCTCTTTTCATCGTCATTTTTAACTAGATGTTCCAGACTTGTAGGAAAGCCACTAAAATATGAATATTTATTCTGTATTAATCAAATTCACTAACCTATTTATTAGTTCTAACAGTTTTTCAGTTAATTTTCTAGAATTTTTGCTGGGTGAGCAGTCATATGCAAATAACAGATTGTCCCTTCCTTTCTAAAAACCATATGTTTAAAAATAAATTATTGCATTGGCTAGAACTTACAGAAATGTTTAGTTATATCTGAAATATTTTTTAGCCTTTTAATAAACATACTTCTGTTCCTAGTATACTAAGTGTCTTAGTTGGCCAGGGTTGCTGTGACTTTACTACACACTGGTTGGCTTAAACCACAGGCATTAATTGGCTTATGTTTTTCGAGGCCAGAAGTCCAAATCAAGGTCTCCACAGGCCTTGCTTTCTCCCAGAGTCTGTGGCGTTCCGGCCATCCTCTGTCATATGGTGATCTCTCTCTCTCTCCTTTTGTCTGCTGCTCCGATTTCTGCTGACTTCTGGCTTCTACTTCTACTTGACTCACCGTGTCCAGAATTTCCTTTGCTTATAAGAACTCTAGTCATATGGATTAAGGCCCAGCCTGGTTTAATTTGGCTCCATCTAAATAGGATCTTCGAATATCCTACTCACAAATGAGTCCCCTCCTTAACTGATGATAACTTCTTCAAAGGTCCTGTTTAAGAATGGGCTCACACCCACGGGAATGCAGATTAAGGGTTGAATGTGACATTATGGGTGATGTGATTCAATCCCCCATTCTAAGAAACAACTTTTTAACGAGAAGTGAGTGCTGAATTTTATCCGAGGCCTTTTTGGGTATCTGTTAAAAATAAATGGCACTTATCATTAGACTTATTAATGTGATCTATTATATAAATAGAGTTACTATTATTAAACTAGCTTTCCATTTCTGGGATAAACTCTCCTTGGTGCAAGTTATAATTTCAATTTACTTTTGGATTTGACTTGCTAACATAATATTAGTTAGAATTTTTGTACCTATTTTTGATAAGTGTGACTGTTATAAAATGGAGTTTAGGCTTTTGGAGAGTATGATTTTTACATCAGGGTTTGATTAACTTTGCAAAATTAGTTGGTTGAATCACATCTTTTCTGTGTGTTATTGAGTGATTCCTCTATCATAATAATTATCTATTTTTGAAAGTTTGAAAAGACTTACCCCAAAAATTCAGCTGGGTCTGGCACCTTTCTTGTTCGAAGCTGTTTGACCACATTCTCCATTTCTCTCAGGATTAATAATCTAATTCACTTTTCTACTTCTTTTTTATTTTAATTTTAGAGATTTACATTTTCAAATAAAAGAGTCCATTTTGTTGAGATTTTAAAATTTATTAATCTAGAAATATAGTAATATTTAGGTATTTATCAATGATTACATCCCCTTCTCAAGGAGGCTCTTTTATGATCTTCTGACATTCCACATACCCCTTCCTGGGCCTGAGCCGAAACTAGGGCCAGCATGTATATGTGAGTGTGTGTGCATGAGCTTGTGCATGGGGCTTAGGGGCTAGTTAGGGGGAGTAACTCCATCCTGTCCCTATAAATGGGATGCACATGTGTGCCTGCAGATATGTTCTAACCTGCATGTCAGTTGTCTGTGTCCCAGCCTGTATGTGTGTGCTGGCATATAACCACTTGTGCGGTTGTCTATTCAGGCGTGTCTGCATATGCCTGCACCCCTTTCCCAGCATATCTATGTGTACACCTGTATGTCTGCCCTGGTGTGTGTGTGTGCATCTGTGCCCCTCTGTACCTGTCCCAGCATGCATGCATGAGCTCCCCAGTTATGTAGAGAACATGTGTGTAGAACATTGTGTACGTGTTCCTATGTGTCCCATACTTGTGTACATGTGTGCACATGGGTGTATATACCTGTGTAAATCATGTAGGGAACATGCACTCATCTGGCCAGGCTGTTGGCAGTGTGCCACCGAGCCTCAGTACTTAAGGGGCTTATTTTTAGTCATCTCAGACAAGCTCTGGAAGGCCAGAAGGTGAAGAGGAGGCGGGCTTAGACAGGGTGGACTATGAGGAGGGAAAGGGTATCTTCCTGCTGATTGTAGTTCCATTTTGGAAGTCCTCCATGGAGAGGCCCTGCCTAGACTCAGTGTTTTAGAGCAATTACGGCCAGGCCGAGACCAGAGCGCAGGCCTAGATGCCCAGCCCGTGTCCATGGAAATCCCCTCAGCTAGACAGAGAGACCAAGGGCTTGTCCTCAGGCGGGGAAGCTGACTGCTGTTGCCTTCTGGGAGGATCAGGTTGTGGAGTCCAGAGAGAACCGGCTGCACTAGATGGGGCTGGTGGGGGGTGACCTGCCTGGGGCTAGACCAGAGGGCAGCTTTCTGTGCCTAGGCTGTGCTGTGGCAGATTTCTGGACATGTGTGTGTGTGCACATGTGTGTGTGAGAGAGAGCTTTCTGAAGAGAGGTGAGATTTGCCCACCTCACCATCCTCCTCTGAGTCCTTGCCTATCGCTCTGGGTCACTGGGTGGTGCTATAAGAAGGGGTGATGTGCCAGCGAGACTGTTTCCCTGTGTCCTTCACGGCCCCAGCTTGAGACTGCTCTTAGAGTGGGCTGGGCCAGGGCAGATGCTGATTGCACTTACTCACCTGCCGTCATGGGCCCCAGAGCTAAGCCTTTGTCTGCAGGACATTGGCTCCTCCTTCCTCAGATGATGGGATGGGTCCTGGGAGTCTTCTACTGAGGCCACACAGACACTGGCGAGTGGGAGGGATGAGATGTGGTGATAGGAGCAGAGACTCAGCTCTGCTGCTGATGGGCTGGGGCGGCAAAGACCAGCTCAGGTGTATAGGCACGAGGGGTGGGGGGCCGGCTCTTGCAGGGTGTGCCTCTGCCACGGCTCAGTCACAAAACACAGGAAAGCAGTACCTCCTGGAATCCTAAGGGCGTCTGTGGAGATTGTAGCTGAGAATCTGGACTTCTAGTCCCCTTTCGACTGGCCCCTCCCCTTCAGGATCCTGTGCCTCTTGCCCTCCGACCCCTTCCCGTGAGCCCAGGAGAGCCTGAGCTCAGCATTTGCTCCGACTTGAGCAAGACCCTCATACTCCCAAGATGTGGGAGGCACTTTCAGAAAAGGGGGGGCACATTGTTTGGTACTGGGGGTGCTGAGGAGAGCAGGAATGAGGTGACCTGCTCTTGTGGCTCTGAAGCCAGAGGTACTTGCCCCACCCTCCCCAGATCTCCTGGGTCTTCTCCAGTCCTCCCTATGTGTCAGGCCAGGTCCTGATGTCCAGGGAAGCAAGCTGTTGCCCCCAGGAAGCTCAGCCCAGCCTTCCTGCCTCATGCTGCCAGGATTCCCCTCACTGCTCCTTGATCCAGGAGATAGGCCTAGGAGAGGGCTGGAGGGAGGAGCTCCTGTCTTGGGACATGGTCGTGATGTGGGAGTGCCTTGAATGTGTGATCTCAGGAAGGGTGGGGAGCGGCATGTGTGAGCATCTATCGTGTGTGGAGAGAAATGTGCACAGATGATGGTGGGTATGTGTGCATGGTGTGAAAATATGTGCTGGGGAGGGGACGAAATGTGCATGGTTTGTCTAGAGTGATAAACATGCAAGTGGTGGAGAGGGTGAAGTATCTGTTTATGTGTGAAATGGCTGGTACGGGGTTAATAGGTGCACTTGGTGGGGGTGAAGGGGTTTGGGGCATATGAATGTGTATTTATGGTGTGGTGGTTTGGATATGTGGATAATGGGTATGTCTGAGGTATAGCTGGAGGAAAAATAGGTGTGTGGGGTACCTGAGGTATTGTGTAGTTGTATCCATGTAAGCTTGTCTATTCAGGATATGTGAGGGGGTTGTGCAGGGTTGACATGTGAACACATGTGGTCTAAAATATGTGCATGGAGTGTCTGAGGTAATGTATATGTGTGAGGATGATGGAAATGAGCTAGAATATGAGTGTACACAGTGAAATGACAGGTGGGTGTGTACACCCCTATACCTCAGGAGTTGGTGGCATTACTGTCCCCTTAAAGTTGAAGACTCTAAGGCTCACATTGTGGACACAAGCTGCCTAAGTCACACAGTGGGATCTTTTTGACTCTTAGGTTCTCATCTCTGGCAGCTCCCAACCTAGAGCCTAGAAAGTTGGGGTTATGGCAGGTCATGTTCAATTCTTTAGGGTTACTTTGCTGCAGCTAGATCTCATTGGTTCCCCAGAATCAATTGCACAATGAAGGAAAATATTTGTAAGCCAGTTGTTAAACATAGCATTACATCACTAAATTATATAAATTTAAATTTAGATAAATTACATTAAAAACAAAGGTAGTAAACACTCCAAACTTACCAAATTCTGTTGCTTTATACAGCTTACTACATCTGTGCTCTATTGCATTGAACGGTGGCTATATAATATAATGGTGAGCTACTGCACATGACTTCCCAGTTCACAGAACAGCCCACGAAGGGCGCATTTACAGCCTGGAAGTCAGCAAATGCTACAAATTAAGACTCAATTTATTGTTTTGTTGATTTCTACACATATGAACATGAAGGAAAATGTTACTCACACAGATTAAATTTAAAAGTTTTTTTACCTCTCTACTTGGTCCATTGTGAATAGCACAAAACACTGAGGAAATATTCTTCCAGGATTAAAAAGCTAATAACCAATTCAGCAAAGATGTCATTCAAGTCACTGTGAATGAGTGAAGTTCTCATGTAAGTCTTCCTTGTTTTACTTTCAATTTACTTGTTAAATTAAGTGAAAACATCACCCAACATTCAAGTGGGAACTTTACTCATTTGTCGATTGCAACTATAGGTTGGCTACCGATAAGGAGTTCAGCAGAAATCTATGAAAGAATTCATGAGAATAAATTGGCTATACGGGATGCACAATAAAGAGTAATAGGTATTTTATCACTATTTGTAAATTGTATATCTTTTATATAAGGAAAAATTTTAATAAACTTAAGTATGTCTATTTGCAGCCTTAGGTGGGGGGAGCCGGTTGACCATTTACCAGTGCACCACTGTTTAAAGCTGACCGTCAGCACTCGGTAGGCTCAACATTAACTAGCCCTTCTGGCTCATCTCCTTTATTGTACTCAGGGTGAGATAATGGGGGCAGGTGCACCAGAGCAGCTTCTCAGGTTTCCACTAGATCAGCTGTGACCTCCCCTGGTCATGGGCATTTGGGCTCACCTGGAGGTCCCATCCATTGAGTACTTGCTGCCTCTGTACCTTCTCTGTACTGGGAACCAGGGATTTACAGGTAGGCAGAAGACATGGCCATTGCCTGTGTGGAGCTCACTGGAGACGTGAGGCCTAACCCAGGCAAAGGCCTTGGGGATAGAGGTGAGAGGACTGCTGGGAGGGCTTCAGAGGTCAAATCCGTGGGGGCTGGATGAAAGAGAGTAGGGTAGGGTGACATCTGGGTTCCGGGGGTGGGGGTGGAATGAGTGGCTAGCGGGGCCATTCACTTTGCCTGAAAATACAGTAGGAAGAGCAGATCCGGGTCATATAAGGAAAGAAGTTCAATATTGGGCGGGGAGAGTTAGAGGTGCCCAGGGTAGGGGGCGGGAGTACAGGCTTTTGTTGCTCAGAGGAGCCATCAAGAAGGAGACTTGGGAGTCCCTGTGGACAGGGCACATGTGGGAGGGGGGACAGTGGGGTGGTCCATGGACATGACAAGGTCATCCAGAGAGAACAATGAGAAGAGTCTCAGAACAGTCCTGAGGAGCCAAGAACATGGGCTCATGTCCAGGAAGGTGGCCTGGACGCCAGGTTCCTCCATGCAGGGTAGCCAGTGGGTATGCGAGAGAAGGATGGAGGAGTGCAGGGCCAGGAGCAGTGGCTCCTTCACCTGGAGCTGAGGCCACACTAGTCAGATGTCACAGGGCCTCCGTTTGAGCTCCAGGCCTGGCTCTGCTACCAATTCGCAGTGTGACCTTTGGCAAATCCCTCCCTGGGCCTCACCTCTCCATCTGAAGATGGGAAGGTTGGAGCAGACCAGTGATTGTCAAGCAGCATTTGGAGCCCCAAGGTCACACAGCAGTGGGGGGGCAGAGGCTGGGGCTGTGGGACTCCAGACCCTCCCCACCCCCAGCTCCAGCCAGAGCCACTTGCTTCTCTGCTTTATCTCTTGATCTCCCCTTGAAGACATGCTACCAGCTGCCAGCCACTGGGCCAGATGGTCCCTTACACTGACATACAGATTTTGGGGGCAGGGAGGGTCTGTGAATCTTTGTCAGCATAGATGCTGATGGACACTGAGAAGTAATGAAACAAGGTGAGAAGCCAAATACCCCATTAAAGATTCTATGTGAACCTTGATGCAATTTCCCACGTGGCACAGTCATGGTTAAGTCCATGGTGACACAGGACTAGGCTCTGCCACAGTTACTGGTGATTTCAGCAGTCGCTGGTAGGTCACCAGCCTCAGCCCATGTGATACCGGCCCTTCTCCACATTTCCCAGGGATACACTCAGTGTGAGGCTGGCAAGTCGTCTTCTCTTTCCCTTGATCCTCTCTGTCCATTGTCACAACAAAAACAGAACCAGAGATTCTCTGAACAGGATGCACAACACTTGGGTTCTTGGCCTTGGTGATGATGCCGACCAGGTGCTGGGGAACTGAGCATCCCCTAGACGTCCCTGACAGCTAGGCACTGTCGCTAAAGTGGAGGTGAGACTGGACTGAGACGTGTGTGTGTGTGTGTGTGTGTGTGTGTGTAGGGAGATGGGAGAGGAGGCCTCAAAGTGGGAGCAGAAATGCCCTTCAAGTGCCTCCACAGGGAGAACAAGGACTCTTCAAGTCTGTGAAACTTCAGATCCCAGAGCAGCCACTGCCAGGCTCTCCTCCCTCAGGCAGGGCCCCTTGCTCTGGGATCCTGTTGTGGGGCGGGAGGTGGGGAAGCAGGGGAGCGGTCCTTGCAGAGGGTCATCTCCTGGACCCTGCTGTTGCTGGGAAGGGTTGCCCTGCCCCATCCCTCTAAGGAATCCCGTTCCCTCAACCAGGGCACTCTGGGCTCCAGGGTCCAGGGCTTTTGTGGGGGAAATGCTCCAGGGAGCCCCCAGGTCTCTTGCAATCTCAAGAACAGTTTAGAGGACTCAGCAGAGTGGCCTGGTTTGTCACCTCCTCAAATCCAGACAGAATTCAGAAAGTTGCTCCAAGTCCCCTGGGACGAGAACCCCCTGGAGCCCCTCTGCACCTCATCTCATGACCTCCCCGCTCCCAGGTCCGTGGAGGCTGCCTTCAAGCAGCTCTCTCCTTGCAGGGTGGTTGGATGGGGGAAGGGTGACGACTCTCCGTGTTTCCTGACAACAGGCTGGGGGACTCAAACACCAATGTGAAGCTGAAGAGTGTCGTGGAGACAGGGGGCAGTGAGACCAAGTCTGCCCTGGCCACACCCATGGCTGGGGTGTGGCCCTGGGCCTGGGGAGGGTCGCTGTTTGAAAGGAGGACACAGCTTTATAAAATGACTCCGTAAGTATGGCCTGGGTGGGCAGGGCCACAGGCCCCCACTGCCCTGCATGGGTTGAGAGTGTGGACCAGGAGGCAATCCAGCAGGCAGTGGGGAACCAGAGAGATGGGGGGCTAAGGGTGTCAGAGAAACCCAGATGCTCAGGCTGAGGGAGAGGCTGGCACCTGACCTCTGGGGAACAAGGGAGCCCATATACTTTGAGGGCCGTGTGTGTGCGTGTGTGTGTGTGTGTGTGTGTGTGAGGGGTTGTGGTCTCTTCTATGATTGCTGACTGCAGGTTGGCCTTTGGCCCAAAATAAGAGCCCTCTGAGCCAGGAGCCCAGGAAGGCAGGCCCCATGGCCTCTTTCTTAGGCATCAAAGGCCCTAAAACAAAGGTTTGCAAATTTTGGAACCCCAGGGAGGGTTTAAAAAATGACCCATTCCCAAATGCTGCTCCCAGATAGTCTAAGGTGGGGCCTAGGAATCTCTAGTTTTAAAGCTCCCCAGGTAATTCGATGGACAGCTGTAGCCAAGTGTGGAAACCGTTGTCCAGGGGGCTGCCTACCCTTGGGGCATTGTAGAAGCCCAGGCCTCTGCCTGCAGTGACTCCATTAGACACTCATCCCTTTGGGTCTTGAGGATGCTTTGGTTATCCAGATCTCATGTGAGGTAAAGATCCAACATGTTCTTTATTAACCTCTCACTGGGGCATAGAAGAGAAAGAGTGGTGCACAGGCTGGGCCTTGAGGGAGAAAGATGGGGAAGGAGAGGGACGGCATGTGGAGGACAGAGGCTTCCTGCGTCAGCGTCTGGACCCCACAAGAGGCCTGTGGCTCCTTATCCAGTCACTTGGATGAGCCTGGTGCCTTCTGGACAGACACGAGGAAAGAAAGAGTAGATCTTAGAGATAACTGCCTGATTAGGGGCCCGTTGAGTGTACCCAAGGACAGTTGTGAAATCTCCTCTATGGAGTGTTCCCTTAAACATTTCCATTTTTAAAGAAAGAACCCAATTAATATGAAATGACCTTTAAGGCCCTCAAAATTAACACGAAGGTCCTGTGTGACTGTCCTTTTACATGTTGGAACTGGAGTCAGAGGCTGTCCGAGGTGGCTTATTTCCAGTCTCGCTAGCCCAGGCACACATGTTTGTGGTGCCCAAGCGTGCAGGCGCCCACACCTCCTGGCACGGAGCATCCTGAGGTGTTCACACGACCCAGTTTGCTTAGTCAATCCCCAAGTGCTGAACCTTTGGGCTCTTTCCAATTTCTTGCTATTATAAATATCACTGCTCTGAATATCTTTGTACAAATTACTTTCCTAATATTTTACTGGGAGGCATTCCCCAAGTGGAATTGCTAGGTCAAAGGGTATGAACAATTTTATAGTTCTTATCACATTTGTTGTATATTATTACTAGACAGCTCCCCAGAAACACTGAAACCATTTACCATGACACCGATTATATATGGCTGGTCACAGCCACCCAGTAATAAGGGTTATCAGTTTTATTTATTTGTAGCTGTTTTGTTTTTTCTCATTTTGTCATATTGGTCAGGAGTGTGCTGCAAAGTTGTTTGAAATGTTTTAAATGATTGGTGAATTCGGGAATTCTGTGAAGGACCTGGGAACCTGATGGACATCATTTATTCTGTAGGGATTAGGGTGGGATCTGTCCTGGGCCAAAGAGATAGACCAGGGCTGGGAAGCCAATAGTTTTGAGATTCGAGACTTATGTGGTCCTTAGTTTCCCAGCCGTAGGTCCTGCGTGCTCACGGGGGCACAGTTCCCAGTGGTCTGGGGCTGAGTGAGGAGTGCAGTTGTTGGAAAACCGAAGAAGGAGAGAGGGAAGTCGTCTTGAGTGTGTTATGTTAGGCTCTGCCTGAGCTCTGCTGGCACCAGCCAGCCTCCTGCTCCAGCTG
Source organism: Tolypeutes matacus (assembly GCA_026826555.1). NCBI lineage: Eukaryota > Metazoa > Chordata > Mammalia > Cingulata > Chlamyphoridae > Tolypeutes > Tolypeutes matacus. The sequence goes on along the minus strand of JAKSZT010007815.1, from coordinate 41,995,136 downwards.
TCGCCTTTTGGGTTTGCAGATTACCAGGTTGTGCTTGCAGCTGTGACTACGCAGATTCCTTTAAAGCAGGGGCTCTTAACAAGGGTTCATGAGCTTGAATTGAAACTCAAAAAAACATTATTCTTGTGGGGATGTGTTGGTGCGGGTGTGATATATTAAATAATACACAGCATAGTGTGGACTTAGTAAGGGGTCCGTGGTTTTCACCTGACTGGCAAAGGGGTCCATGGAACAAAAAAGGTTAAGAATCCCTGCCTTAAAGTTTCCTAGGGCTGCCACAACAAAGCACGGCAAACCCCAGGGGACTTAAAACAACAGAAAGTCATTGTCTCACAGTTCTGTCAACATGTCAGCAGGGCTGTGTTTCCCTGAGGTCTGAGGGAAGAGTCGGGTCCAGGCCTCTCCTGGTTTCTGGCGGTGGCATGCTGGCAGTCTCTGCCTCGGTCGTCACCCAGCGTTCTCCCCTCATCTGACTGTGTCCAAATTTCCTCTTCTTATAAGGACAGCAGTCATACTGGCTTAAGGGCCCTACCCCAGTATGACCTCATGTTAACTTGCCTGATTCCATCTGTAACTACCCTCTTTCAGATAAGATCACATTCTAAGGTACTGGGGATTAGAATGCCAGCCTATTTTTTGGGGGGACACAAGTCAATTCATGACAGGGATGAACTGGATTTTGGGCTTTGTAGTACAGTTGACTGTTATCTGGATCCTAATGGCCTTTGAGGAGCTGCACCAAGAGTTTCTCCAGTGCCTGTCCAGTCATGGCTCTGACAGCACCCAGAGAGGCCAGCCAGGCCCTGCTCATAGGTGTCAGTGCTTCCCTGTGTCCTCTACTCAGGCCTCCCTCCATGGGCTGCCAGTGAGCTCCTCCCTCCAAAGGCTGGATCACGTCATTTCTGCAACTCCATCAAACCTCTGCAATTTCCCATTGCTAAGATTCAAGACTAAACACAGTCCTGCTCCCGAACAACTTCCCTAGCCCCAGATAACCTCTCCAGACCCCTCTTGCCCCGTTCCATTCATTCCCAGCTCACCATGCTCCAGCCATCCCTACCACCCCTACACTTCCATGCCTCCTGTGGCTCCCTCACCCCAGAACCCCTTCCCACCCCTCTACCTTAATTAAACTCTGTATCTTTTAATTCCCAGCCTGAAACGCCACCTCTGCTGCAAAGCCCTGCCTGATCCTCCAGAACTCATTGCTTTTTCTGCACACCCCCAGGCTCTGTGCCTTCCCCTCCTACTGGGCTGATGTCATTCACCTGGGATTATTGGTTGTCCTGTCTGCATCTATCTTTGTCTTCCTCTAACCTGTGACCTTTCCAGGCTGGTGCCTTTGGGTCCTGGTGACTAACTGGGTGGGGTGCAGAGAGAACCTCGATACTGAAACAAATGGAGCCCACATTGTCACTTGGAGATTTGCCTGAAACCAATGTGAGGGCAGGAAAGGGCTGCCCACCCTCCCAGAGTTGTAACCTCAAAAGCCATGACTTAGCCCTTATTAGCCTATTTACTCCTAAAAGCACTCACTTGAGACACAGCATGGGACATCTAATTATGTCACTGGCCCATCTGCTTTTTAAGACAAAGTTCAGGAACACTGGTGGTCAGCCCCAGCCAGCAAGTCAAGGTGGTTACCTTAGCTTTCTTATCATCAAGCCCACGGTCATGGACCATCTTGGAACTTGTCCTGCTTTCCTTAAATCATCATCAAAGAGAACCTTCAGAAATCCCTGTACATTCTCATGTTTCAGAATCCTGTTGGAATTTTACTTTGAACTACATGAGGTCTATATATATATATTAGGAATCTTCATTTAACTTCTTTTTATGAAATCTCAATTATATTTATGATTTTATTCATATGGATCACAAATAAGTCTATTGTTTTTAAATATTTTATGTATAATCTTAAATTGATTATAGAAGGAATAACCGAAGGAATGTCTTTTTCATTTTCACTTTTCTAAATGATTGTTTTTATGGAAATGTGATTGATTCTTTTCTTTTTAGCTTTTATCTGGCATCTATAGTGAACTTTCTGATTCTAGTGGTTTTCTCATTGATTCCCTTATGTTTTCTTGGGATCCTTTCATTTGCATGTAATATAAATTACTTGCAAATTATATGTCTCATATAAATGATTTATCATATAAATGACTTGCAAATCATCATTTGCAAGTAATATAAATTGTGACTCCTTTCTAATATAGTAGAGTAATGACTGTTCATCAATGTTCCTTACAGGAAATCTAAAAAAAAGTACAGATAGTTGAGCCCCCACTCCACTTGCCTCTGAACCACAACTGCTGGTTCAGCTCTAAGCCTGAGACTGGTAGCGCTGGGGGTGGGAGGTAGATTCCAAACCAAGAAGACAGCGTCTGTCAAGGTGGAAAGAGTGAGAGCTTGGCTTGGCTGAAAGTAGACCAGCATGGCTGGAGAACAGAAAGTGGATTGGCTTTGTAGGCACTTTTTAAAATTTGGGGGCTGTGAGCAAGGAAAGTCAGTGAAGGATTTTAAGTAGCAGGTGCATGATAGATTTGCATTATGAAAAGATCACTCTTGCTGCCATGTGAGAACAGACTGCAGCGGAGCCAGAGGGAAAGGGGGTGCAGATCTTATGTAACAATAGCTAACTCATACATCTCACTTACTATGTGCCAGGCGCTGTTTTAAGTGGCTTACATGTATTAACTATTAAATCCCCAGGACAGCCCAAGGCTTACAGCTAGTTCATGAAGGAGCCTGGTTTGAAACCAGCAGCTCTGGCTCCTCAGTCCACACTCTGAACCGCCACAGGTTATCCAGGCTATAGGTACAGGCAATGTGGACAAAAGCAAGGGGTACTTTGGAGATGGTAAGAAGGGGACTAGTTGAAGAAATTCTACTTAGGATGTAAAATCAACAGGACCTGGTGATGGTTTTGGATATGAAGGGATAGCAGTGGGGTGTGTGGGGATATCATGGTACCAGTTTTTCCACATATTTATGAGCTATTTGGAGTTTTTCAGGGACTCCTCTGTTCTTTTTTCCATTGGGTTGTTCATATGTGCTTATCATATCTACTTTTTTTCATGGGAGGAAAGAAAGGGCTTCAGGATATGTTCTGCACCTCCAGTCTGTCTTCTGGGCAGTTGGGTAAGGGATGTGTCTCTGCTCATCGTACCTTTTTTCTTAGGGGCATAAGAGCAAGTCGAGTCTAGACTGAGTGTTCCCTACTCTGCTCTCCCAGGGCAGTGGGAGTGGCAGGTGAGAAATGCATGTCCTTTACCTGTAAATTGCCAGATAAGGCCTGAGATAATACAACTCTAGAGGTATTGGGGGCCTTGGAGATAATCCACCCCCCTCACATATTGATACACCAAGACCACAAAAACTGGGAAGGAGTTTATCTTTGGTCTTCCAGGAGGCCAGGGGCTTAGTCAGAGCTTGAACTCAGGTCTCCCGACATCCAGGACACTAACGGCACCTTTGGTTCAAGTGAAGGCATTGGCCAACGAAAACAGCCAAGGTCAGTTCCTTACCTGGGGGGTCCACAGAAGGATCCCACCATGTGGGTGGGGCCACGTTAAGAAAATAGAGTTGCTCCAGAGAAATGGGTACAAATAGCTGATTAAAACCAGACAGGATAAGGAGTGAGTATGGGGAGCTGGGACACCATCTAGAGCCCTGGGGAACGGTGGTTGGGGCAGGTGGTCAGAGGCTGGGGCAGAGCGGAGGGTGACAGAGCTAGAGGAACGCACACAGGCTGGGGAATGGAGAGCTCCATCCTGAGGGCTAGCACAGCCAGCTCTGTCTCCAGGGAGACCCCTGAGTCCTGATGAAAGTGAGGGCCAGGACAGGGCCAACTGGTATCATATCCAGGTCAGAATCCTCATCCTGCTGAGTTGAGCCAAGGCCCTGTCCTCAGGGCCTTTGCTCCTTGCTAGACTCAAGGTGGAAGGATCAGGAGAGGGCAGGATCTACAGTAGCAGGGAGGGTGGTGGCTGCTGAGGAGGCACAGAGACACAGAGAAGGTGGGACTGTGATGAGAAAGAGTCAAGGGGAGAGGCAGGAAGGAGCCTGGAGTTAGAGAAAGGCAGAAGTGCTTGGCCTCACCCAGACCCCCCAACCCTGGGCATGACCTCCTCTGAGGGAATCCAGAAGGGCTGCACATTGCTAGGGGCCAGAGGGCAGGCCAGGGACGAGCCCCTCTCTCCTCCAGAGCCAGAGCTCTGGGAAGCTGAATGGGGGGCAGCCTTCTCCTTCCCTCCCAGAGTCGGGGCAGGGACCACCTATTCTTACCTGCATCTGGGATGGGCCAAGGCCCAGTGGCACCCACCAGCTCTGGCCTAGGCTGAGTAAATCCTTGCCATGACCACCCACAATGCTTCTGTTTCTTTCGCATAACAGTTCCTCTGGGTTGCTGTGAGCCATTGTTGAGATAATACAAGTAAGTGCTTAGCCCAGTGCCTGCCCTAAGTGAGGGCTCAGTGATAAATGGGAGCTCTTTTTACTAAATGTTGTCACATCTCTTTGGTGCTTTGGACTTTTGACAGTGTTCACAAGTTCATGTTCCTTCTCTCAGTTCAGCCTCCCACACCTGTGCAGTAGGCACATCAGGCATTGTCTCCACTTAATAAAGGAGGACACTGAGGTGAGCCCAGGCCAGTGGTCCAGGGTCACCCATGAGTTAGCAACACAGAGACAACAAGAATTCAACTCTCCTAAGTCTAGTGTCTTTGCACTACTATGTGTTTCCTTCTATGAATATGAGAATTTTACCTCATTTCAGAGATGAGCAAACTATAATCATCTTTTGTCTCCTAACAGCCTTGTTGAAAAGAGTCAAAATATCCGAGAAAGTGAGTGCTGGAAGGAGCCTCAGAGATGGTCCCACCCCCTGATTTTCCTGATTAGGCACAGTAAGGTGACATACTCACTCAAGGTCACACAGCTCATTAGTGACAGAGCCAGGCCTGAAATCTAGGACTGGTGGTGTTTCCTCTACAGCTGCTGCCTCTATAGGTCTTAGAACTTTTATCCCATTTCAGAGATGGGAAAACCAAGCCAGAAAGGTGAAACTATTTGACTCTGATCCCATAGTAATGCCTTTCCGGACACTGCTTCATCAGTGACCTGGTGGCTTTTGAATCTTGTATTTCTGAACTGTCATCAGCAAAAGGGAAGGGCCAAGGAGCTAAAAGATGGTGTGTTGGGCTAATAAGCTTTGCACATAAGTTTAAATTGCATTTCAGGGACTGATTCCTCTTGCTAGGGAGATTGGTTTGTGAATTCAGAGTAGGATTGTTTAAAATGCATTTCACATTTTAAATAACCATGGTTTTCTTAGATGAGGGCAAAAAAACAGGTCAAAAATGCAAAGTCATGGGCTTTTTTGAAAGGTTACAAAATAAAATGTTCTTTGCTGGAGGATATAAAGGAAATGGCCCTCTATTTGACAAAGAATAGAGCTCTGCTAGATAAATGCTGCTTTATGAGCAAGTGAGAGCTCTCTGCCTGTCTTCCTGATCAGTTTAATTCCTTGTTGCTTATCTGCAAATCCAATAATGCTGGTAAAACAAACCCCTCCTGGCTGAATTTAGGGCCCTGAACACTCATCCCCAGAAGCCTTCTTTCTGCTTATAACTTTAACCTTGGAGAGCTGGGCTTTGACGGCCCTGTGGGGGAAGTGGGCGGTAATAGAAGCTTCCCAAGGGCAGGAGTTCTGCTTCAGCCCCAAGTTCCCCCACCTCAGCCCAGTCCCTTCAAGCTGGAAACCCTCAGCAAACGACTCAAAGTGGAGCAGAGTAAACTGAGTGGAGAGTGGGGATTGAGGTTCAGCATCCATTACTTCCCTTGCTCCCCTCCAAGATAAATAACCCGAATAAGAATTGTACATTAGAGTGTGGCCACCCGGGTGTCATCTTAGTAATATATCTTATTACACTAAGTGACTAAGGGTCTTTCAACCTGCATGGTTTTAAAATATTATTCATTGCGCAGTGTTTGTTTACTGCCTGCCTCCCTGAGCTGTGAGGGGTGGGGGTGTTGTCTGTGCTGACCAGGGGAGACTAGGACATCTCAGGAGCACTTGGAATGGAGGATGTGGTCCCTAGAGTGGCATGTTTGATGATTCTGAACTGTGTCTTTCTCACCCTGGGCAACATTATATGAGCCCTTTCATATGTAAGCGCCAGCTAAGATATTATACCTTACTGCAACATTGTGTCTTAAAGGCTCAGAAACCTGTTCCTCTGTCCTTAGGAATTCCTGGCAAAGGAGGCTGAATGTTCCATCTTGTGAATGTAGATATTTACTTAACCATGTCCATTGATTTTGGTCACCACCACCACCTCCCATTTTCCCTATTAGAAATGAAGCTGTGATTAGTATCTTCATGCATAAACTTTTCACTGTATTGCATATTATTTCCTTTGGCTAGATTTTTAGAATAGGAATTAATGAGATAAAGGGCTAAGGCTCTCATCATTTGATTTTCTCTGTAGCACAGCAGTAAGCCTGTGAACTCTAGAACTCTCTGCTACCTGAGACTGAATTTGAACTCAATCACTTATAATTTAAGTGTGTGACTTTGGGCAGGTTATGTTTCTTCATCTGTAAAATGGGGGTAATAGTAGTACCTACCTCATGGTGTTGTGAAGATTAAATGAGAGAAGGTGTTTGTAACTGTTAGGTTGGATAGGCATTACTCATGAGATGTCACCAGAAAGCCAACTTTATCTTTGTCTTCCGTGGTCTCTTTAAATTTATTCTATGGAGCTATACCCCCCTAAATCTGGATGAAATTTAAGGTAAATACCATGACTTTTCAGGCCATTTTCAGGTAACCGAAAGTCCAAAATTTAAAAAAGTTCTTTAAACTTCAGTGAGATTATACCATCTTGTCTTGTCCTGCGCAGTTTGCTGCAGGCCAGCCGCCAGAGGGGAGAGGGCTCAACTTGCAAACTACAGTTCTGACCCTTTCCAGGGTCCAGGGTGTAGGGAGGAAGCTGGGAGAGGAGACGAGAAAGGCAGGAAAGTTCTCCCCTAATAAACCGATGAGTTGATGTCACACTCTCTGGACCCTCTCTTCTTTTGGGGTGCCTCCATCACTGGGGCCTTGCCCCTGCAGCTCCATTGAAGTGGGTGAAGCCTTCTCTGTAGGCTCAGGGACCATGTGGCTGACAGCCTCCCCCAGTGTGACCTCCCCCCATGAGGGGCCCTCTGAGTCAGGAGCTAAGACAATTGTGTCTGCCTGGCTTTCATGCTGGGAGCCACATGGGTCCCCAGGAAGCACTGGGAACCTTGGGAGCATGGTCTGAGCCCTACGCAGTAGCATCTCTGCCATCAGGGCAGCCAGGCTCCACCTGCGCTGTGGATCTGGCAGACATGACTCAGGAGCACGTCCACTGTGGCCCCCAAACCACCATGGTCACAAAGCCATGTGGTCACATATTAAATTCTCCTAGGGGTCTCCTTAAAGCTCCACTCACTGGATTTGAGGTGAGGGCACCCCTTCCCCATCCCACGGGCCCTGATGACTCTCTAAAATTCCTCTAAGCATCCAACAAGCCTTTTTTGAGCCTCTCTCATATTTTTTAAGGTCCTGGGTATGGATGTCAGCTAATAGTACAGGCAGGTTTTCTCCACCTCTTTTCAAAGCCCTGCCTGGTGGTATCACACCTCATTTTGGAATGCTGTATCTATTAACTCAGAGCCTCCACTGGAACCTGGACTGGAAGAGATACATTTCATCATCTGATTGCCCAGATTTGTTTTTATAAAACATGTTGAGGAGTGCCTGGCAGAGAACACATACTCAATAAACGCTAGTTGCATACAATTCAATCTCACAGGCTCTCTACTTACATCCACTTCAAAACCTTTATATTTGGTTTTATTGCTGTTATCTGGTTTTACACTTTCTGAGTTTTACGTTTCTTTTAGACTATGCTTATTTTTTTGTTGTGGAGATTTTTATTTGCTATTGTCTTCTATTGGAAAATAAATATATTGTTTTAAATTCTACTAGTGGTTACCCTACATTTTTTCAAATTCATTCATGAACCTGTTTATCTCACTTTAACCATCAATAATAGAACAATGGTGTTTGTATATTCTGCAGTTATTTAAATGGGATTTTCAGAAGGCACCATCTGGCTACTCAGACATATGCCATCATACCATGATGTCCACCCTCACAGCTCTAAAAGGCACTGGCCTGTGGTTTAGGCCCCCATCACCCTGCCCTGGACTTTCTCAGTTGCTGGCTAAGTTTCCAACACCTTTAGCCTTGCTCTCTCTATCTTCCGTATTGCTCCCCATTCCATCTTGCTAAAAGGCACATCTGGCCAGGTAACTGTTGGCTAAAAACCCTTTAGTGGTTCCTCATTAATTGTAGGATAAAATCCAAACTCCCTAGCCTGTGGTTTAAGGTGGTATAAGATTTAGCCTAACCTTAACTCTCCTGCACACTGACTCTTTCAACTACATGCCCGCCATGCTGGTTTGCACCTTGTTTCTCAAATGCATTTGTCATGTGCTGTCATCTCTCTGTGCCTTTGCTCATGTCATTCTCTTTGTCTGGAATGCCCTAGCACAGTGCCTGGTCAATGGTAGATTCTCAGTCCCTGTTAAGTTTCCTCCTTCCTTTTTTTTTTTTTTTTTTGCCTGTTAGACTCCAACTCACCCTTCAAGGCCCAATTTAACTGTCACTTTTTTTTTTTTTTTTTGCATTCTCAGTGAAGGATTTTCCTAACCTGACCTCCCCCTCCAATACTGTCCACTGCCCCTTCTGCTGTGTCCCCCCAGCACAGCGTACACCAATATTGTAACACAATACCTTGGTGCTGAGTACAGTCATCATTTCTCCCATCTCTCTTGCTAGACTGGAAGCTTCCTGCAAGCAAGACTGTATCTGACCTCCCTGCTACAGCCACCACGGCCCTGCACTGGCCTTTGAGCCCGGTCAGTTCTCACCTAGGTTTGAATGATTTAAATTGCCTTCTTCAGATGGCAAGGTCATAACGCCAAGCCACTGGGTAGGGTACCATGGGACTCTGTGCCCATTCTCAATAGATCTTCACTTATTATTCCATTCTCTTTGCCCTCACTCAATAAAACTGTTAAATTAGAAATAGAAAATGTAAGACTCCACATGGAAGTAGAAAGGTGCTGACACACAAACATTTTCTTTATTGGTCTTGCTGTGGGGGCCGTGCCATGGGGTCCTGCAGCCTGGTGGCAGATGTGGGAACCTCCTTTGGGCTCCTGCAGTCAGTCCCCGTGTTTTCCTCTCCTTCCCCTCATAAACCATCACCATATTTGAAAACGCCTAAAATGCAATGAGGAGAATTTAAATTCAGAGCAAACATCTCATCCTTACAGGATTTGGATAGATGACGAGGAAGGCATGTTGGGCTCACTGGGGTGCAGATTTTCAGAGATAACCTTGCTTCTGGGGCTAAATTTAAAAGCTTGGGCCCTTCTTCAGGGGCCACTATATAGCACAGTGGTATTTTAACCAAGTGGCCTAGGACAATTGTCTCCATATGGCTTTCTGGGGTGGTGGTATGGGTTTTTGATGGAAGTCAAGGGCATAATTTTAAAATGTCAACCATTTGAGCAGGAAAACCTGCCACAAGTTTTGTGAGATTATACTTCAGTGAGTTGAGTGTGGACACTCATGAACCCCTTAGGACTTACAGAAGCACACTTAGATCTTGCCCATGCACACACATCAACATACCATCCAACGAATGTTCATAGACTGCAGAGACATCTCACACAAGCCCATACACACACACACATTCATGTACACTCTGGTACACAGGCCACTGACTACCTCATATCCCAGGTGCACACACACAGGCTCTGCAGGAAGAAACATTTTATTTCCGTACCTTACTCTGCCTCTGGATTTTACTCCCTTAGGACAGAGCCTAAAGTGTCTGTTTAACAGATTCAATTACTCCAGACTCCTGAGACCTTCAAACTTAATTCTGATTGCTTTAAGGTGACAGATAATTTGGGAACAAAGAGGGAAAAAAGCAGCCTTAAATCCTTGAAGGAAAAAGGCTAGCTGTAGTCATCTCTGAAGATGGTAGCTGCTGGTTGCCACTTCAGGAGGGTGTCCTAGAGGCTAGGGCCTCTAGGGCAAAGCTTCTGGCCTCGCCTCTAGGCAGAGTTTCCACACAGGGTTCCTGAAGGACAGAGTGCTTGGCTGCGCTGCTGTGACCTGGAAGGCAGGGACCAACTCCTTTCTGCTGCCTTCCTGGGAGCCTTATAGGGGCGAAAAAAGAGGCCCAGGCCAAGTATCCTAGCATGCAAGGAAACAGCCCTGCTCTCTGCACCCTCCGCCCCACTCTGGGGTGATTTATTTTGTCTGCTCTCTGTCAGGGAGGTCAGGTACATCTGTCCCCAGTGATAGTGACAGTTCTTGGAAGTTGATGAATAATCAGAGTTCACAACCTTCAGAAAGCATTGATGCTGTGCCAGACAGAGATGGATCTGATTTGTCTTGTGCTCCAGAAGCCTGCGTGGGGTTCCCTCTCTGGAGAGACAGGCTGGGTGTGTGCACGCATGTGTATGTGTGTGCATATGTGTGTATGTACACGTGCATGTGAACTGTGGTAAGCAGGAAGGAGGCTGAGGGCAAGGGCTGTGAACCCAGACTGCTTGTATGTGAATCCTAGCTCTACCATTGACTAGCTGGGTGATTTGGGCAAGATCCTTGACTTCTCTGTGCCTCAGTTTCTTCTGCTGTAAAATGGGTATGCTAATAGAATACCTTCTGGGGTGATTGTGAAGATAAAATGAGTTACAGTATGTAGATAACATCTAACACAGCTCCTGATGCTCAGTATATTCTCCAACTATCTTGGTTATTGTTTTTACAGTTGATGGGCAAGACAAGGCAAGGCTGAAAGGCTGGGAGAGCCCTGGGTGGGGGTCCTGGCTGTGGACCCAGGGTGGCAGGATGGGGCCCTCCCTCAGCCAGCTGGCTGTTCTAACACTTTCTCCCACTCAGTGCCTGCAGCCATGACACCCATTCGGTACCCAGAGGACCCCCACATGCACACCATTCTGGTATGGGGGGGGCAGTGCTGCATACTGCTGAATCAGGACATACAGTGGACGCTACATGCATTGTGGGAACTGTGCTCCTCAGCAGCCCCTGACTGGTCACCCATCTCATGCCCATGCCCTGGGCTAACGCCCAACTAGCTGCCAGCTGGCACCGCTCCTTTCCTCCCTGCTGCCACCAACCCAGCCTGGGATTCTCTACCCTTCACCCCAACATGCCATGCCTTGCTTTAAAGTTGATCGTAGCCACAGCCAGGACCTCATCAGCACTGAGAGACTTTAAGATAATCTCTGTTAAGAGGTTTTTCCCTCCCACTAAATACGACCCCTGAAAGAAAGGGCTTTGGAGGACAGAAAGAGCCACCGGTTGAATTTCAGCCCCATCACTCGCTAGGTTTAGATCCCTGGGTATCAGCATATCTGAGACTTTATCCTCTGGAAAATGGGGATCAAATACTTGCCTGTCAGGATTATGGAGATTAAATAATATAATTAAACAAAAGTTTGGGAATTTAATAGATAAGTGTTACCATTCCTCTGACTGCCACAGCTCAAAAGGGACGAAAGGACCCCACCGTTGTGAGGAAACACCTCCTTTACTAAAACCAAAGCAGAAGGCTCCCCAGGAGGCCGTGTGAGAACTCGGGGGAACGAGGGAGGGGTGCTGGGAGAAGGCCAGCCTCCAAGCTTCAGACTAGGAGGTTCCCGGGTCTTGTCTCGGGGTCGGTACTACCCCCGCCTGAGCACCGGCGACTGCCTCCCCCGCCTCTGAGCGGAGATACGCAGACCTGCTAGGTGGGTGTTAGAACTATCCCGGTTTCACAGAAGAGGAAACTGAGGCTCAGAGGTCTAGGGGCCGGCTCAGCGATAGCGCTGCTCTCAGCAGAGAGTTACGTGTTTGGAGTCGGGATCCCGGCGATTTCGACGACGAGGACAGGGGCGTGCCGGCCCACTAGGCGAGCTGAGGGGTGGGGTCTCCGCCGGGGGCGGGGCGATAGGGGCGGGGGCGGGCCGCCGCTGCCACGCGCTGCTCCCGCCCCACGGCGCGGGACCGAGCCCCTCTCGCAGCGCCGGGCTGAGCGGGCCGGGCGGGACCCGGAGGGGAGCGCGGAGCGGGCGGGGCCGGCCTCTCCCGCCCCCACGCGCGCGCCCGCGCCGGCCCCGCGCACTCGCGCCGCTTCGCCACCTGAGCCGCGCCGCGCAGGCAGCCGCTTGCCGAGCCCGCGGCCGGGGCCCTGGCGTGCAGCGCGGGCCTTGGCGGGGCCCAGCGCCCCGGCCCGGGAGGATGCGGTCCGGGGCGGCCCGGGAGCTGAGCAGGGTCCCCGCGCCGGCCCCCGCGGGCCCGGGCCTCCAGAGCCGCAGCCGCCGCCGCCCCGCCCCCGAGAGACATGACTTCCAAGCCGCATTCCGACTGGATTCCTTACAGGTATGCGGGCGCCAGCCCCCACCTTCTCTTCAACCCGGGGGGCGCGGGCCGGGCGGACCGCCTTCCAACGCTGAGAGCGTGGGGCAGGTCGAGGGCGCCGGGCCGGGGGCGCCCACCCCCACCCCCCGAATGACCATCCCCAGCTCTGGGCGCACGGCTGGCCGAGAACACCTTGCGGGGCGCGGGACACCTGCTCTCCATCTTTCCCAGCCCTGGAGCACTGGGGGCGCAGGTTGGAAGTGTTGACCTTTCCTACCGCAACTTTGGGGTCCCGGGTGACAGTGAACCCGCCTGCCCAGCTTCACCCCCTCACCATCCCGGATTGCTGGTAGAGGCCTGTGCGGGCCTTGGGTCCGGCTGCACCATGTGGCCGGCTTGGCGAGGGAGCATAACACTGCTGTGAGCCCCCTCTTAGGCCCAGCGCATCGGGCCACACGCCTGTATAGCTGCACACACACACACACACCCATACATCTGCACACATGCACCCATGGGCTGGGGACGCCTTGGGCCAGAGGTGCTCCTGCTGGTCTGGTCTGTTCACATACACAAGGCTTGGATCCATGGAGACAGTTATTGTGAGCCAAGAGCACACTGCTGCTTGTGTACATGTGCACTCACATATACTTCTTGGACTCACACAGGCACATCCCTACGTGTCGGTGCACACACATCCTGTATTTGGGCAATACCGGACACCTACCACCCACTCAGAAGTACTACTCAGTATCTTTCAGAGATTCAGTAATCTGGTTAACACTGACACTCAGGGAGGCACACAACCCTTTGTCCCAAGGATGGCTGGGCATCCCACCTGGGTGGGGGTGTGGCTGGGGGAGGGGACTCTGGGGCCTCACACAGGTGCAGGCCTTTCCCCATATACCCTACTCAGTTCTCTCCATTACCACAGTAAGGAGCTCATCACCATGGCAGCGCCTGTTCTTTTGCCACCCATTGGCTCCTTGGTTGCCATGGGCTACAGGGCTGTCTGTAGGCTTCCCAAAGAGCCATGCACGTAAAAAGGGAGCTGGACTGCTAAGTCCACCACGTTGTGCCACACATGCCTGCTCTCGGGAAGGGGCCTGACACCAGTCATGACAGCAAGTAATTCTGACAGAACTCAGCATCCAAAATGGAAACCAGCTGAAACTGCCCGAGGCGTGTGAAAAGCAGGTCCTTCTGCAAACAGGCACCTGTCACTGGCCTGGGAATTCAGGGATTCTCTTAAGAATTTGTTGTTGACTCTAATCTCAGCTCCTGGGGGTGTTACAGGGCTTCCAAGGGTAGAATTTTTCTGCCTACCCCCAATTCACACGCACATGTGCACACACATGCCCTGGAGTGTCCTGCCGATGTACTCAGTCACATCTCAGTTTCACATCGACCAGGGAGATATCCCCCTAAGGGGCTGTGCTGACTCAGGAGAGCTGCTGCCATACACAGGGCATCCAGGTGGGGGCACAGGTAGTTTCTGGAGCCTTTCTTGGCACATGTGGGCTGAAGCCCTTCTAGAGGAAATGCCATTAACCTTTTCTAGGCCCCCAGCAGAGGTGCCTGGGCAGTGCCTGGGGGCTGAATGGCATGCCAGTGCTGTGGAAATCCAGATGGCACGGTGGTGGCCACAGACTAACTAAGGGGCACGGGGGAGAGGATGGCGTGTTTAGATTTGGCAAACGGGGCTGGGCCAGGCCAAGTCATGGTTCAAGCAAGCCTCTCTCAGATAGCCAAGGGTTAAGCAACTTGCAGAGTGAGTGCATGGGTCTTAGAGAAAATCTGGCTCAAACTGGGGAAGCTTAAGCCTTGCCCTGAGGAAGGAGGTTCCTGGGATGGGAGTGGTGTCTAGGAAATGGCCCTGTCTTCCAGAAAGTACCCCAGGCTCTTACATTCTGCAAGGAATAATTTGGCACTTACCCCAGCCCAGGACCCCCCTTATTCCTTTCCTGAGCCCACACACTCTGCCTGGAGCACAGCATCCTACCACACTTGTAGAGCAGCTTGACACCCATGGGGCCCTGCCCTGCTTGCTTTCTCCATTGCTCTGTCACCTGCCTTGCTGCCCCTCCCTTCCTCTGCCCTTGTTCTGTGATGGGGACAGGGTGTCTAGCTGGGGACAGGCTCTAGTCAGAAGTTGCCAGGATCCCTCCTGCCCTGCCCTGCAGGGGCCTTTTTGGGCATGCAGTGGGTCTGAGAAGGCAGTGGACTTGGGGGTAAACTTCCAGAATGGGGAGATGTGGGCTGAGAGGAGGAGATTCAGATTGCCTCTGGCATTATCTGGGCTGCTGATTGCAGTCAAAGCCACATGCCTGTTTGGTCACAGAGAAAACTGGGGCAGAAGACAGGCAAGGCATTTTACCTGCAGATGGGGGAGGGGGCATGAGCATGCACTGACTCCCTAACCTCCCAGCATGTCAGAACTGGAGTTCCCTAACTTCACAGCCTTTCGGAACTGGAATGTGGCCTTTAATTTGCGGGGAGGGGGCCGGAAGATTTCTTGTCAGCTCTGCTGGTGGGCGCTGCTGCCCTGGCACCCTCTGGGATGGTTGGGCTTTGCAGTCCCTGGGCCTGGCTCATTTCTTTCAAGCAGTGATAGCTGGTGATAATCTTATGGGTAATTTTGGCTTAGTTTATAATGTTAATGGATTATTCTTACTTTCTGACTTAGAAGGGAGCCTTTTAGCTTATAAAGTTTAACAACTGGAATATTTTTTTTTGCCTTTTAAAAAAATCTAATTATTGCTGATAGATCATTTCTATTTCTTCCCGTTCTCTTTATCTGTGTTCTTGAGGCATCTGAAATGCCCCTAGTGCCTGGCTTTACCACCTTTTATAAGATGTATGTGGAGCACTGAGATTCCGTGATCCGGGCTGTCTGCCAGATCCTAGGCCTTGCCTGGTGTCTCCCTCTCCCTCACCTGGCTGTGAACTCCCTGAGGGCAGGGACCTTTTCTGGTTCCTGGCTGTGTCCCCAGTATGATCCCCGCACAGACAAGATGCCCTACACTTTGAAACCCTTTATCACTTCCTCAACATTCTAGGCCCTACAAGGAGTCGGGGTGGGTGGAAGTGTTCTCCGCACACTGGAGGGATGCATGCTCTCCCATCAGAGACTCGATTCTCCTGGGACACTGTTTGAGGAGCACAATTTTAAGTCATGGAGTGAGACTTTCAGGCTGGAAGGGCCCTTAAAAGCCATCTCGTTCTCCCTGTGAATTAGCATCCCTCCCAAGGAGCTTGCCCTCTGCCCTGGCTTGTACTCTTCCCCCAGGGACAGAGCATTCATTTGCTTGTAGCCGGCCCTTTCCATCAGATGGCCATGACTGTTAGAAAGTTCTTCCTTGGGTCAAGCCTTAGAATGTCTCTGGGTTCTCCCTCCTCTTGGCTCCTTGTTAGGATCCTCCCACCACTTCCTCACTTTGCTCTGTGGGGAGCAGTATGACTCCTAATTAAGATGAGGAGCAGGGCTCTTTCCAGTACCTCAGAGGCACCCCCAATGCCTTGGCCCTCCCTCCGCTTTGCCTCTGCTCCCAATCCAAGCCCCCTTGGGAAGTCTGCTTGCTATTGCCTTGGGTGGAAGAAGCAGGGAACACGAGGTTGGTAGGGATGACTCAGGGAGCAGGGCTGCAGGAAAGGAAGAGGAGTGTCCATGGCTGGAGCGTTCAGCCTCTGCTTGCCTTCAGCGTGGTTCCTGCAGCCACCTGCAAGCACGTCCTGGGTGTGGCCTGTCCACCCACAGAACCTGGTTGTTCCCACCTCACTCTGTGCCCGGGTGCCAGTTCCTGCCCTTGAGCCCTTGCCTGCACCTGGAATGGCTTTGTGACACTGACCAGACCTCGAGCCCTCTATAAACATACCCCAAGTCTTTCATCAGGCTGATGTCACCACCACGCCCCACCCCTGTTCTGCCTGTGAGAGGAAGACCTGAATTTTGGGACTCATACGTAGGACTTGACCTCTTAGGTTTTACCTTGTCACATTCTCTGCTAACTTTCCAAGATCTTCTGAATCTATGCTGTCTTAGAGAACAGTTGATTATCTGTCTTCCTTTCTATCACCTGTGAGTTGGCTGTGAGGCCAGCCTTGTCTTCAGGTCCTTGACACTTCTGTTAAATAAGAGAAGCACAGCCTGGAAACCCTCCATGACTATGGCATCATCCATTGTTCAGTAAACCCTTTGGGGAGGGTTCTTTGAAGGGTTTCTAATTTATCTCACTGGACTAGCATGCCAGTTTCATTGTTGTATCTTGCCTGCAAGTTATCCTTAGCGCGTGGAATTGCGTGCAGAAGCCTGGCGATACTGTCCTCCCCGGTTTTCCTGACAGGCTGAAGACAGTGTGCTCTGACTTGCTGGTGAACAGGGGCTTGCTGTTCTCAATTCCCAAATCAGGACCGTGTGCCCAAGCAGTTTGCACCTGGGGAGTTTGGACCCACTGGTTGGAATGGAGCTGGCCTGTCCCAGGAGGCTGGACTGGACCTCCTAGGAGCCACATGCCCCTCTTCCATCTGGAGCTGCCCCCATTTCCACACACTCTGCCTTCTCATGCCATTCTAAGCAGCTGCAGCTTCCACTATGGGAGAGAGGAAAGAAGGAGGGTGGGGAAAAGGGAAGGATGAGGTGGCATGGAGAGTGTGTCCAGGTGTCCGGCTCTGGACCCCGTTGTCCTGCCCTCTGGTAAGCTCTGGTGGATGAGCTGGAGCATGCGAGGGGGGGGGGGGGCGGCAGTTTTCTAAAATGTCCTGCTGTGTCCATGGCTTTTCCAGCCCATGGGAGTAGCACCTCCTGCACCTCTCACCCTTGTCGGTCACAGACAACCCAGCCACTCCCCACACACCTGTTGAGTGCTGTCTTAGTTCCCCGGGGTTCCTGTTACAGAGCTCCACAGACTAGTTGGCATAACAGTCGAAATTTGTCCCCTGGTTATGAAGGCTAGACGTCGGCATCACGGTGTGGGCAGGGCCAGGCTTCCTCCGAAGTCTGTAAGGTTCTGGCCATGGCCGGCGATCCATGATGTTCTCTGGCTCGTGGCAGAACGCCGCCTCTGCCTCTTTTACATGGCCATCTCTGTCTTTCTGACTGTCCAAATTTTCTTTGCTTCTAAGGACACCATCACATTGGATTAAGGGCCCACCCTAAAGCATTTTGTCCTCATCTTAGCTAACAACATCTTCAAAGATCTTATTTCCAAATGGTGTCACACTCGCGGGACCAGGAGTTAGAACTTGAACTTTTTGGGGGACACAGTTAATCTATAACAGGTGCCTTGGGGGAAGTGAGTGGATGTGGAAGGGCTGCCCTATGGAAGGTGACATGCCCTCTCGTTGGCTCCGGGCAGAGGGGATGGATTGGAGGCCATTGCAGGCTGCGGTTTCTCTGACCCTCATGAGGCAGTGGCCTGTGCTTCCCTCGACCTCCCTGGTATGTCCCCAGCATGAAGCGACCATAATGAAGGAGCCACCAGGGTCAGCCTGGAAGACCCATCCATCAGTGCCCTGTCTCCTGTCCGCATCTCCTGGCGGGCGGCAGCTGGCAGCCTGCTCTTGGCAGTGATTCTATAATTGGAGCCAGAGTCATTAAAAAGCCATTAGTGTCTCCTTGTGTGGTTATTGTTTAGTGCTGCCTAGAACAGTGCCGTCAGAAAGGCAGGCTGGAGAAGTGCCGCTGGGAAAAGAAGATGCCCCAGGAGCTGTGCATGGTGGGAGATGAGGAGGCAGGGCCATCTGGGGTGGGGGAAGAAAGGGGAGCTGGGAAGTGAGAGGAGCTTTTGGTTCTCTTCTCCCTGGAGACAGCCATCATTGTCATTGTTCTCCACAGCATGTTGCTGTTTGCAGGTTCTTTGTTATTCTTTGTTATTCACGAGGGACAAATGTTGTACCAAATGTTGTACGGTCTTGGTCTTGGACAGGTTGTTAACCAGAAACACCCACCCATACAAACTCCCTGAGGGTCGTAGGTCCCCTGAGGTGATTGTGGTCCACCTTGAACCTTGGCAGCTCTCCGGGAAACACTGTGCCTTACCAGGAACTGGACTTGACTCCATTCTTGGAGCCACCTCGTCTAGGTGGATTTGTTGTAGATGCTCCTGGTTGAAGCTTACTCAGCCAGGCACATTTTTATTCACCAGGCACATGTTCTCCCTGGCTGCTGCCTCCACCCAAGCATACCCCGTTCCTTCTGGCTGCTTGAACATGCCTAGCGGTGAGTGAGGTGGTAGGTGGCTGTTCTAGGCACTTCCCAGGGTATCTGAGGTTTCTGGAATTTCTTCCAGACACCTAGCCCTCGCAGTCATTCATCTTTCTCTGAAGGCTGGTGGTTGAGTCCATTCCCCCTGTGATCTTACCTGGTAATCAGTTATTGGAGCTTGTGGCTCCTCATCATTCTGTCATCAGGTAGTGGAAGTGGGGGCAGAAGAGGAGGAAGTGGTGCTGCTTTCGTGAAAAGCAGCCTCCTGCCTCACACAAACCGCGCAGGAAGTCCATGGCAGTGGGACAGTGGCCTGTGGTAGGAAAACGTCCCCCACGTATGGATAAGGATGTCAGGGGGCACTGGGCAGCGAGGGCACCATGGCTGGACCACTTTTTGTCAGTTGAGTGGCTACTGTAACCCAGTGCTCTGGAGAGGGCTTTGCTGCTGTGAGCCTGATCTCAGCTGGATGTCCCCTTTTCTAACTGACCCTTGATGTTAGTGTCAGTGCCGTGGAAGGCATCTTCTTAGTCTTGCTCAGCCAAGCCCAGGGCCAGGGATGACCCAGTGCCCCCGTCCCTGGCACTGCTCTGTGAAGGTGCAAGTGGCATGCAAAACCCCATCAAGCTGTGAAAGGGCCTTTCCTGCTGGCAGGATGGGAAGCCAGCAGTGTCTGGCGGAGGTCACGCGGGAGCTCCTGTGGCTGCGCCACCACCAGCACGACTGTTTGAATTTCAGAAAGGCACCCCTTCCTCCAGGCTGCCCCACGCCTGGGCATGGAGCTTGGCAAGTGGAGCACAGGTAGGCTTCAGGCACTGTCGCTCCTGTCAGCTGGGTGCCACTGACCTGGACCCAGGCTGCATTTTCATCCTTCTCCTGGAAGTAGTGGGTGTGCACGGCTTAGGCAGTAGCCCACGGTGGACAGTGGTGTTTGGGGACTGCCGGAGGCACCTTTCCTTTGGAAGCCAGTCTGTGAGCAGATGCTTTGCCCTCCTGTTGGTCACTCGGGCCATTTCACCCAAGTAGAGATGGTGCAAGAGCTGTAGATGTCCCCGGGCATCTTGGTCACCCTGGCACCTTAACCGTTTCTTATGAAGTCCTTGCTGTAATTCCCCGGCCTCCTGGACACTCAACAGCTACTCGACAGCTCTCATTGCCAAGAGCTGGTGCCCTTTCCTCTGGTCCTGGTGGCGCCCTCAGAGCCCCCAGTGCAGCTGTGCTCTTAGGCAGGTGGGCTGTTGTCGGGAGGCCGAGGCCCTGACCAAATGCATGTCTGCTGAGCAGTGTTTTTCTGCAGTCTGGCCCCTGAGGGTTTGGGGGATGTGGCCAGATCACAGCCAGGGCTCCTTGGGGTGCACAGCAGCCCGCGGGGACCAGGAAAGGCCTTCCCAGGTGTCAAGTGGGTGGGACAGCTCCAGTCAGAAATACGTAAGGTCCTCCTAGGTTGTGGCCAAGGAAGTGAGTGGGTGAAGCCCAGGCTGGGTAGTGGCTGTCTGTGATCCAGGGGCTTCCTTCTACCCTCTAGCCAGGCCCTCAGGACGAGATGCCAAGTAACCCAGAAGAGCTGAAGGGGCATTTTAGGTCAATGACTGTTTCAGTCAGAAAGGGCTCCTGTGGTGAGGAGGAGGTAGAGATGGCCTCACCTTGTCCTCAGAGTGACTTGCTCTTCTCCCCCCCCCCCCCCACTGTACTCACCTTCACACAAGCATGCTCACTTCTCACACAAGTGTTTGCATTTATACACATGTAGGTGTGCTCACACATTTGGCTGCCTCCCCTGCCTCACACATGCGTCTTGGACTATAAAAAAGGCTAAGCCGTGTGGGTTACCAGTCCCTACTTGTGCTCTGCCCTCTTGGAGGCAGCATCAGTCTGGGCGAGATGGGGCTGCTTGTTGCCAGCCACGTGGGAGTGGAGAGGCTAGTGGCTAGGCAGCTCGCTGCAGGGCTGCCGCCTCTGCATGGTGGGTGCCTGCCTCAGACATCCCCTCCTAGCCCCAGCCCTGCCTCTTGGCCTCACCCTCCCAAAATGACAAAGCAGAGCCTCTGCCCTCTTTAAGTGGGGAAGGGGAGTAGGACTGCCAGCACCACCACCCTGCCACCAGAGAGCGTGGCTCGGCTCTGAACAGATGGAGAGAGGGGCTGCCCCAGAGGGTCTGGCCTCCTGCGGGAGGAGGGGAAAGCTGCCCAGAGCCCGTTGGCGAGCTGGCAGGAGCAGGCCCTTGGGTTTGAACCTGGCTGATGCCTCTGGGAAGATTCCCCTGGGCCTCAGTCAGGCCTGCTCAGGGGCCCGAGGGAGGACCTCCTTCTTACCCACTAGGCCCAGCTGGCTGGGACTGGCTGGGATGTCCTGGAGCAGCAGGGGGTGAGCTCCCTTTTGTCTGGAGCTGGTTCCCAGGTGACAGCTTCCACCCTGTCTCCCTCAGCCAGGTGGACCCAGTGAGGCCCTGGAGCCATGATGGGAGGGGTCTGAAGGAGCCAGGTGTGCTGGGCCAGGCTCTGGGCCATATCCTGGCCCCCTGGGAGCAGGCCCTGAGTCCTCCTCCCTCCCTCTGCAGTGTCTTAGATGATGAGGGCAGCAACCTGAGGCAGCAGAAGCTTGACCGGCAGGTGAGTGAGGCCGGGCTGGGCGGTAGGGCACTCGGCACTGGCCAGAGTCTGTCTGGGCTGGGACCTGCAAGGGCAGAGGGCAAGGGCTCTCTTGCCCAGTGATCCTTTTCAGGGGGAAAGGGGACCCACCTGGAAGAAGAGAGGTGCGTTCTCTCCTTCACCAGCTCAGCCATAACCCTGCCTCAGTCCACGGGGCCTCTGCTGGGCAGGCAGCCAGGGTGACTGCAGTGGGCTGCACAGCTGTGCCGTGAGCCGCTGGGGCAGCCACGGGGGCTGAGCTTTACCTCTCTCCTGATCCCTGAGTCTCAGGGTGCCAAGGACACGGGGCTTTGGCACAGTGTGGCCTGTGGACCTCTGTGCGACGTCCAGAGGCCAGCCAAGCGAGCAGGCCCTTGGCTGTCCCCACTGAGTTCCCCTCCCTGCTCGTGGAGGCCGGGGCACTGCCCTCTCAGGGCCTGCCCACCTCTGTGCCTGCCCCGTGCTTCTGTAGCGGGCCCTGCTGGAGCAGAAGCAGAAGAAGAAGCGCCAGGAGCCCCTGATGGTACAGGCCAATGCCGATGGGCGGCCCCGGAGCCGGCGGGCCCGGCAATCGGAGGAGCAGGCCCCCCTGGTGGAGTCCTACCTCAGCAGCAGCGGCAGCACCAGCTACCAAGGTACAACTGCCCGCTGCCCAGTGTCCCGGGGAAAGCACTGTTTTGGGGGGCCTCAGGGACTTCCTGCCACCCTGGGCAGGGTGAGGGCCGACCCTGTCAGGGAGTGTCCAGCATGTGCAGAGGGCAGAGCTCCTGTCAGTCCTCACTCAGCCCAGGTAGACGAGGAGCCTGGAGCCTTGGGCTCCTCTCGGGCCATTGTCTCCCGAGTGAGGTGCCAGCGCCCAAAGGCTAAAACTTTATGGATCCAGGAGTTCAAAAGTCCAGGTTTCTGATCGAGAGCATTTCACTGAGAGCACAAGGCGTGTCCTCTCAACAGCCTGGCCTCCCAAGAAGACACCCCATGCTGGCTAGTGTCCCGTGAGACAAACACCTGTCCTCTCCCCTGCCTGGCTTCCCCGCACCCTCAGTCAGCCTGGCGACTGGCCTGCAGGTCCCATCCCTGGCTCACGGCTCTTTCACAGCCTCCAGCTCCCTTCCCCATCCACTCTGCTTCTCTGCTGAACCCACCTAAGGGGGCCGGGAGCTTGCTGCATGGGGGGGCGGGTATGTGTCCCTGTGCTCAGGACCCTCCCTCCTGCTTAGGTTAGGTCAGGAGACCCCTCAGGACAGAAAGGGCTGATCTCTGAGCCTGAAAGCTGGTCCAGTGAGGCGGTCACTGCTGCCCCCTGCTGGTGTCAGGCACCCAGGCAGCCACCCCGTCAGTCAGAAGAAGTTGCAGGCATTTATCTGGTTTTTGTCACGGGAAGTATCTCCCTCCTTTTGTGGCTTCTTCGTGTGAGGGAGCCTCCAGCCACATGGAATTCCTGGTCGGTGCCTCCCCTCAGGACGGGCCTTTTCCAGCTAACTGCCCCCCACCCCACCGGCTCACATTCCTCTTGGGTTCCACTGGCCCAGCCCTCAGCGTACCAGGTCCCCTCGCCTGTGCTTTGGAGGCAGCAGCTGAGTCCTGTTCATGTGGTGCCCAGGCTGTGGGTCGGCACACTGTGCAAGCTCATCCCCTCTGTGTACCTCACATCCTCCAAGGAAGTCTTTTTTGTTTCTGATAATCAAGGTCGCCTTTGGGCACTGGCCAGGGCTAAGCGTGGTGCCAGGTGCTTTACCTCCAGTATCTCATTGGACCCTCACAATAACTTCTCCCCACATGACTGATAAGGACATGGGTGGGCTTGCCAGTGAGTGATGGAGCTAGAAGTTGAACCTGGGCCTGCTGGACTCCAAACGGTCTTTCCATCATGTCATCCTGCCTCCCTGATAGAAGTTTCTTCATGGTGATTCCCCTGCACCTGCACCTGGGGTCACCTGAGAGGTCCGGCAGAGGAGGGCAGGAACCTCAGCCCAGAGAGGCTGCCCCAGCTGCTCGTCACAAAACTGCCCCCCCACCCTTTCCTGGCAGCTGCCTCTTCCTAATTCCTCTGTGAGCACTGTCCCAGGGGTGGCGGTGGCACCCAGCAGCGAGGAGGCACCTCCTGACTCCTGTGGGGCCTAGCCCCTGACCCTTGAGGCTGTGCGTGGAGTGGAAACCTGCTCCTGGGACTCTTGGCCCTGCTAATTTCTATCAGTGGCAAACATCTCAAGGCCTCTGAGAGAGCCGTGGGAGTGACTTATGTGCAGGTGCTTCTTGGGCACTGACTGAGCCTGCAGGAAGGACGGTAAGGGGAGTAGCACCTCTGGAGAGAAGGGTGCTGGAAGTCAGAAGGCAGTTTCTGGTTGCTAGTGACAGTAAGCAAGCCACTTCCCCTCCGGGATCTGTTTCCACCGCTGTGAAACGAGGAAAATTCTCTCAGGCTTTGAAAAAATGGAACAGCTGTGGTGTGTTCCCGGGTCCGAAAGCAGCTGATTGCTGTTCCCTGGTGAGACTCCAGGCCAGGCCTTCAGGGACTGTCCCCACAGAGGTCACCGGGGCTTCTGTGAGCTGCATGCTCCTTCTCTGGGGGCCCAGCCTTTGTCCAGCTCTGAGTGGGGACAAGCCCTGGGGAGGCTGCTGCCCACATGGCTAACTGACCAGCGCTCTGTTTCAAAACCCCACACTCCCTACTCTCTCCACTTCCTGCAGCCTTAGCACCCTCCTACTCTGCCCTCTGCTGGCTCCTGGTGTTAAGTACAGGGGAATTATTCCAAGAAGGTTAAGGGAATTTGACAGTCAAAAGTGATGGCTCCAGTAAACATTTTTTTTTTTTTTTTTAAGATTTTATTTATTTATTCATTTATCCCCCCCTTGCTGCTTGTGCTCGCTGGGTCAGCCAACCACGCCGTGCGGGCGGGCTTGCCTTCACCAGGAGGCCCTGGGAACCGAACCCGGGGCCTCCCATATGGTAAACGGGAGCCCTACTGATTGAGCCACAGCCGCTTCCCTCCAGTAAACATTTTTTGACTCTGACCTACTGGCCGTGCTCATTCATGTTATACAGTCATTCATTTCTTTAATATTTATTAATGGTCCTACATGTGCCAGGCTCTGGAGTAGAGGCTGGGGATCCAGGGTGAGCACAGACACGTGTGACCTCGACTCTCGTGGACCTCACAGTCCAGAAGGGGAGAGGGGCTTAAACACGATCACAGGCCTGCTTTGAAGAGAGAAACCACCTGTCTGAGTGGGTATCACAGAACCTTCACTCGGCTGGGGTAAGGAGAGGGAAGGCTTACCCAGAAGGTGATGGCCGAGCTGAAGTGGGCAGGATGTGTGGGATTAACCAGCCCAGGTGGGAGTGGGCAGCTTCGGGGACAGTCCAGGCAGCAGGAGCAGCTAGAGCGCTGGCCCTGCGGCAAGAGGGTATCCAGTGCACAGCACTGAAAGAGCCTAGTATGGCTGGAGCACGTGGTCCCCCCAGGTGGGGGGAATGGAGGAACCAGACAGGCAACAGACTGGCGGTCTTATCTGAGAGCAATCAGAAACCATTCAAGGACTTGAACAGCTCCAGGCTCTAATGTGTGGAGATTTGGAGGCCACCCAGCTGTGACACTCCCAAGGCCTCGCTGCTGATGTGTGCAGCTCATAATATCCGAGAGCGATTCTCCTTCCTCAGGGCACTCCGCCACCTTAGATGCTCCCATGGCCTCATGACATGAGGACGCTGTGTGGGCTTCCTGGAGAGCTTGTCCTGGTTGTGGTCTGTTTCAGAAGACACAGACTCTTCTGTCTTCAATCTCCCATCTTCAGTGACTCAAAATCTCACAGATGCTCTCTTTCCCCCTGTCCTGGCTCAGAACAGTTTGCTGGCCCAGACCTTTGATTGCCCTGTTTCTTGGTTGATCATGGTTTTGACCAAGCTGTTGACTTTATCAGACTGTGTTGGGGGTCCCCCTCTTCCAGCTCGGGGCCGCCTTGGGCACTTCTGCCTGGTGGCGATGAGGGGGCCCTGGCTCTGTGGGCCAGGGAGGTGGTTCAGAGGCCTGGGTGGGGCTGGGGTTGGGCTGGGAGAAGCTGTGCTGGGGAGCATGTTTGAGGTAGAGCTCTGGTCTCACCACATGCCCATTTCTCTCTGTGTGTCTCGGGTCCCCTCCTGAGCAGTTCAAGAGCCCGACACACTCGCCAGTGTGCAGCTGGGAGCTGCCAGCCTCACAGCACCAGCCTCGGCCAAGAGCACCAAGGCAGCAGCCGCGGCAGGGGGCCAGGGCGGAGCCTCTAAGAAGGAGAAGAGGGGGAAGCATAAAGGTTGGCTTGCCTTCTCTCCAGCCTCCCTCAGCCACGCCTGGCCCCTCTGTGGGGACAGGGAAGGGGTTGGGATGGGCCGCCTCGGTGGAGGCACAGCAGGGCAGAAGTGTGTGGCCTTCCCTAACCCCTGGGTGTCTGGGCCGGCCTGGGCACATGGGCAGGCCCTCCGTAGAGTGGCCCAGGCCCCAGCTGTGACCTGAGTCCCTCCACCCAGCCCTTGAGTCCCAGCCTGCCCCGTGCTCACACAGCACTCGCTGTCAGCTCTTCCTCACGATCGCGGCTTTTGTGGCTCCCCAAGCTACTCCTGATCCCACCCTCTGGGCCCACAGACCAGTCTGCCCTTCTGTGCCTCTCTCTAGAAAAGACCCCCAGAGATCAAGGACAGCTACTCTGCCCCCTGCCCCCAGTCCTGTCTTTGCTGGTCAGACACCACATTTCCTCGACCCTTGCTTGCTCTTGGGCAGTGATTTCCAGGCATCTGGGTCAGGGGTGTGGATCTGTCCTAGCTGGAGCTGGCTGCAGCCTTCTGGGCATAGCCTGAGCAGCCAGGGTGGTCCACGCGTGGTCCAGGCTTTGCCTCTGTGCCTGTGACAGCCTGGCCAGGAAAGTTGATGCGGGATGGGAGTGTCCTTCCAGATGCTCCACACGCGAGGACCACTTTAAGTGACGCGTGTGTGGTACTGTGGTGTGTGCGTGTTTGATGAGAGAGAGCATTATCGTTGAAAAAGACCATTCATTGGCTTTGGCTGTGATCTGGATGGAGCCTCACTCTCCATCTTGTTTTTTCCATTGAGCAGTTGGTTTCGTAGATGGCTGCTGTCTGCCTTAAGGATGTGGGGCATTTCAAACCAGCCCTCGGCAATTAATTTGGGGGAACAGCAAAAGAATTGACGCCCATTTCCCTTTGAAGCTTACCAACCGTTAACAGGCTGGCAGCAGTCATTAGTTTTTAAAAAAAAAACAGTTTTGCAAATAAAGTTTTGCAGAAGATGTCCCTCTCGTCCCTCACCCCCTTCATGGACTCCTGAGAATGCAGGCGCAGGCCCTTCCCTCCCCCCTCTTGGACGGGACTCAGGAGTGTCCATGGCCTGCAGGCAGCAGCGGGCCAGCAACACTGGCAGAAGACAAGGCTGAGGCCCGCGGCCCAGTGCAGATCCTGACTGTGGGCCAGTCAGACCACGCGCAGGACGCAGGGGAGACGGCAGCTGGTGGGGGCGCACGGCCCGGCGGGCAGGACCTGCGTGCCACGATGCAGAGGAAGGGTGAGCCCTGAGAGGGCCCAATGTCACCCCAAAGCTCAGTCCTAGGTTCTCAGATGCACCCCGTCTGGGAGCATGGCCCTCCTGTCTGTCGCAGCCCCTCCCAGGCAGTGCCAGGAAGCACGTTGGAGACAAACGAAGAGCTTCTAGACAGGGGTCCCTGATAAGGCCGAGTTAAGGGAAAGATGTGTGAACTGGAGTAACCAACCCATAACCCAGCCCTGGCCCTCCAACCCTGTCACCCCCTCCCCCACCTCCCCATCCCATCTCTTGCCCCCAGGGAGGACCAAGTTTGGAGGCAGATTTGCTTTCCCTTTAGTTCCTTAGAAAAAAATCCTTTTGCAAAAAATTCATGTCTGCTGAGCTGGGGGGAGCAGGGCAAGGTCGCCAAGAGCTAGGGCAGATCCTCCCTGGAAACCTGTTAGACAGACAGTTCCCCAGTGAGCCATGCCCTAGGGTGCCCCTGGCCTGGGGTGGCAGAGGGAAGTCCAGCAATGCCACACACATCGTGAGGACTCAGAAGAGGGAAGGCTTCCCAGAGAAAGGGCTGTTGAAGTAACTCGAGGTGGGGATGGCATTCCGGGTGGGGAGAACAGTGCAGACACAAGCTCAGGGCAGGCTGGGGAAAGACGAGAAGCCAGTGGGCCCTACATGCCAGACCGCGGAAGGTGCCAAGGCCGCTAGTAGGCCTGAGGTTAGAAAGGGGAGCTGCCCAGTGCAGGGTCAGCTCAGTATAGGCCTAGCTCCATGGGAGGCAGGGGCAGCGTGACTGTTAGAGAGGAGGGGCCGATGGAGGGTCTGAGCTGAAGCTGGGAGATGTGGTGGGGGGCCCATCCTGAGGATCGAGGCCATCCCTGCCCTTGTGTGCACCTGAGAGTGTGTGTCCTTGTGTCTATCTAGAGATGGATGGGAGTATGTGTGAAAGCAAGTGTGTGTGTGTGAACACAGGACCATGTAAGTGTGTGTCTGGGTGTGTATATGTGACCTTGTCTGTTTTGGGGTGGATGCCTCCTCACTGCTCCCCTCCTGCTCTCGCCTGGCCTAGGCATCTCCAGCAGCATGAGCTTTGATGAGGAAGAGGAGGATGAGGACGAGAACAGCTCCAGCTCCTCCCAGCTAAACAGCAACACCCGCCCCAGCTCCGCCACTAGCCGCAAGTCCGTCAGGGTGAGTGAGGTGCATCCGTGCACAGCAGGAGGTGGGACAGTGGTGTTCCAAGTTGGAGGGGGAGCAGGTGTGTGAGGAGATGATGGGGGAGTTGGCCTTCCTGGGGCCAGGGCCTAGACCCAGAGGCCTGTCAAGAACTTTGCTGACCTGGGCTCTCCTGCCTGCCCCCATCTCTTCAGCCATGCCAGGAGTGGGGAGAGCTGGAGTTGGACGGAATGGCCTGTGAGGATCTGCCTGCATCCCTGCCTCCACCCCAGGGACTGCTGGGAAGATAGCTCTCGAGCTAGGGTCAGGATGGCCAGGCCACATCCCAGAGACTGCGCACTGTCTCCGCTTCCACCCGCCCTCAATCACCAGGCAGCTTCAGGTCCCAGACCATCAGCCTCAGCTTCTCAGGGTCCCTTGGGCTCAGGCTCCTTCTCTTGCCCCCATAGGAGGCAGCCTCAGCCAACAGCCCCAAAGCCCCAGAGCCACCCGTGGATGTTGAGGTCCAGGATCTTGAGGAGTTTGCACTGAGGCCAGCCCCACAGGGTGTTACCATCAAGTGCCGCATCACAAGGGACAAGAAGGGGATGGACCGGGGGATGTACCCCACCTACTTTCTGCACCTGGACCGCGAGGACGGAAAGAAGGTGAGGTGGGCTTGGGCGTGCTCTCTCACCCAGGCAGGCCTGAGGTCCTAGGGGCTGAAATGTGACTGCACGGCACAGCTCCAGCACTGACCTCGCAGTTTCCCCAAGAAACAGAAGCCTCCCTGCTGGGCCAGCGAATGCCTTTGTGTTTGCCAGTGTGTGCGGGTGAGCACACATGCACTTGGGAGCCGGAGCCCGGGAGCCTGGGAGCCTGGGCATCACTCATGTGAATAAGCTGATTGTGTGCAGATTGTGTGTGGACCTGAGGCCAGGGTTGGAACATGACCTTGCTCCACTCCCCAAGGTGTTCCTCTTGGCGGGAAGGAAGAGAAAGAAGAGTAAAACTTCCAATTACCTCATCTCTGTGGACCCAACAGACTTGTCTCGTGGAGGGGACAGCTACATCGGGAAACTGCGGTACCAGCTCTCCCCCTAGGAGGCAGGCAGGGGTGGGAGCGAGGGAGGGGAGGGGGCAGGCACCCCTTCGAGGACAGCTCCTATCCCTGGAGGAGACCTTGGCCAGGGTTTCAGGATCCTTTCTGCCCATCAGTTCTACCCTAAGTGCAGACCTGTGCCCAGCCTAGAGCCAGACTTGGGGAAGGAGCTCACACGCCCTGCCCTAAGCCAGGTGAGGGAGCAGGCCCTCCAGGAGTGGCAGAGCAAACCCCAGGATGTCGTTTATAAATTAGCCCACCATGGAAGGGCTGCTCTGGCCCCATGGTCAGTGCCCAGGGGCAGGACTGAGAAGAGTCCTTAACAGAAGTGAGTCACAATCTTGGGAAGGGAGGAAAGGCTCTGGGTGGCACCTTGAAGGGGAGGTAGAGTTTGCCGAGGAAGAGGGCATCATGTCTGGGGGGCATAAATAAAGCTTAGAATAAGGAGCTAAAGATGGATCTGGAGACTCAGAGGCTGGACAGGACAGGGGAGATCACCTCATCCACGCTCCCTGGGTGCTGAGTCCCTTCTACATTCTTGCCAGAGGCTGTCCTTTGTGCTCACCTCCCATGAGGGAGCATCTCTGTTCCCTCAGGGAAACCTGGGGAACCCAGATTTCCCTCTCTGAACTGAGATGCCCTTTGAGTCAACTCAGAGGAAGTGCAGGCCTTCTGCCCAGGAAGCCCCTGCAAAGACGTAGACTCTGAGTAGTGTGGCCCCTGGGTCTGCTCCTGGCCCAACCTTGGATGCTTTGCAGGCTCCTCATAGGACAGATAGATAGCTGTTCCCTGTCCTGTGGCAGAGGATGCACGACCCTGTACTTACTGTGCCTTTCCTTCAGGTCCAATCTCATGGGCACCAAGTTCACCGTCTATGACAATGGAGTCAATCCCCAGAAGGCATCATCCTCTACTTTGGAAAGTGGAACCTTGCGTCAGGAGCTGGCAGCTGTGTGCTATGTGAGTCCTGGGTTCCTTGGTTTCCAGTCTCCAGGTTAGTCGTGAAACTCAGGCCCTGCTGCTGACCTGGGGGACAGACAAGACTGGGCAGAGAGGCTGCCCTCTTCTTAGAAGTGATTCCTGCCTGGGACAGGGGGGTCCTGGCCCTCTCTACCTGTCTTCAGAGTTGGACCATAGCTGACGCCTGCCTGAAAGCTCCAGGAGCTAGCCCTGGTCCTGTAGCCCCATCTAGGAACCTCCTGGAAAGAAGGAAACAGAAGGCCTGGATTCTTGTCTGTGCATCTCTCAAATCATCCCTCTGGTATGCCAGATACTTTGCATATAGCTTACTGAATGCTCAGGACAACCTAAGAAGTAAACCCTATTTTCTTTATTATATACATGAGGAAACCGAAGCTCTGAAGTTATGTCACTTGCCAAGGTCACACAACTCATAAATGACCAAACTGGAATATAAATACAGGGTTTTTTTCCCCCTCCACTGGAAGCCTCAATCTCTTCATTTTTAAAATGAGGGATTGGTACCGTCTGCTAGTTGTGACTTCAGAGCTATTTAGTGTGATCCAATGGTGCCACCTGCTGGTCAACTTTGGAGAGGCACCCTGACTCTTTCATTCAACAAATACTGAACTGTGCCCCCAGTCTGTTCCAGGTACAGGGTTAGGCACTGAGGACGTAATACTGCGCAAAACAGACCTAAATTTCTGTCCTTCGAGAACTCACTCCTAGTGGGAGAGACAAACTATATAAAACAGATACATTAGTAAAATAAATAGATTTCTGATAAATGCTAAGAAGAAAACACAACAGGGAAAGGGGATATGAAATGTTGAGGTGTGTGTGAGATTTCAGGAAGGATGGCAGAGACGGCCTCACCATGGTAACATTTGGAAAAGACCAGAAGGACATGAGAGCCAGCCACTCCCTGCGGGAGAACAGTGAGTGCAGAAGTCCTGGGCGTTTGGTGTGCTGGGGGTAGCAAGCAGGACAGTGTGAGGTAGGGGTGAGGAGGGCGAGGTCATCAGGGCCATTCGGTTAAGGGCTTGGAAGGCAGAGCACGGCCACAGCTTCCCATTTTACCGAGTGCCCTGGGAAGCCTGGGCGGGCTTTGAGGAAAGGAGGAAAATGATCTGACTTGAGTTTGAACACGCCCGCTCTCTGCTCTGCTGGGAACAGATTGCGGGGAGGAGGGGCAGAGGACCAAGGACAGGAACAGAGCCCTGCTACAGGCTGCCAACAGTGATCTCCTCAAGACGGTGCTGGTGAAAAGTGGTGTGGTCAAATTCTGGCTATAATTTGGAAGTTCAGCTGGCAGAATTTGCTGATGAATAAGGAATGGGTGTGTGAGAGAGAGGAGTCAAGAAAGACTCCAAGAATTTTGCCGAGTAAATGGAAATATTGAGTTGCTGTTAACTGAAGCAAGGAAGATTATCAGAGGAGCACGTTTTGGCAGAGTGGGAGGTCAGGGCCTTAACTCAGGATCCCAAGTTCAGAGGTGCCTAAGAGACAGCCAAGTGGAAGTGTTAAAAACTCACTCATGGTCTTGCTTCCCCTTCTGTGGGTGAGTGGACTCCTCGGATAGTCAGTGGTGGTCTATGTATTTTCCAGGAGACAAACGTCTTAGGCTTCAAGGGGCCTCGGAAGATGAGTGTGATCGTCCCAGGCATGAACATGGTTCACGAGAGAGTGTCTATTCGGCCCCGCAATGTAAGTCTCCGCGCTACCCAGCCCCTCCCCTTCATCCCAGCCTCTGCATGATCCTCTAAGGGCAGAACTCCAGCTGCTGCGTGTGCCTGTAGGAGATACAAGGCAAGAAGCACTGGAGGCCTAGGGAGAGCTGAGGCCCCCACCCCCAGGGCAGAGTCCTCTTTGGGGTGGTGATGGTGCCAAAGCCTGGGCCTGGCTCAGGTGAGGCTGCTCTCCCAGGAGCATGAGACACTGCTAGCACGTTGGCAAAATAAGAACACAGAGAGTATCATTGAGCTGCAAAACAAGACTCCTGTCTGGAACGATGACACGCAGTCCTATGTACTCAACTTCCATGGGCGCGTCACACAGGCCTCTGTGAAGAATTTCCAGATCATCCATGGCAATGACCGTGAGTGTTTCTGCCCCTGACTGTTATTGTCCAGATGGTACCCAAGGCCCTTAGCTCAGGGCTCACCTGACCTAGTCCTGCCCATACAGGCCAGAGGTTAAGAATTGGGCTGTACTGCTTAGATTAGATGTAAAGAACTTTCTAACCATAATGATTGGGAGGCCCTGGCAGACCTTTCTTTGGAGTCTTGGCCTGAGATTCTGTGCACTCAGCAGGGTCTCTGGCATGGGAACACCCTTTGAATGGACTTAATTCTTCTTCCCTGCATCCTGGTGTCGTATGCATCTTTCTGCTTTGCCATCTGCTGCCTCTCCCCTTCCACTGCTCCCAATTGTCCTGTGTTTTACCTCCCTTTGGGTTCCCATGGCATCTCTGCTTCTTGCTTTCCCTTCTCTACTGTGATTTGGTTGTGTCTGTCTGTCCTTCCCTATCTCCACTGTGCCCACTCCGTTCTGTTTTTCTTTCTCTGTCCATGTTTGTGCCTGGCCCCAGCGGACTACATTGTGATGCAGTTTGGCCGGGTAGCAGAGGATGTGTTCACCATGGACTACAACTACCCGCTGTGTGCACTGCAGGCCTTTGCTATTGCCCTATCCAGCTTCGACAGCAAGCTGGCCTGCGAGTAGAGGCCTCCTCATGCCCTTCGGAGTTGCCCAGCCTGGAGTGGACCTTGCCTGCCTGCCTGTGGAGACAGCCCTGCCTACTCTGTGTACATAGGCTTCCTTCCAGATGAATCTTTGGCCCGGAGCAGGCTCCCTGGCCCAGTCAGAGGAGGAGGAACTGGCTCCTCTGCCTTTACTGTTAGGCAGAGGAGCAGGGGTAAGTAGGTGGGTGGATGTGAAGGGACTAGAGGGAATCCTTTCTGTGCCCCAAGGTCAACCTCTCCAAACCCCACTCCTGGTTAATAGCCTGCTACAGCCGTGTTTGCCAAGCTGGGAAGGCAGGAAGAGGTGTAGAGGGATAGGAAGCACAATGCAGGGCTGCTGCGGCCCAGCCATCCACCCAGCCTAGGAGTCTGATGACAACAGGCGCCCCAACAGTAAGGGACACAGTGTGTGTGTGTATGTGCGCTTGTGTGCAGGGCACATCAACTTTATGTAGCAAAGAGCTTGGAGGCCAGGCTTGGCTCTGTTTCCTCATGTCTCTGAGCAATTCAAGAGGCCAGACAGGTCCCTTCCAACTTCAGAAGACCTCTGCCAGGCCTGGGAGGAGTTAAGATCACAGTGAGATGAGATTGAGGAAAAGGTGCAGGGTAGGACCTTGCCAAGATTTCAGGGGCCTGGCTAGCTGTGAGAATTGGCTGGCATCCCAGGGTTTGAGCTCTTGCGGTTTTTCCAGGTTTGCTCTGCACTGTCAGAGCAGCAGGAAGCAGCCGTCAGGGCTAAGTTTCTCAGTGGATGGGGCCTGCAGGACGTGGCTCAGCATGCAGGAAGTGCATGGAACAGGCTCCCTGGGTCAAGGCTGCCTTGGGGGCCCTGCAAACTGCCGCAGGAGCTCTGCTGAGCAACCAGCACAACTCCCAGGAAATATGAACAGGGTCCAAGCCATTAGCCCCAGGCTGCACTCAGCTAAGCATGCCTGGGGCTCTTGCTGGCAAAAGGGCCATTCCTAAGCCATGGTTTGCTCCAGAAGATTCACTCTCTCTGGGAAGACCCTGCTCTGGGTGCTCTTGCTTGTGCTTTTGCCCCAACTGCTGTCAGCTGAGGTCATGGTTGGTGAGGGCTTATGAGCGTGACTCTTGGTTGAAGTTGGTGGCAACTTCTGTGGTGGTTCTTCTTGGGTGGGAATGGGACAGGGTGAAGAGAAAAGAGAATATTTTAGAACCACAAGAGATCAGGGATGGCATGACCCCTAGGGATCAACCGGTACAACCCCATCACTTTAGGTGAATCACACCCAGAATATGGGACTTGCCCTGAGTCACCTCGCTGGTTAGTGGCAGAGTTCAGAACTTCAAACTCCCTTGATCTTTGTTCCTACTGTCCCCCAAGGTTCTCATATCTCCAGCTGTCTGGCCTTCTTGGGGTCCAGTCTACATGCCCTCCCCCTTTTCCCTGATTCCAGAGACTTAGAAATGTCAGTTAGTGTATAAAATTGAAACCATTTCAACAGGAAATCAGGCAGTTCCCTGTTGCAAGGTGTTTGGCTTTTTGCACATTAGTCTGATGATTGGCCTGTGCACCTCGGTGAGGGCTGCACAGCTGTGAGAGACCTTAGCGCGCCTGCTGCCCTTTTCTCTAGCCACTGCTTCTGGGTTGAGTGTTCCAGTGCTAGGCCTGATCTCTCCCTCCACCACCATATTTTTCCTTGGATGGTACCATTTGCCCTACAGGCTTGGGAAACTCTAAGCTCTTGCCCATTTGTTGTTTACCCTGGCAGAGGCTTCTTGACCAGGTGGAGATCTGGAATCATTGAGAAGCAAGGAGTTGTACCTTTAGGGCAGATGTGTTTGGAAAGGCAAGTAGAATAGGATTATTTTACAAATGAAAGTCATATTTTAAACAAGTTAGTGAGACTCTGAAGGTGGAGTTGCTTTGACTCCTTAAGTGGAAGTAGAATGCTTTTATTTCTTCATAATCTAGGTTTTCATGCGTTGAGTGTTTAAAGCAAGGCATACCTGTTCTACCATGCATCTACCGACATCATCTCAGACCTACATCTCTGAGAGGGCCCTCCAATGATGTAATTTTTGTTAACATGGTCTAGTTTCTAGACAACTCTTGAGTTGAGGGCCATTTTGAAGGTACTAGAAGTTTCTGTGCTGGGGTTGGTCCATTTCTCAATGAAATATTGTCATGCCACCCTCCTTTTCTATAGTCCCAGTTTGGCCCTTCCTTTCCTGCCTTAAATGAGCATAGACCTAGTGACATGTGAAATGGTGGAAACTAGATGATCTCTAAGGTTTGGTCAAGTAGTTTCTCTGGAATTCAAGATTGAACAAGCTGATTTTGGATCTTTGGAGGAGGGGGATTGTAGTGGCAGATTGGAACAATCAGAAGCACAATGGAAAACTCCTGGCCTTTGTTTTCTCTAGAAAACAAAAGGAGTTGGCTAGATATTTTGATAAACTGTAGGGTCAGAAAATGTGGGTCCTGGGCTCTCCAGCGTGGGCTTGGAGAAGGGTAGCCTCAGCAACAAACCTCTCTGTGGGTGGTTGTCTTGAGTAGGACAACTGAATCACCTGCTAGGGTCCCAGCCTAGCAAGGCTCTACTCCTGATGATGCTGGTTTTCCTTGACCACTGGTCCTGTAGTCAAAGGCTCAAAAAGCAGACAGGGTCCCTGGCTCCCCAAGAGCAAGCATTCTTGCCCTTCACAACCTCTGCCCAGACAATTGTTCCTTGATTGGGCAGGAAACTTGACTGAATGAGCAGTGCCTAAGGGCATTGGGCAGTTGGGACCTTAGGCAGCTCCTCTGTAACTGCTGCTGGCTCTCTGACTCCTCCTGGGGCCACACCCTAAAACTCTACACTCTGCCCCAAAACAGTTCTGCAGAGTGGTGAAGTTCACTTCCCCAGTTCTCCAGTTCTAGCTTTTCTTTCCTTCTGGCTCCAAGGTGCTCTGTGTCCATCTATGTGTCTGTGTGTCTTTGTGTGTATGTGGGGAAAAGGGCAATCTGCAAACAATCAAATGAGGTTTCTTATTATGATATTTTTCAGGATGAGTAGAAAAGGAGTAAGGATGTAGCTATGATAACCTGTGGGTTTTTGTTCATTCATTTCATGCTCTTCATACAGAATGTATACCTGGAAAAGTACCAGCACATTTTCCCAGTGTTCTCATTGGGAGGACACCATACAAGAAAATTTAGTTTTCAGTTCCCACTCTGCACTACCTAAAAAAAGAAGTCACTGTGCTGCATGCATGTTTTTGGATGAATTTTAACATTTTCTAATTTTTGTCTTAAAAACCACAACACTAGTTCAGAGGAAACAACGTAAGGCCCAGACCCATGGTGAGGACATGTGTGGGAAGCCAGGGAGTGTGACAGTAACAGGCTAGAACCCTTCGGAGCTCGCCTCCTTCAGACTCAAGGCAGGCAAAAGAATTGTAGAAGCAGCAGTTTTTCCTCGTTCTGGAAATAGGGCATTTACCTGAGAGGTCATTCTAAATTTAACAAGAAACAGTGATTTCAAATTAAAAGGTCCCCTCTTATGATGGGATCTGCAGTGAAGGGAAACGCTGGGATAGCCATGTCCATGGCTCTGTTATGCAAGCACAAATTCCATCTCCTAGATGGAGTCCCTGGTTTTTCTTTACTGCAGTAACACTGACCTCTACAACTCTTCACCCCAGCTGCAACAAGTTGGAGTTCACTGGCCACCCATCCTTACGTACCTCCAGATTTCAGTTTCTTGTCATCTCAGGATATGGTTGGGGGGTGGGGTGGGACACAGCAGAAGTATTGGCACAGGTTTAGTTTTTGAGTTTTCTAACCAAGTTGAGATTCAAGTCAGTCTTATAGAAAGCATGACTTCACTTAGAAGCTATGATTGTGAGCAAATGACATACTCTTTCTAGGTCTGTTTTCCCATCTACAAAACGAGGTTAGACTGTAAAAGCTGCAGCAAGATTCAGGGAGAATGAAAGTTAATCCTTGCTTTCATCACTACCTTTTCTAGCTCATCACTGTGCCTTTTTTCTTTCCTAAGAAAAACCCTTCCTTCTCCTGTGTTCTGTCCCATTCTCCCCCTATCAAGGTCCAGGTAGAGCTGGAGATTAGGCTGTGATCCAGAGTTTCCTAGAGGGCAAGTGGGAGTGACTTTAAAAAGGAAAGCCTGACTCTGGCCTCTTTAATCCCACATTTGGTGACAAAGGGGACTTGGTCAGCTTGGATGACATTTCTCTTGCTGGGAAGATAATGCCTAGAATGTGTATGTTTATTTGCACAAGATTGTCTTTTCCTATTTTGGTCAGACATTTTATTTTTGTTCAAAATTATCTGGAGTTTTAGATGAACTTGCATAACTGTGCTTTTATTGACTTTTTGAATAAACTCTTTGGTATTCTGGAGCAAATGTATTTATTTATTGGTATGTGCAATGACAAACTTGGTATTTTCCCATGTTGATGTTATGTATGTTGTAGAATTTAGTGTTTGTCTAAGTACAGAACGTATACCAAGAAATTAAACTTGAATTGTTTGAACACTGTATACTCCTTTTGATTTTTCATAAAAGGAAAAAGTGTGTTTTTCCTAAAAGTTTTTTCCTACAGCATTCGTTCATTCGCAGTCCTAAGAAACTCAGGGGTGGGTAGGTGGGTGTACTGTAGTAACACAGGGATCATAGCTTGTTTAGAACCAATGACATGTGGGTCAGAGCTGTCCTCATTTGTCTTGCTCATCAAGTTTAAGGAGGGTCAGAACCATATCCAGAGGCTGGGAAGGGCTGGGAAAATGGTGAGGTTAGAAAGTACTTTTCAGGGTCCGCTGTGCCAAATGGAGGAACAGGCTGTTGGTTCCTGAGTATCCTGCTGTAGGCCTGGCCCTCAGAAACAGAACCGGACTGTAACACTCAAAAAGAGGTGCAAAAGGCCCAAGTGGGAGAAATAACACAAAGACCCAGCTCCTTGATTCCTCCCATTTAAACAAGACTTGAGCATGCTTGGGATCTTTTTTCAGATGAAAGTCAAGAGGAAAGAAGGCTGTAGGTGTGGCTGGAAGCAGACATGAAAACTATCTGATCCTGAGGGAAAGGGTAAAACCTAAAGTCCAGAGACTGCGGCCCCTGCACCCGGAGTCATTTCTGGCAGTCAGGGTAGCCTTGGAGGGTGTGTTAAGTGGGACAGCCAAGTGGTCACACTGTTGACAGCTATCACTGAACACCTACTACATGCTTGACCCTGGGATAACTACTTTATAAACTATCTCATTTATTCTTTTTTTATTATGGGTAAAAATCAAAATTCTCACAATACATACAAACATTTGTAAAATGATATATAAATATATATGCATATATGTGTATTTGCTTACTAAAATGTTATTTATATATATATATATATACATATATTTTAAGAGGTGCTTAGATTACCCAAAATATTACATGGAACCCACTGGGATTCCCATGTTGCCCACCTCCCACCACATCCCACACAAACATCTCCCACAGCGTGGCCCACCAACCCCAATGAACCTACACATCCTGGAGCCTTGCCACCAACCATAGACCACAGTTCACACTGTAGACCACACTCTCTCCCACTCATTTATTCTTAATGGCCCTTCAAGGTGGGTTTTAGTCCCAATTCATAAAAGAGAAACCTGATAATTGAACTTAAGGAATGAGATCTAAGAAAAACTTTAGTGTCTTTGTAAAGAAAATGGGGAAGGAAAAAAATAAAATGGTCAAGGTAAAGTCATGGATACATTTTTTCCTCAATAGTTCTGGATAGCTGAAGTACTAATTAAAAAAAAAAATAAAGTAGTCTGTGTTAAGAGGGAAGTTTAAGGGTATGTGATAATAAGTAGGGTTTACTTATTCCCTGAGATTTCAAATTTATATGTGACCAAGACCATTTTCTAACTGATTCATGGCTTTCTTCCAGTAAAGTCTGCCTTTGTGGGAAATAGCATATGCAAGATAGTACTAAAAATTAAAGAGGTTATTTTGGAATTTCTTTCTAGTGAATCACGTTGAAGACAAAGTTTTTATGTTTTATTTTTGCCATCTGAGTACTTTTTATTTTAATAAAAACACACTTCCCCTTCCCCCTCCTTCACCCCCCAGGTAATCGCTAATCTGCTTTCTATCTGCAAATTGGCTATTTCTAGTCCTCTCTTATGTACAATTTTTGTACTTATGTGCCTTCTTATTTCATTGAACAATGTTTTCAAGGATCTTCCATTTACAGCATGTCTCATAACTTCATTCTTTTTTTGTGGCCTAATATTCCATTGTATGCATGTATCACATTTTGTTTATTCATTTGCTGATGGGAAATTGGGTTATTTCCAACTTTTGGCTATAGTAACTAATGCTGCTATAAACATTACATGTACAGTTATCTGTTTGAAGCCAGTTTTACTCTTTGGATATATACCTAGAAGTGGAATTGCTGGGTCATATGTAATTCTACATTTAACTTTTTGAGAACTGCCGTATTGCTTTCCACAGTGGCTGTACCATTTCACATTCCTACCAACAATGGACTAACATTTCAATTTCTCTGCATCCTCCAACACTTATTTTCTGTTTGTTTTGTAAGCCATCCTTGTGGGCGTTAAGTGGTATTTCATGGTTTTGATTTGCATATCCCTAATGGCTAATGACAGTGAACATTTTTTCATGTGTTTATTGGCCACTTGTATATATTCTTTGGAGAATTATGTATTCAAATCCTTAGCACATTTTTAAATTGGGCTGTTCGTTTATTTTTTATATTGCAGTTCTTTTTGTATTCTGGATATTAAGCCCTTATCGGATACACAGCTTGAACTATTTTCTCCCATTCTGTAGGTTGACTTTTCACTTTTTTTGATAATTTCCATCAATGCAAGAAAGCTTTTGACAAAATCATATTTATCTATTGTTTCTTTTGTTGCTCATGGGTTTGGTGTCACACCTAGTAATCCATTGCCAGATCCCAGGACATGAAGACTTGCTCCAGTGTTATCTTCCAAAAGTTTTATAGTTCTAGCTATAAAATTTAGGTCCTAGATCCATCTTGATTTTTGTATATGGTGTGAGGTAGGAGTCTGACTTCATTATTCTGCATGTGAACATCCAGTTCTCCCAAGCCCATGTGTTGGTCTACTTCTGGACTTTCAATTATGTTTCATTGATCTGTTTATCTTTATGCCAGCAACCACACCATTTTAATAACATTTGTCTTGTAGTACAATTTGAAATCAGGAAGTGTGAGTCCTACAACCCTGTTCTTCTTCAAGATTATTTTGGCTATTCAGGATCCTTTGCAGTTCCATATAAATTTGAGGATCAATTTTTCCATTTCTGCAAAAAGGGCTCCTGGAATAGGGACTGCACTGAATTTGCATATTGCTTTGGATAATACTGACATATTATTAACTCTCCCAATCTATGCACATGGGATGTTTTGACATTTATTTAGGTCTTCTTTAATTTCCTTCAGCAATGTTTTGTTTCAGTATAAAAGTCTTTTGTATCCATGGCTAAATTTATTTCTAGATATTTTATTTTTTTAGATGCTAATGTAAATGGAATTATCTTAATTTTCTCTTCAGATTATTAATTACTAATTTATAGGAACACAACTGATTTTTGTGTGGTTATCTTGTACCCTGCCACTTGGCTGAAATCGTTTATTAGCTCTACTAATTTCTTCTGGATTCTTTTGGAATTTCTCTGTATAAGATTATGCCATCTGCGAATAGAGATAGTTGTACTTATTCCTTTTTAATTTGGATATATTTTATTTTTTCCTGCTTGGTTGCTCTGGCAAGAACTTCTAGTACAATATTATCCTGATTTTAGGGGGAAAGCTTTAAAGTCTTTCACCACTGTGTATGAGGTTATCGTGGGTTTTTCATAAATGCCATTATCGTATTGAGAAAGTCCACTTCTATTTCTACTTTTCTGAGTGATTTTATCAAGAAAGGATGCTGGATTTTGTTAAATGACTTTTCTGCATGTATTGAGATAATCATTCCCTACCCCACACCCCTTCATCCTATTTATGTAGGGTATTACACTGATTTTCATAAACACCTTTGCATTCCTGGGATAAATCCACTTGGGTCATGGTGTAAAATCCTTTTAATATGTTGTTGGATTCAGTTTCGTAGTATTTTGTTAAGGATTTTTTTTTTTTTTTTTTGCATCTATTTTCTTAAGAGAAATTGTACTGTGATATAATTTTCTTGTGATGTCTTTACCAGTCTTTGGTATCAAGAGTATTGCTGGTCTCATAGAATGAATTAGGAAGTGTTCCCTCCTCTGGAATTCTATGGAAGAGTTTGAGAAGGATTGGTTTTAATTCTTAAATGTTTGGTAGAATTAGTGAAGCCTTCTGGTTCTGTACTTTTCTTTTGTGGAATATTTTTGACCACTGATAAAATCTGTTTACTTGTTAAGAAGAACAAGAAAACCTCAAAAACCCTTCAAGTCAATTTGGGTAGTTGCTGTCTATGAATTTTTACATTTTTGGTAAATTACCTAGTTAGTTGACATAAAAATGTTAACATACACTTTTAAAAAATTGTACTGGAGGGATTGTAAGTTTACAGAAAAATCATGCAAATATGACTACAGAAATCCCATATACCATCCCCCCACACACCCACACAAAGGTCTCTGGTCCTATTAACACTTTGCATTAGTGCAGTACCTTTGTTATAATTGATGAAACAATACACTTGTACTGTTAACTATATTCCACAGTTTATATTAGGGTTCACTTTGCTGTGTAGTCCTATGTGTTTTATTTGTTTGGTTTTTTGTTTTTAATTTTATTCTAGTAATACAACCTAAAATTTCCCTTTTTAACCACAAATTTATGCTTAAGTGGTATTAATTACATTCACAATGTTGTGCTACCATCACCACCATCCATTACCAAAACATTTCCATCAACCCAACAAACTCTGTACTAATTAAGCATTAATTCCCTACCCCCATCCTGGCCCCTGGTAATATGTATTCTACTTTCAGACTCTGAGTTTGCTTATTTTAATTATTTTATATCAGTGAGATCATAACAATATTTGTCCTTTTGTGTCCAGCTTATTTCACTCAACATGATAACTTCAAGGTTCTGCCATGGTGTCACATGTATCAGACTTCATTCCTTTTTATGGATGTGGCCCTGCTTTCAATTCTTTCAGGTAAATATCTAGACAGGGAATTCCCAAGACATAAGACAATTCTCTACTTAACTTTCTGAGGAACCACCAAATGGTTTTCCACAGTGGCTACACCATTTTACATTCCAACAATGAATGAGTGTTTCTATTTCTCCACATCCTCTGTAACACTTAGTAACCATTCTGGTGAGTGTGAAATGGTATCTCATTATGGCTTTAATTTGCATGTCCTTAATGGCTAATGATGCTGAGCATCTTCATGTGCTTCTTGACCATCTGTATATCTTCTTCAGAGAAATGTCTATTCAAGTCTTGACCATTTTTTAATTGAGTTATCTTTCTGTGGTTGATTTCTTTATATATTCTCAATATTAAACCCTTATTGGATATGTGGTTCTCAAATATTATCTCCCATTCTGTAGGTGTTGTATTTTCACTGTCATGATGAAATCCTTTGCACGAAAGTTATAATTTTGATGAATCCCATTTAACTATTTTTGTTGTTGTTGCCCATGCTTTTGGTGTAAAGTCTAAGAAATCACTGTCTTATACAAGGCCCTAAAGATGCTTCCTTATGTTTTCCTTCTAGAAGTTTTATAGTTTCGGTTCTTATATATTTAGGTCTTTGACCCAAATTTCACTTGATTTTTGTATATGGTGTGAGGTAGGAATCCATTTTCATTCTTCTGCATATGTATATGAAGTTTTCCCAGAACCTTTTGCTAAAGAGACTAGTCTTTCCCCATTGAGTG
This sequence comes from Tolypeutes matacus, assembly GCA_026826555.1. Classification (NCBI taxonomy): domain Eukaryota; kingdom Metazoa; phylum Chordata; class Mammalia; order Cingulata; family Chlamyphoridae; genus Tolypeutes; species Tolypeutes matacus. The sequence goes on along the minus strand of JAKSZT010007815.1, from coordinate 41,952,461 downwards.
GATTTGGCAACTTTGTCAAAAATCATCTGGCCATAGACATGAGGGTTTATTTCTGAACTCTCAATTCTATTCCATTGGTCTATATGTCTGTCCCTTGTGCCAGTACCATGCTACTTTGATTACTGTAGCTTTGTAATAAGTTTTAAGATTGCAAAATGTGAGTCCTCTAACAATTCTTTTTTAAAATGTTTTTGTCTATTTGGGGCCCTTACTCTTCCATTTTAATTTGGTGAGTGGCTTCTCTGCAAAGAAGGCTGTTGGAAATTTGGTTGAGATTGCATTGAATCTACAAATCGCTCTGGATAGAATTAATGTCTTAATGATAGTCTTCCAAACCATGAAAACAAATAATTTCCTATCATTTGGGTTTCCTTTGATTTCTTTTTAGCAATGTTTTACAGTTTTCCATGTTCAAATCCATTACATCCTTGGTTAAATTTATTTCTAGATATTTGATTCTTTTAGTTTCAGTCTTTTACCATGGAGAATGATGTTAGCTATGGGTTTTTCATATATGCCCTTTATCATGTTGAGGAAGTAAGGTTCCTTTTATTCCTAGTTTTCTAAGTGTTCTCATCAAGAAAGAGCACCAGCTTTTATTAAGGGCCTTTTCTGTGTCAATTAAGATGAACATATGTTGTGTTTTTCCTTTGTTCCATTAATGTGGTATATTGCATTAATTGACTTTATGCTGAACCACCCTTGCATATCTGGAATAAATCCCAGTTGATCAAGGTGTAAAATTCCTTCATTGTGCTGCTGGAAAAGGTTTTCTAGTATTTTGTTGAGGATTTTTGCATCTATATTCATATGGGATGTTGGTCTGTAATCTTTTCTGGTGGGATCTTTATCTGGCTTTGGTATTTTGTGTCTCATAGAATAGTTAGAAAGTGTCCCCTTCTCTTCAATTTTTGGAAGGGTGTGAGTAGAAGTGGTGCTAATTCTTCTTGAAATGTTTAGTAAAATTCACCAGTGACTCTATCTGGTCCTGGGCTATTCTTTTTCTTTCTTCTTTTTTTTTTTTTAGAAGTTTTGGATGACAGATTGAATTCTCTTTACTTCTTACTGGTCTGCTGAGACCTTCTGTTTCTCCTAAGCATAGCTAGTTGGTGTTTTTAGGGATTTGTCCATTTCATTTAGGTTAACTATTTGCCAGTGCATAGTTGTTCAAGCATCCTCTTACAATCTTTATTTCTGTGGGGTCAACAGTAACGTCCCCCTATTCATTTCTGGTTTTAGTTATGTCTGTTGTCCCTTCTTTTTCCCTTATCAGTCCTGCTAAAGATGTCGATTTTATTCATCTTTCAAAGAAGCAACTTTAGTTTCGTTGGTTCTGTCATTTTCATAATTCTCTATTACATTTTATCTCTGCTCTAATATTTATTTCCTTCCTTCCTTCTGCTCCTTTGGGTTTAGTTTGCTCTTCTTTTTCTAGATCCTCCAGTTATGAGGTTAGGCCTCTGGTTTGCGATCTTGTTTTGTAATGTAAGCATTTAGAATATACATTTCTTTCTCAGCACTGCCTTTACTGCATCCCGTAAGTTTTGGCAGGTTGTATTTTCATTCTCATTCACTTCAAGATATTTACTAACTTCCCTCGTTTTTTTCTTCGACTCGTTTGTTGTTTAATATTAATTTCCACATATTTGTTACCATTACCGGAGGTCTTTATTTCTTTATGCTGCTTCTATCCATTGTCCTTTCCTTTCAGTATGAAAATCTCCCTTTAGCACTACTTGTATGGTAGATCTAGTTGTGATGAACTCCCTCAGCTTTGGTTTATCTGGATGTGTCTTAACCTCTCCCTCATATTTAAAAGACGGTCTTGCCAGATATAAAATTCTTGGTTGGCAATTGTTTTCTTTCAGCACTTTCTTATATTTAATTCCACTGCCCTCTTGTCCCCATCATTTCTGATAAGAAACTGGCACTTAATCTTATTGGGGCTCCATTGTGCGTAACACATTGCTTTTCTCTTGCAGCTTTTAGAACTCTCTTCATGTTCCTGGCACTCAACAGTTTGACTACTATGTGTCTGTCCATGGTTCTCTTCATGTTTATCCTGTTTTAGGATTTGTTGGGTTCTTGTTACATTATTTTTCATTAAATTTGGGAAATCTTTTTCTTTCAAAACTCCTTCTGCACATTTCTCTCTTGCTTCTCTTTATCAGATCTTGTAATGTGTATACTGGTCACTTGATGGTTGTCTCACAGGTCTCTTAGGCTCTTTTTGCTTCTTTTTATTCTTTTTACCTTCTGCCTTAGACTGAATCAGTTCAACTATCTTGTCTTTTGAGTTCACTGATTCTTTTGCCACCTCCAATCTGCTGTTGAAACTCTTTTGGAGTTTTCATTTCATTTACTTTTGTCTTCAATTCCAATATTTCTATTTGGTTCCTTTAAAAAATTTATACCTATTTAGATTCTCATACTGTTCTTTTATCATTTTCTTATTACCCTTTAGTTATTTCTCTGTGTTTTACTTTTTCCTTGAGCATATTATTGAGGATCATTTTTTAAGTCTTTTTCCAGTATGTACAAAGTCTGGTCTTCTATGTTGATAAGTTTCTGGAATTTTGTCTTGTTCCTTGGGTGGGGCATCATTTCCTGTTTCTTTGCCTTGTAATCTTTTGTTGCACACTTCACATTTTAATATTTTAAAGTGTCAATGCTGGGATTAGGTCCTGAGCTGTCTGTTCCTTTAGTTTGTGCCCAGATAATAAAACGGGTTTCCTGGATAGCCAGGAGGTAATAACAAACCAACCAACACACACAAAAAAATACTTTGTCTTTGCAGATTGGCTTGCCTTGGTTGGTACTCTCCTTCACAGTTTAGCTTTCATATCAAGAAGACCAGCCTGAGGCGACTGTGAAATACAGGATCCTCTGTTTTTTTCTGAGTCTGCCTCTTTTCCTGGGTTTGTGCTTGCTCATGGCCTTAGGGATTCCCCCATGTACAAGAATTCAAATGTCCCATCTTGAAATAGACTTTTTCCTCCTTGTGGATGCACTATTGTATGACTCAAAACATGTTATCTTTTGCCTTGGCTGCTTTGACTTGTTTCTTACACTGCTTTAGCTCTTCATCAGCTGCTTCTGCCTGCATGGCAAGTACTAGGAGAGTAAGCCAGAGATGAGTTTCCTGGTTCAGTTTTGCAGTCTGCCACCTGATAGACCGGCACAGACAGAGGTACCCCAGTATGCTCATAGGGTTTTCTCTGCTCACTCGAAACATGGCCTTCTTCTCCCACTGTTAAAGCTCTGTTTTCTTAATTTGGCATTCTCCTGACTTACTGCAACACTTAATACTGTTTTCCGGGGCTCTGAGGATGATGGTTTTGCCAGTTTTTGCTAGTTGTTCAAGGATCCTGTAGTGGAATTATCCTGGAGCCTCATGCCACCATCTTGGTGGACTGGAAGCCCATAATTTTCTCTTATTTTTCATTTCTTTAAGATCAGTAGTGATATCACTGTTTTGCTTTCTGATTTTAGTTGCCTTTTTTTCCTGCATCAATCTAGGTTTTTCAATTTTACTGATTTTTCCCTCCAAAGGACCAACTTTTTATTTATTCTCTCAATTGTTTTTTGATTTTCTATTATATATCTCACTCTAATCTTAATTACTTCCTTTCTTCTGCTTACTTTGTTCTTTTTCTAGTTACTTTAGGTGTGAAGTTTGGTTATTGATTTGTGATCTTCATTTTTAATGTAGGTATTTACAGCTACAAATTTCCCTCTGAGCACTGCCTTCACTGCATCACATAAGTTTTGGTATGATGTGTTTTCATTTATCTCAAAGTATTTTCTAATTCCTCTTGTGATTTCCTCTTTGACCCTTTGGTTGATGAAGTGTGTTATTTAATTTCCACATATTTTTAAGTTTTCCAGTTTTCCTTCTGTTATTCATTTCTAGCTTCATTCCATTGTTGTCAGAGAAGTTACTTTTTATGACTTCAATATTTTAAAATTTATTGAGTCTTCTCCTGTGCCCTAACGTATGTTCTTTCCTAGGAAAATGATCCAAGTGAACTTGAGAAACTATGTTTACTTTGCTGTTGTTGGGCGAAGTGTTCTTATATATCTGTTAGTTTTAGCTAGTTTATAGTGTTGTTTAGGTCCTCTAATTCTTTATTGATCTTTTGTTTAGATGTTCTATCCAGTATTGAAAGTGTATTATTGTAGACTATTTCTCCCTTAAAATCTGTCAGTTTGCGTCAAACATTTTGGCATCCTGTTGTTGGATGCATATATTTATTAAATCTTGTTGAGTTGACCTTTTTATGGATATATAATGTCTTTCTTTCTCTTGAAATAGTTTTTAAATTTAAAGTCTATTTTGTCTTATATTAATATAGCCACTCCAGCTCTCTTTTGGCTACTATGTGCATGAATATTTTTTCCATCCTTTTACTTTCAGCCTGTGTTTTTATCTATGGATCTAAGATGAATCTCTCTCTTTTTTTTTTTTTTACACCAGTCTGTAATTTTTAATTAGAATTAACTATCAGAGACATGGCACCTTTCAAGTCTATGACTGAGTTTAACAATGTTTACAATGGCTTTATTAGATGAATGCTCGAAAGTATGCCACATTAAATTCAATTTACTTCACATTAATGTTTGCAAATACATCATTAGCAATCCCTAAATATTTCAAATCAACCAACTTGAAGTACAGGCTTGCTCCCAAAATCTTTTCTTAGGTGACAGGAAGACTGAAAGAAAAAGCCTATGACTTGAGTCCAAGTCTCTAACCAACAATAACTATATCATCACTGGTGAACTCATATGAGGGAACTTCAAGGTTGAGGGGTACAGGCCCCTTCCTGATCCTGCCAGAAGCATCATAGTGTGACCCGTGGCAAAGGCAGTAGTGACCACCAAAATCTCCTGCATTTGCAATGGGTACACAACCAAGGTGAGTGCAAACACCTATTAAGATAACCCATTCAGGTTTCTTTACTCGTTCTAAATCATGCTGTGGGTCCCTCAACTGGGACACTTCTACTGCAGCTTCCTGGTCAATTTCCTTCTTGGTTCTATGGCGCACAAACAGGGGTTTGCCTCTCCATTTGAAAGCCATATTCTTGCCTTCTGGAATATCGGATAATTTGATTTCGATTTTCGACATGGCCAACACATCAGCTGAAGCACTCATGCTGGAAACAAACTGGGAGACGATATTCTTGGCAGCATATGCAACACCCACAGTAGTTGCTGCAGTTACCAAATAGGAAAAGCCTTTTCTAGCTTCACTGCTCTCTTTTGAAGACTTCATACTATCTAAAACTTCAGTGCGATGATAGTCAGAGAAGTCAGGCACTTTGATGTCTGTATGGGAATAACGAACAGAAGCAGGGACATTGAGGCCCACGGAGACGACCAAAGGCCGGCCCGCGGCCTGGCCACTCAGCGACTCCCGGCACAGGAGGGGCCGCTTCACGTCCAGCACAGGCGGCTCCGAGGTGGCGGGCACTGCGGCCTGCAGCAAAGGCCGCAGCGCACCTGCCACCCCGCAGGATGTGGCCGATAGAACCGGCGAGAAGGGGCCCGACCGGGAGGCGACTGACAACATGGCACCAGTTGCTCCAACCTAAGATGAATCTCTTTTAAACAGCAAAAAGTTGGGTTATGTTTCTTTATCCTGCTAATAGTCTCTGCCTTTTGGTTGGTGAGTTTAATCTTTATACATTTAAGGTAATTACTGATAAGGCAAGATTTACTTCTGCCATTTAAAAAATTGTGTTTTAAAAGTCTTACAGACTGGGAAGTAGATGTAGGTTCAAGTGGTTCAGCACTTGCTTCCCATGTACAAGATCCTGGGTCTGATCCTCAATACCTCCTAAAATCAAACAAACAAACAAAAAAAACCCAACTCTTGGGCAGTGGATGTAGCTCAGTAACTGAGTGCCTTCTCCCCATGTACAATGGGTTCAATTGCTGGTACCTCCTTAAAAAAAAAAAAAAAAGTCTCATAAACCTTCTGTTGTCCATTCATAACTGCCTTCCATTTTGTTTATATCATCTTTTATAATAAGCCACTTTGAATCTATTATACTTTCCTTTTGTGTATATTTTAATTTTCTTTATAGTTGCCATGTAGATTACATTTAGCATCCTAAGTCTATTACAATTTATTTTTTGTTGATTCCAACTTCACTTCAATAGCCTATACATGCACCATACCTATATCTCCCCCATCCCTCTCTTATGTTGTTCTTGTCACAGATTACATCTTTATATACTTTTTGCCCAGTAATAAAAATTTACGTTTTTTTTTTTTTACACATTTGGATTTTAACCCTAAGAAGTAAAAGACAGTATTACAAATGCATATGTACTGGCATTTATATTTACCCATATTTTTACTTACACTGGAAGTCTTTATTTCTTCATACAGCTTCAAGTTACTGCCTACTGTCCTTTCAACATGGACTCCTTTTAGTAACTTCTGTAAGGCAGGTGTTGATCTCCCTTAGTTTTTGTTTGACTGAAAATGTCTTAATTTCGCCCTCATTTTGGATGGATAGCTTTGCTAAATATATTATTCTTGGGTAACTACTTTTTTTTCTTTACTACTTTAAATATGTCCTCCCACTGACTTCAGGCCTCCATGGTTTCTATTGCTGTAGGATGTTAATCTTATTAAGGACTCCTTATATGTGATGTGTCACTTGTCTTTATCCTTGGGATTCAACAGTTTGATTTTAATGTGTCTCAGTGGAGATCTGTTTGGGTTCATCCGGCTTGGTGTTCACTGAGCATCTTGGATTTGTATATTGGTATCATTCAATAGATTTGAGAAGTTTTCAGTCATTATTTCTTCAAATATTTTTATGACTCTATATATCTCTCATCTCCTCCTGTGATTCACTGGTATGCTTGGTGGTATCATGCTTGGTGGTGTCCAACAGATTCCTCAAGTTCTATTCATTTTTTATCATTCTTGTTTCTTTCTGCTCTTTAACCTGAATGATTTTGTTTTGTCTTCAAGTTCATGGATCCTTTCTTCTATCAAACCCCTCTACTGAATTTTTTCATACCTGTTACTGTACACTTGAGTTCCAGAATTTCCATCTGGTTTTTTAATAATTTGTCTCATTGAAATTCTCATTTGACATATATATATATATATATATATATATTTTTTTTAAAGGGATTATTCATAGTCTTTAATCTTTAAAACCTGTATATGTCCACATAGGGTAGAGTATACAGAAGTTGGCTAGTAAATGGCTGACTGGTTAAAGAAATCTCCCATGTTTTCCCATTTCTTTCTTTTTTTTTTTTTTTGTATTCAATGAAATTTAATTTTTTTTAAAATATAAAGATACTTAGAGTATATAAATGTTACACAAAAAATATAGGGATTCCCATATGCCCCACTCCCACCTCCCACCCCCTCCCACATAAACAACATCCTTCATTAGTGTGGCATATTCATTGCAATTGATAAACACATCCTGGGGCATTGCCACTGAGCATGGACCATAGTTCACATTGTAGTTTACGCTCTCTCACACACAATTCTGCAGGCTATGGGAAGATATATAATGGCATATATCTGTCATTTCAATGTCATTCAGGACAATTCCCAAGTCCCGAAAAAGCCCCAGTATTACACCTATTTTCCCTCTCCCTGCCCCCAAAGCCTCCAGTGGCCATTGCCTCCACATCAATGTAATTTCTTCCATTGCTAGAATCACAATAAGTCTGTAGTAGAATACCAGTAAGTCCACTCTAGTCCATAATTCATTCCCCAATCCTGAGGATTCTGGGATGGTGATGTCCACTCCACCTCTAATTGAGATGGGGCTTCAATCCCATACAGTCGATGGATGGGACTCTCTTACTTGCAGTTGTAGGCGCTCTTGGTTCCTTGGTATGGTGGCTGTCATTCCTCACCTCCTTGTTAGTTGTCCTGGGTGAGCCCAGTGAAATGGAGAGTAGGTGTTCCAACTCCGCTGAGGCTCAGGGCCCAGCTGGCATATGGACAACCCAAAGATTCAAGTCTCTTCAACGTACATCTACCAACTCCAGCACCAAGTATAGGTTTAAATAGAAATACAGATGAGCCATGTGTAGGGAAGCCATTACTGAGTCCAATTCTGTCACTCTTAGGAGTACAAACTCCAAAGCTATATGCCCTGACCATAGGACCTGGGTGTCTCCAGAGCCCTCAGGAGCCCCACTTTTTGGGATAGTATCCACTTTGGCAGTCTATGAGATCCTGCTGAGATGTGCATAAGTATTACCTCTGGGATGACCTCCGGACTCACTTTGAAGTCTCTTAGCCATATAAACTCATTTTTCTTTACCTTTTCCCCCTCTTATTTGAGGTCTTTTTCCAGTTGCATTGCTAGTTTGTGCTTGGTAGCAATCCCTCAGTGCCAGGGAGGCTCATCCCCAGGAGTCAATGTCCCACGCTGGGGGGAAGGTAGTGCATTTATATGCTGAGTTTGGCTTAGAGAGAGGCCACATTTGAGCAATCATATTTTGTTTTCTTGATTTCCTTTTGTTCACTGATCTTATTTATGAGAGTTTTTCTAAGGTCTATGCTTAGTAATTCCAGAAACTGACTTTTCTCTGGAATATTTTTTTTTTTTTTTCCTGTGACTGGGCCATACTTTCCCATCTCCTTGTATGTTTTATAATTTTTGTTGTTGTTGATAAATGGACACTGAGTATTTTCTTGTGGTCACTCTGGAAATCTAGTACTTCTGTTATTTAGTCCGTCAGACTAAGAAGAAGAAGAAAAAAGGGGGAAAATACTAGGCAGCAGACAGAACATCTCCCAAAACAGCAAGAAAAAAATCAATGGGAAAAAAAAAAAAAGGAGTTTCACTTTTTCTCTAAATAGCTTATTCTGTGCTGGTGGGTAGCCAGAAGCTATCAAGGCTGAAGTCAGTGTCCCGCCAGACCCATAAACATATAAAACAGAAAGAAAATAACCAAACATAAAAAAAAAAAATTGCACTGGGTCATTGAGTCCTACTGAATGCTTGTGTATGAAGCTGGAAGCTGCTGTTGCCCAGTGGGCTGAAACTGAGGCCAGCTTCTATGCTGGTCCCTCAGGTATTCCCCAGACCAACCTCAAATCCATTTTTTGGACCTAGCCCCAGCTGGCCACTCCTGGAGTCTGCACTCTGCTACAGCAGCTGTTTATTCAGCCACTGCCGTGAGCTGAGAAATGGGAGATGATTGCTTATTTGCACTTGCACTTATTAAGCTGTTTTCTTGGCAGCCTCTTGCTTCCTGTGACACTCCTGTAGTTGTTCTAGACATCCATTCTGGTTCCAGGGTTACCACCTAGTCAATTCCAATCTTTTTTTTTTCTTTCAGTTCAATAATTTTTCTAGTGGAAGGAGTGATTTGCAAAACCTCCTAGTCTGCCATCTTGCATCCTCATTCAAAGACTATTTTTCAAATGGCCACAGACAAGATGACCAGGACAGTCCTGGTTTATGCCTATTGTCCTGGCATAATTATTAAAGCTCCCTTTCTCCAAAGTGTTGCAGTTTGGACTGTAAGTTATTTGGTCACTCAAGATATAGAAGATGCAGAGTGTGATTCTCACAGGCCATCTCTTCTAGAGGCCAAATATGCTTCCACTCTTTCAGCACACTTCCCTGGGCCCAACTTCTGAAGCTCACACATCACCAGTCATGGAGTTAACAAATGCTTTCCTTGTGTCCCTGTTATGTTTTCTCTAGACAGGAAAGAGAATCCTGACTGTACCACTCACCTGACTTGCCAATCATGGTCCCAGATGATCCAGTTATTTTCTAGGACAGAGGTATGATTTGTATGCTCTGCCATAGTGCCTAAAAGTCAATGCAGACCTAGCGCTAGGGCTAGACAAGTTTAAGTCCAGACCGGTTCTGAGAAATGAAGACCTTGAGGAAAGAGACAACAAGCATGGCAACAAAAAACAGTCCCAAGACTTTAGTTACTTTAGGTTGTATATATCAGACAATTGTTTTCTCTGAAGGATAAAAAAAATTACTTGTGGAAAATCCAGAAAAAGATCGTCAAATCTGAAATGACTGAAAGGTACATCAAAATTACTGATCTGTAAATCAATCAAGAGCTAAGGCAGCAAGAGCCATCCTGAGGACTCCAGAAAATGGGACTATTTCCATAATCCGATTTCCCCCAAAGACTAACATTCAAAATAAAGGGTTGGTTATATTACACCTTATGTGCCTCATCAGAATACATGAACAAAGCATATACAGGTATACCACAGAGATATCATGGGTTTGGTTCTAGGCACCACAATAAAGAGTCACAGGAATTTTTTGATTTCCCAGTGCATAAAGAAGTTATGTTTACAATATACTGTAATATGTTAAGTGTGCAATAGCACAATGTCTAAAAAACAATGTACATAACCTTAATTAAAATGTGACACAGAGACACAAAGTGAGCACATGCATTTGGAAAAATGGTGCCGACAGATTTGTTCAACGTGGGGTTGCCACAAACCTTCAACTGGTTAAAAAAAAATAAAAACACAGCATCTGCAAAGCACAATAAAACAAGGTATGCCTTTACTGTCATACCCCAGTGCTTTGTCCAATGCTATTCTTTCTGCCAAGGATGTCTTTTCCTTTCCTTGTCCCCCTGCAGTGGGCTTCAAAGGCCCATTTCCTATGTAAAGTATTCCTGGGTGTACTTTGGCAAAAATGATTTCTCTCTCCCTTGTATACCTGTAGCTTTGGGTTCACATGTCTACTATAGCATAAGACCTTGTATAATAAAAATAAAATAGCTCCCACTTATTGAGTGGTTTCATACATAAGAAAGGACAAATGATGTTTTACATGCACAAATTATTTCAATCAGTAAGACCTGGACTTTTATTACTCCTGTTTTATAGATGAGAAAGCCAAGGCTCAGAGGCGTTAAGAAGATGTTCAAGATCCCACAACTAGAATATGCAAGTATAGGATCAGGACACATAATTCTCCGTCTGCAGAATTAATAATCTTCAGCCCTATACTACCTACTCTACCTCTATTACAGTTCATGGTTCCTTTTACTTGCCAGGTTCCCAAGTTGAAACAGTTTTTTGAGGATAGGAATTGAGTCTTTTATTCCCAAAGCTTAGCACTCAGCAATGTCTGTTAAATGAATGAATAAGATAGAAGGAAACAAAAGTGTTTGTTTCTAATAAGAGAGTCATATTCTAAGGGAAAAAAGAGATTTTAACCTTTGAACCAGGAATCCAGGACTCACCTCATAATCATCTCCTCACTGTGAATTAAAAGAAGTAACGGAAAACAATTTATCGAAATTGTAGATAATTGTACATTATTTTTCACCTTTAGTATTACATCTAGATTGTCTTCAGTATACTTTAAACTGTGTTCTTTACAATGTGAATCAAATGTTCCACACAAAGATAGATGCAATATACTTTCTATAGACTTAATCTTCAATGACTTTTTTCTGTAGTTCAGTTAATTGACAAGAAATACCCAGTAGAAGCTGACACATTATCTTATTATCCCATATCTTCTGATAGCAGCCAGTATGCATATATGTGTAATTTGAACTCTTTCCTGCCATCTTATTCAGGCCAGGCACAATGGAACTATAAAAGCCACTAATACCTTCACATAATTTCTTAATTTTCAAGTCTTACATGTTTCATAATTAGGAATGACCTCAGGGAACACATCTCCTTTAAACTCAAGTTTTGCATATAAGCTATGAGTTCACTCATCCTTCTTGCTAAAGAAAATTCATGGATGCCATCTTGTCTCAAAAAAACATGTAACAGATGGGCAGTTCAGGAAATTAGGTTTATCTTGGTCAAAATCCAACCAGTCCTAATCTACCTCCAATTCTCCCTAGCTCTCTCAAAAGACTCAGATATCTTAATATAGACAAATAGTCTCTTCCTCTATGCACTACTTATATTGTTCTCTACAACAGACACATTCTGCAACTTCCCCGTTGGGTTGGCATTTTGTATGGAAGCTCAGTCTACATTTTGTTTCAATTTATGTGGTTCTAAGATCCAATTTCGTAGAAGGCACAACATTCAGAAACAGCCTCTAGGCAAGAACTGTCCCTAAGTGCAGGGGTTGTCGGCTTTATGGCCTTCTGAGCTCCTCATGAGAGGACTGCCACCCTTTGGCAGGCCTTCCTGCAGCCTCACACCTTGGCTCTGTAGGGCAAGAACTAAAGCTTCCTCCAGTCACTGAAGAACAGAAGTGAAAAGGTGAGCCTGTGCTTGGCAGTTCTGTAAAGCAGAACAGGATAAAGGAACTAGAGAATAAGGCAAAATCAGAGCAAACAGTCCCCAAACAGGCCTCTGGGCTCATTCTCAGGTCAGCTGTAGTCTTCTGCTACTCTGGAGGAAAAAAAGGATGTCTGATGGATCATCAGTGCTCCTAAAAAGGCCCTGCCTTTAAGGAAGAGGCTTCAGTTCAGATGATGCTCTGGGCCCATCATCCCCAGAAACGAAATGCTCTATTCTTCCCAGGGGACCACTGACCTGCTCGAGGCCCAAAGAATAAGGCATCTTGGAGTCTGCAATCTTCACTCCTGCAATATTAAGTCCTTATTATCTGTAAGCTGATGTTCATTCACAGGTAAACCATTTGTTAATCCTAGCAGGAAGAGTCAGACCTTTGTCTGAGTGGTCCCACCTATAATTGTGATAGACCAAACAAAATCAGTGGATCAACTTCTCTGATGGGGGAAAGGCTGGAAGAGAAAGAATGAGGCTGTCTTGTGCTCACACTAATCTCTATGATGTTTTACAAAGTGACAGGTATGTGAGCACCAGGAAAGATACATAATACCCATGATAGTGGCCCAATAGCTACAATATTTTGAACATAGAAATAAATTACAGGGCACAGGGCCAAGGATGAAATCAGGGAGAAGAATAGGGTCACCTTGGGACTAGAATAATGGATACTTCACCAAACTGCATGTTTTCACTCTAAACCCTGGGCGTTGCGCTTCCTCAACATGCCACCTGTATATGCTGTATCAGCACTGATGCTCAACCCTTTATCTCTGAAGTCTTGGGGCCACTGCTCTTTGCTGGTTTCCTCTTGCTCACTGTAGCTGTCTGCACTGAATACAGCATTCTCTGCCAATACAGCAGGATCTTCCTCTTCATGAAAACAGCAGGAACATGTTTCTGACTTTGAATCATGTAAGGTAACAGAATTATCTTCCTGGGTTCTGGGGTCAGTGGGCAGACTTTCCCAAACCAAAGGGTCTGATTCTTCTTCTTCTAGCACTCCCATTCTTTCAGCTATTTCTTCAGCAGAAGGCTCTTTTGGGTCAGGGTAATCCACAAGGATTGTTTTTTGCCCATGTTTGATGCAATCTGAAAGTTCATAAACTGGATAAGTCTCTTCAGGGTAACCTAGAGAGGAAAGTAACACAAAGTCGAACAAGGAATAGCTCTTAAAAAAAATAAAGTGTCAGGATCAGAGTCTCAGAAAGTAGCCATCCTATCCTAATAAATCCATTCAAGGAATCTCTAAAATGATTCTAACAGTTTTGAAGTTTCACTTGAGCAAATTCTTAGCAATCTGGCTGAGTACCCCATTGCTCTGTGAAATACAACTCAGATGAAAATCCCTTCTTAAGTGTAGGGTGCTTGTGGCAGTGCATAAATCTCACACCACAGGCTTCTGCAGTATTGATGAAAATTACACGAACAATTGAGCCTTCAGTTAAAAACAACCAAAAACAAAAAACAAACAAACAAAAAAACCACACCAAACACCAGATGGAAAAAGTGTAGCTCAAGGCTAATGTTTATAATTTCTATTTGGAACGACTTTCAAATTTTCCTGGTATGGGAGGAAGTAGGAGGTAAGGAATGATAAGCTCTTTGAAAAATATACCATGAAGCCTTCTACTTATCAAAACAATTGAAATGGCTTGCAAGTGTCAAAAACAGAGAGCACTTTAGCAAGACATGCCTAAGATCCCAAAGGACAAGCACTGCATTTTTTACATTTTCAGAAGACAGAATTCCCATTGTTGTCTTCTTCGTCTTCACAAAATAGAACAAAAGAAAATAAACTGGTAAACAAAATGAATAATACTGGTACTGAATTCCAGCAATGATAATGAGAAAAGAAAAAATGTTGCCAAACTAAGGAAAGAAATGAAATAAATCTGTGTCAGCCAAGCTGAGCCTAAGCAGCAGATGGGCGGCACTGAAACTCATATGCCAGTGCTGGCAAAGACAGCAGTGCACATGACAATGTGAAAAGCTGGAGAATTCAAAATCCATTTGTACATTATGATAATTGGCAAGATCAGCCTAACATAAACCATTTTCTGCCTACAAATTCTGTATCAAACACTTTTTTGATACAGTGTTGGGTGAGGGGAGATATTTTCACATTTACTGTTTTATAAAAGTCATAAAAACTCAATTTAGAAAATTTGAAAAATACAGAAGAGTTAAAAAAAAAAAAAAAAAAACACCCAGAAGCCCACAACTGAAAATTTCTTGCACTTACTTCTGGACTTTTTTGCTTTACATAAAAAAATGTTTTTCTTTTTTAATAAAGAAGGATTATACTATCTATAAAATGTACACTGAGTTCTTCATTCAGCATTATATCATAGATATCTCTCCATGTCATTAAGAATTTTTAAATTAGCTACAAAATATTCCATTATATAGCTACAACACAATTGATATGACTTACCATTCCTCTTCTCTAAGACATTTAGATTCTTTCCAATTTTCCCCTATTGTAACATTGCCATTAAGATCTCTGAATATAAATCCATGTCTACTTCTCTATTTTAGACTTCTAGAAATATAAGTACTAGGCCAAAGAAAATGAAGATTTTAAATGCCTTTTTAAAATAACCTACCAAATTACTTTCCAGAAAGTGGTATAAATTTCCAGTCCCACCACTGGTGTACTGTCCCACCTTTATCACACCCTCACCAGCATTAAGTAGCAGTATTTTAAAAAATCTTGCCAATGTACTATTCATTCCCAGGCTTAACTTACTATGGGCAGTACATTAGGTAAAATTGGGCTTAGCTACTGTACTCAATGCCCTCCAAGCCTTCTTGGTCAAGGGCAGGGGCTGGGGAAGCCTGCTTGCTAGTTATCTCCCATACACAAAGTCCATTTACTCCCATGTCCCAGCCTTCTCACCACAGCAAGGACAAAGCTTGTCCCTTGGACTTCCATGGCTCTCTGCTTTGGTTTAAGGGTTAGGAGGGAGGGCACTGGAGAAAACATTAGTGATCCATACTACTGATTACTCAAGGACTTCATTAAAACCATGAGCCAGCAACAAAATTTACTGGTCCTATGAGGAAATCAGTTCAAAACAGGGGAACCAAACTAAGCAAACTATGCAAATAGCTCCTAACAAAACAGTCAATGTAGGAAATACAAGTTAACTTCAATCAAATCATAATTGATATTCCCAGGGATAGTCAAAAGGATATTGCATTGGGAAGCGGCTGTGGCTCAATCAGTAGGGCTCCCGTTTACCATATGGGAGGCCCCGGGTTCGGTTCCCGGGGCCTCCTGGTGAAGGCAAGCCCGCCCGCACGGCGTGGTTAGCTGACCCAGCAAGCACAAGCAACAAGGGGGGGATAAATGAATAAATAAATAAAATCTTTAAAAAAAAAAGGATATTGCATTGATAAAACCAGTAAAGTATGAGTGATCCAATTTCTCCCCATCCTCGTCAGCATTTATTGTCATTATTTTTTATTTTAGTCATTCTGATAGGTGTGTAATGATGTATCATTGTAGTTTTAATTTACATGTCCTTAACGGCTAATGATGTTGAACATCTTTTCATGTATTTATTTGCCATCTACAGATCCTCTTTAATGAAATGCCTGTTCTAGTCTTTTGCCCATTTTCTAATTGGATTGTATGCTTTCTTACTGTTGAGTTTTGAGAGTTCTTTATATATTCTAGATAACAGTCCTTTGTTGGATATGTGGTTGGCAAATATTTTCTTCCACTGTGTAGCTTCTTTTTATCCTCTCAATAAGGTTTTTTGCAAAGAAAAAATTTTAAATTTTGATGAAGTCCAATTTATCATCTTTTTACTTTTATGAATTATTCTGTTAAGTCTAAAAATTCTTTGCCCAGTCCTAGATCCTGCAGATTTTTTTCATATTTTTTTCTAATAGTTTTATAGGTTTACATTTTTACTTTTTTGAAAGTTCATTATCCATTTTGAGTTGATTTTTGTATAAGGTATGAGACTTAGGTTGTGGTTCATATTTTTGTCTATGGCTGTCTAATTGTTCCAGCACCATTTGTTGTAAATGCCACTGAATTGATTTTGCACCTTTGTCAAGAATAAGTTGTGCATATTTATGTGGGTCTATTTCTGGGTTCTCTGTTCTGTCCTAGTGTTTATCCCTCTGCAATACCATATAGTCCTGATTACCATAGCTGTATTGTAAGTCTTCAAATCAGGTAGACTAATTCCTCCCACTTTAATTTTTATTTTTCAAAATTTTTGTATTGTAGTTCCTCTGCCTTCCACATACATTGAAGAATAATCTTGACTACATCTACAAATTATCTTGCTGGGATTTTGATAGGAACTACATTAAAATCTGTATGTCAACTTGGGGAGTACTGATATCTGTACTTATGTTGAGTCTTTCAATCCATGAACATGCTATGTCTCTCCATTTATTTAGATTTTCTATAATTTCTTTCATGAGCATTGTGTAGTTTTCAGCACAAAAATCCTGTACATATTTTGTTAGATTTATATGTAAGTTTTTAATTTTTGAGTAATTGTAAATGGTATATTTTTAATTTGAGTACAAGTGTTCATCGCAAATATATAAAAATACAATTGGTTTTACTATGTTTACCTTGTATCCTGTAAACTTGCTGAACTCACTTATTAGTTCTAGGAATTTTTTGAGATTCCTTGGGATTTTCTAACTAGACAATCATGTCATCTGCAAATATGGACAGTTTTATTTCTTCCTTTCTAATAACCATTTTTTTAAGTTTTTAAAGCTCTGCTTCCCCACCTCCCACTAAGTATTTAGTAAATCTGTAATTTATTATGGTATTAAATGTGTAGGTCCTAACTTCCGCTTCTGTAATAATCAAGTAACAGACCGCGTTTACGTTCCCCTACCCTCCCTCCTGCATTAAACAACTAGAAAACAAGACAAAACATATGAAACACTAGATAACTGGAAGTGCAGAACTGTGATCTGTAAAAGAAGGGAAACAGAGCCCAGTGGTATCACTAAGTTGGTGAGACAGACTATTAGAGTTCAGTGAGGCCTGCACAGCTAGAATTTCCAGGGAAGAAAGGAGCTTCACAGATAAGAGCTCCAGAGATAGGGAGATAGATTCCTTCATGCTTTTATCTAAGTACAATACAAGGGGAAAAAACTATACAAGGCAAGGGTAAGTAATAAAAGCATTCAGTCTGAAAATCCCTGGAGCCCATTCATAGCTAGGAATAGTTCATGTTTCTCTTAACCAGTATGGAAAGACCTTATGGGGCATCAGGAAGAGACCTGAGAAGGGCATAGTGAGACTTAATTAGCCCTAGAGAAAAGAAAACACTTCTCTGGACCCACCCTAACAAAGCTTAAAAACAAAGCCTTGAAAGGATTTCTAGCCCCCAACAATGTAAAATTTGCAATATCCATAATCTAATCAAAATTTATCAAGCATGGAAAAAAAAAAAGCGGGAAATAAGAACCTATAACAAGGAGAAAAGTCAATCACTAGAAACCAAACCAGAAATAACAAAAATAGTACAATTAGCAGATAAAACGGTAACAGCTATTATAAACACACATCCTATGTATAAGAAAGTAGAATCATAAACACATGAGGATAGAAATGGAAGATATAAAAAAAAAAGACCCAAAAGGAACTTCCGGAGATGACAACAGAATATCTGAAATAAAAATACACTGAACAGGATTAATAGCTATTAGATACCCCAGAAGAAAAGATTAGCAAACTTGAAGACAGCAATATAAACTATCTAAATTTAAGCGTAGAGAAGAAAAAGACTGGGAAAAAAAGAACAGACTATACATTACCTGTGGGGCAACATTAAGCAGTCTAATATATGCACAATTGGAGAGTCAGAAGAGGTGAAACTATTAAAGAAACGATGGGGGAAGCAGATGTGGCTCAACCAGTTGAGTGCCCACCTACCACATAGGAGGTCCCGGGTTCAGGTCCCAGTGCCTCCTAAAGAAAACGAGCAAACACCATACCCGCTACAACAAGCTAGACACCGCACTGCCACAAAAATGAGCTAGATGCCATACCCGCTGCAATGAGCAGAAGCCTAAATGAGCAGATGCCACAAGCCGGCAGACACTGCAGCCCATGGGGAGCAGATGTGGCTCAAGCTGCTGGGCACTCACCTCCCATGTGGGAGGTCCTGGGTTTGGTTCCCGGTGCCTCCTTGAGAAGGCAAGCAAACGATGAGCAAACTGATCCATCTGGGGGGTGGGGGGTAATAAATATATTTAGGAAAAAAAAAAGTGATGGGCAAAAATTGATGAAAACTATAACCCCACAAATAAGTTGCTCAAGAAACCCAAAGCAAAAGAAACATAAAGAAAATCAAATCAAGGAACATAATTAAAATGAATATATGTACGTGGTTATTTTGTTGGTTTCATTTTTTAAGAAGTTTTGGATCACAGAAGGGTTACAACTGTGGCAGGGGAGGATCACTGGTGTGGGGTGTCACTAGTGTGGGGAAGAAGTTCACCTGGGGCATACCTATAAGGCATATGAATGTGTTCAAGTGTTTATGGGGCATTGTCACAGTGGGTTGAGATTCATACAATAACCAAAAGAATATCAAATTCCCATCCTGGGGAGCTCTGCTACATTCTCTAATGGGACAGCAAGAATACCCCAAGTACAGGGGCAGTGACTAGTGAAGGAGGATGGACCACTGACAGGCCCTTAAAATTGATGACTGTACTTATGAACCTTTACTCTTGAAATTGAAACTTAGCCTAGTATTATAGGATGCCTAAGAGTTACCTCCTGAGAACCTCCTTGTTCAAATGTGGCCTCCAAGCCAAACTCAGCGTATAAATGTTACTTTTCCCCCAGCGTGGGACGTGACTCCCAGGAATGAGCCTCCCTGGCACCAAGGGATTATTATCAAACACCAACTAGCAACGCAACTGGAAAAAGACCTTGACCAAAGGGGGAAAAGGTAAAGATAAATGAGTTTATATGGCTAAGAGACTTCAGAGTGAGTTGGGAGGTCATTCCAGAGGTTACACTTATGCACATCTCGGCAGCATCTCACTGACTGCCAAAGTAAATATTGCCTCAAATAGTGGAGCTCCTGAGGGTTCTGGAGACATCCAGACACTATAGGCAGGGCAGACAGATCAGGCGTTTGGCGCCCTGCCAGTGGGCTCTACTTTGGAATTTATGCTCCCCAGTATGACAGAGTTGGACTCAGTGGTGGTTTCCCTACACATGGCTCTTCTGCCCCTTCTATATAAACCTATAGTTAGTACTAGAGTTAATAGGCATATGTTCAAGAGATTTAAATCTTTGGGCTGTCCATGTGCCAGTTGTGCCCTGAATCTCAACAGTTCATTGGACTCACCTAGGATAACTACTCTCCAGTTCATTGGACTCACCTAGGATAACTAACAAGGAGATGATGATGGACAATGACCATCCCAAGGAACAGAGAGAGTCTGCAACTGCAAGCAAGATAGTCCCATCCATCTGCCCCATAGGATCTAAGCCCCCTCTCATAGAAGCGGAACGAGCATCACCATCCCAGAGTCTTCAGGATTGGGGAATAAACAATGGACTTGAGTAGACTTACTGTTATTCTACTATAGATTTATTGTGATTCTACCAATGGAAGAACTTTTATCATTGATGTAGAGGCAGTGGCCACTGGAGGTTCTGAGGAAAGGGAGAGGAAAAAATAGGTGTAATTTGGGGGCATTTTGGGGACTTGGGAATTGTCCTGAATGACACTGCAATGACAAAAAGGCCATTATATATCTTGTCATAACTTACAAAATTGTGCAGGAGAGAGTGTAAACTACAATGTAAACTATAATCTACACTTAGTGGCAATGCTCCAAATTGTGTTGATCAATTCTACCATACTAATGAAGGATGGTGTTCATTAGTATGATGGGAGGGGTAGGGAGCAGGGCATATGGGAATCCCCTATTTTTTCATGTAACATTTACGTAATCTAAGTATCTTTTAAAAAATTAAAAAGTATATTAAAAAAAAAAACAATAAAAGAATACAATCCAACAGAAAAAATAAAATAAAATGAATAAAACCAATAATAAAGAGAAAATCATAAAACAGCCAAAGAAAAGAGGCATCACGTACAAAGGTGCAAACATAAGAATGACAGCAGATATATCATTATAGAAACTCTGCAAGCCAGAAGACAATTAAGAGTCATTTTTAATATCTTGAAAGGAAAAAAACCAACTCTGTAGAGGAAAATATCTTTTAAATTTTAATAGTGAAATGGAGAGAGAGAGCACTGTGGGAAGATGTTTTAGTTTGCTACAGGCAGCCAAGGCAATATATCAGAAATGGTTGGCTTTTACAATGGAGATTTATTAACTTATAAGCTTACAGTTCTGAGGCTGTGAAAGTGTCCATATCAAGGCATCAGGAGATGTGGTCTCCCTGAGCTGCAGCTGTGCATAATCAGGCACATGGCGGCATCTGCAGGTCTCTGCCTTCTCCTCCAGCTCTGTTGCTTTCAGCTTTGAGCTGCTCCTTCTGCGGATTTTTCTCTCCCAGCTTCTTGCTCTCATAGTTTTCACTCTCAATTTCTGTGGGTTCCTCTCTCAGGTCTTGGGTCTTTTATCTTTGTCTCTGTGACTTTTCGCTCCATATTTATCTCATTTATAAAGGGCTTAAGTAAGAAGATTAAGACCCACTCTAGTCACCCTACTGAAGTAACCTAATCAAAGGCCCTTAACTGAAGTGAACTAATCAAAAGGTCCCACTTACAACGGTTCACAGCCACAGGAATGGATTCATTTAAGAACATAATTTTCTGGTTTCCACAAAAGCCTCAAACCACCACAGAAGATGATGGAGTAGGGAGCTCCAGGACACAGTCCTTCCACTAAAACAACTATTAAAACAAGTAAGAACTGCCTGAAACAACTAATTTGAAACTCTGGAGGCCAGAAGAACACAGTAGTATCCAGGAAATAGGGAGAAAAGGCTGATAAATTATGGTAAAGAACAGTAAGCTGCTCTCTCCACACAGTGGCTATGGGCACCTATCCTACACTTTCACAGCAGGCCACTGCGAGATCTAGCCCCTGGGTAGCTCGTTGGTAACAGAAAAGGATATAAAAATCCTCTTCTCCAAGACTGGGGTAGGTATGGTCAATCACTGATCACGGCTTTTGATTAGTGAGTTTGGATCACTGGAGGCCCAGGTCTGAGTAGAGCCACTGTTTCAACCACACAGCACAGTGATGACAGCCATTGTTTCAATCCTCCTTGCACAGGGGCAGTGGAGACTTAAAGACGCTATGCTTCCTCAGGGCTCTGGGGGACAGATAATTGAAGGAATGTATTTGATGGGCAGGCCAAAAAAATCTCAGCTGTGGTGAGCTGTCAGAGAAGCTCTTGGTGACTTTCCTATTCCCCTCCGTAGGGCACTCTGGAGCCAGTCTGCACCCCTTTCATGGGTCCCTGGCCCTGCTTTGGCTGGGGAAGACTGACTTTGTGTCCACCTCCCATAATCTGCCTTCTAGGCAAAAGCAGCTTGAGACAACAAAAGTAGTATTAAAAACTACAGAGGTAGACAATTTGGGATAGAGATATGCTGGCTTCAAACAACCAAGAGAGAGAAGTCTGTCTCCTAGGAAACAGGGGATAACTAAACTCCTGTAAACAGAGAGACTCCAAAACAACTAATAAACAAAAGCCCAGGATGAGAGAGAGGCCCAGAAAGACAGTGAAAACCCTGCACAGTGCACTTGCCTTGGGCAGACCTTCCTGATAGAAGATAATCTCTGTGATCACCAGCTGGTACAAAACCAAGAAACAGACATTTCAGGGAATAAATCCCAGAGCTAACATTTTAAAATATTAAAATGTACAGTATGCAACAAAAGAGTACAAGACAAACAAATAGGAAATAATGGCCCATCCAAAGAAAGACGATAAAAATCCAGAAAAGACCAACAGAAAAGACAAGAATGTGGATATATTAAACAAAGCCTTGAAAAAAAAAAAAGATCTTAAAAATGCTCAATGATACGAAGGAAACTACATAGAAAGAACTAAAGGATACCAGGAAAACAATGAATGAGCAATATGAGAGTCTTAGTAGGGAGACAGAATTTTAAAGAGGAACCACACAGAACTACTGGAGTTGAAGACCACAATAACTGAAATGAAAAATGCCCAGAAAGGTTTCAAGATCTGATTGGACCTGCGAATATTCTCACTGTCCTGATTCTGTGATAATCAGGGTGGGCTAAACATTCGCTATATTAGAAACCATGCATGTGTCCCCAGACCTCGTTTTCCTCCCTAGGTCTGGTTTTTAGAATGCTGGTGATAAACTAAGCCTGATTTATTATATGACCATCCTGTATGGGAAGAGACTGTAACTCTAGGTATCTCTGGTCAACCTTAAGAGATATAGCAGGGGACTATATCTGGTTGGCGTCCATCTCCCATATGGAGGGACCTGGGTTCAATCCCCGGGACCTCCTGGTAAAAATTTTAAAAATATATAGAAGGTGCGTGGGCCGCCAGGCCCGGTGCGCGGGTGCACCACCAGTTCCTGCGAGCCACACAGCAAGATGATGACATAATAGGAGAGTGACACAAGGGAGAGGCAAGATGAGACGCACCGAAAAACCAGCAACTAAGGTGGCGCGGGCAGGATGCCTCTCTCCTACATCAGAGATTCCAAGGATTGAATCCCAGTGAAGACAGGAGGAGAAGGATGAGAAGAGAGGGCAGAAAATGGACACAGAGTTGCCCAGCAATTGGACACAGAAACAGCAAAAACGGGGGGGGGGAAGGGGTGTAAAAATGGATAAAAGTAAATAAATAAATAAATCCTTAAAAATAAAATAAAATAAAATAAAAGAAAAAAAAAAAAAAAAAAAAAAGATCTGATTGGAGCTAAGAGAAGGAAGAATCAATGAACTTGAATACAAGGCACTTGAAGTGAGTCACTCTGGGACAACATCAAGTGCACCAATATACACATTACGGAAGGGAGGGCCAATTTCTCATCAGACACCATGGAGGCAAGAAGGCTGGGGCTGAAATACTTACAGTGCTGAAACAAAACAACTGCCAGCCAAGAATTTTATATCCAGCAAGATTTTCTTTCAAAAATGAGGGAGAGGGAAGATGTGGCTCAAGTGGTTGTGCTCCCATCTACCACATGGGAGGCCCTGGGTTCAGTTCCCGGGGCCTCCTGGTAAGGGCAAGCTGGTCCACGCCCGCAGAGAGCTGACGGCCCGTGCCCGCAGAGAGCTGGCGCGGCAAGATGACCAAACAGAGGGAGACAAGTGGACACAGAGGAAAAGCACAGCAAATGGACACAGAAAGCAGACAGCAAGCACAAGCAGCGGGGGGTGGGGGGGTGGGGGTGGGTAAATAAATAAATAAAAATAAATGAGGGAGAAATTAAGACAATCTCATATAAACAAAAGCTGAGGGAGCTCATCAGTACTAGACCTGCCCTACAAGCAATGGCAAACAGAATTCATCATATTGAAAGGAAAGGACACTTCAAAGCAGCATAAAGAAATAAAGAGCTGCAGTAAAGGTAACCCATTTCAGTGATTATAAATGCCATATAAATACAAATGGGGAATTATAAAGAAAGGATAGAAAAAATATACCACATAAGTAGTAACCAAAAGAAAGCTAGCATGGCTATACTAATATCAGATAAAATAGACTTTAAGTCAAACAGTCATGAGGGACAAAGATGGCCATTATATACTGATAAAGGGGACAATTCAACAGGAAGATATAACAATTATATATGCACCTAACAGCAGAGCACCAAAATATATGAAGCAAATACTGACCGATTTTGAAGGGAGAAATTGACAGTTAGACATTAATAGTAAGAGACTAACACACCACTCTCAATAATGGTAGAACATCTAGTCAGAATATCAATAAAGGAATACAAGACTTGAATGGTACTCTAAACCTGCTAGAACTAACAGACATATATTAAACACTGAATCCAACAAAAGCAGAATGCACATTCTTCTTGAGTGCACATGGATCATTCTCCAGGATAGACCATATGTTGAGTCACAAAACAAGTCTCAATAAATTAAAAAATAATGAAAACATATTATGTATATTCTCCGCCCAAAACAGAATGACGTTAGGTATTGATAACAGAGGGAGAAAGGGAAAATTCAAAAATATGTGGAAATTAAACAATCAGAAGCAAAATTAGAAAATATCTTGAGGGAAGCGGCTGTGGCTCAATCAGTAGGGCTCCCGTTTACCATATGGGAGGACCCGGGTTCGGTTCCCGGGGCCTCCTGGTGAAGGCAAGCCCGCCCGCATGGCGTGGTTAGCTGACCCAGCGAGCACAAGCAGCAAGGGGGAGATAAATGAATAAATAAATAAAATCTTTAAAAAAAAAAAAAAAAAAAAAGAAAGAAAATATCTTGAGACAGAAGAAAATGAAAAGACAAACAACAACAACAACAAAACAAACCCAAAAACTTAAGTGATGGAGCAAAGGCAATGCTGAGAGGGAAATTTATAGCTCTAAATGCTTACTTCAAAAAGGAAGAATGACTTCAAACAAAAGACCTAACCTCAAAACTGGAAGAAATAGAAAAGGAAGAACAAACTAGACCCAAAGCAAGCTGAAGGAAGGGAATAAAGATTACAGTAGAGATAAATGAAAAGGGGGACATTACTACTGACCCCAATGAAAGAAATAGGACTATAATTGGTTACTATGAACAACTGTATGCCAAGAAACTGGATAACTTAGAGGAAATGGACAAATTCTTAGAAACACACAAACTACCTACACTGACTCAAGAATAAATAGAAGATCTCAACAACCCAATTACTAATAAAGAGATTGAAACAGCAATCAAAAACTTGCTAAAAAAGAAAAGCCCTAGACCAGATGGTTTCACAGGGAAATTCTACCAAACATTTCAAGAAGACTTAACTCCAATTCTCAAAATCTTCCAAAAACTGAAGAGGAGAGAACACTTTCTAACTCATTCTATAAGGCCAACGTCACCCTCATACCAAAACCAGATAAAGATAACACAAGAAAAGAAAACTACAGACCAATATCTCTTATAAATATAGATGCAAAAATCCTCAACAAAATACTAGCAAAAGGAATCCAACAACATATTTTAAAAAATGCAACATGATCAAGTGGAATTTACCGCTGGTATTCAAGAGTGTTCAACATAAGAAAATCAATTAATGTAATACACCACATTAACAAACAAAGGGCAAAAACTATACGGTCATCTCCATTGATGCAGAAAGGGCACCTGACAAAATCCAGCACCACTTCTTGATAAAAACATTTAGAAAAGTAGAAATAGAAGAAAACTTCCTCAACATGATAAAAGGCATATATGAAAAGCCCACAGCTAACATCTTATTTAATGGGGAAAGACTGAAAGTGTTCCCTCTAATATGAGGAAGAAGACAAGGATGTCCACTGTCACACTGTTATTCAACATTGTACTAGAAGTTCTTGCCAGAGCAATTAGGCAAGAAAAAGAAATAAAAGACATCTAAGTCAGGTGGCGTGGACGGCACCATCCCAAACTCCTCAGGATTGGGGGAAGAGCTATGGACTAGAGTGAACTTAATGATATTCTGTTGTAAACATAATATGATTCAAGCAATGGAAGAAATTACAACAGTGAGGTGGAGCCAGTGGCCACTGGATGCTTTTGGGGCAGGGAAGGGAAAAGCAGTTGTTATACATGTGCTTTTTCAGGACTTGGGAATTATCCTGAGTGACATTACAATGACAGATATAGGCCATTTTACATCAGCATATAAAATGCAGAACTGTGTGGGAGAGAGTGTGGTCTACAATGTGAACTACGGTCCAGTGGCAAATCCCCAGGATGTGTATATCCATTGCAGGTGATGTGCCACACTAATGAAAGATGTTTTTGTGGGATGTTATGGGAGGTGTGGGAGGTGGGGAACATGGGAATCCCTGTAATTTTTGTGTAACATTTATGTAATCTAAGCATCTTTTAAAATAAAATTTAAAAAATTAAAAAAAAATACATTCACGTCAAAAAGGAAGAAGTAAAACTTTCCCTATTTGCAGATAAGATCCCATATACAGGGGAACGGATGTGGCTCAAGCAGTTGAGTGCCTGCTTACCACATGGGAGGTCCTGGGTTTGGTCCCAGGTGCCTCCTAGAAGCGGAAAAAAAAAAATAAAATACAACAAGCAAGCAAACAAAAACGCCAACTTCCCACATACAAGGTCCGGGGTTGAATCCCCAGCCCTGGTACCTTAAAAAAAAAAAAAAAAGATCCCATATACAGAAAATCTTGAAAAATCCACAACAAATGGATTGTTGTGAGCTAAAAAATGAATTCAGAGCTAAATTTAGCTTTTAGTTAGAGCTAAAAAATGAATTCAGCCAAGTAGCAGGGTACAAGGTCAACTCTCAAAAATCAGCAGTGTTTCTAGAGACAAGCAATGAACAATTGGAACAAGAAAAAAATTTCCATTCACAATAGCAACTAAGAGAATCAAATATCTAAGAATAAATGTAACCAGGGATGTAAAGGACTTTTACACAGAAAACTACAAAATATTGCTAAAAGAAATTAAAGAAGACCTATATAAATGGAAGGATATTCCATGTTCGTGGATTGGAAGACTAAATATCATTAAGATATCAATACTAAAGCAATTTATAGACTCAGTGCAATTCCAATAAAAATTCCAGCAACCTTCTTTGAAGAAATGGACAGGTCACTCATCAAATTTATATGGGAGAATAAGGGCCCCCAAATAGCCAAATCCATATTGAGAAAAAAGAATGAAGTTGGAGGACTCACAATTCCTGGTCTTAAAACTTTTTACACAAAGCCACAGTAATCAAAACAGCATGGTACTGGCACAAGGACAGACATATAGACCAATGGAATTAAACTGAGAGCTCAGAAATCAATCCTCACATTTATGGTCCACTGATTTTTGACAGGGTGGCAAAGACTACTGTGATGGTTTGAAGCTGGATGGATCCCAAAAGAATATGTTTTTAAAGTTAATCCCTTCCCTGTGGGTGTGGACCTATTGTAGATGGGACCTTTTGATTAGGTAACTTCAGTTAAGGACCTTTTTATTAGTTTAATTCAGTTAAGGTATAGCCCAAAGGTCTTAATCCTCTTACTGGAGTCCATTATAAATGGGATGAATTAAGGAGAGAAACAAAGGAGAAAGGCACAGAAGCAGAGAGAAAGCCACTGAAGCAGGAAGCTGAAGCAATGAGACCTGGAAGAGAAGGGAGAGCTCAGTAGATGCCGCCATGTGTCTTGCCATGTAACAGATAAATTCAGGATCACTGACAGATGGTTTTCAGGGAGAAAGCATCACCTGACAATGCTCTGATCTGGACATTTCACAGCCTCAGAACTGTAAACTTGCAAGCAAATAAACCCCCATTTTAGAAGCCAATGAATTTCTGGTGTATCATTTCAGCAGCCTAGCAAACTAAATCAACTACTCAAATGGGAAAGAATAGTCTAAACAAACGGCGCTGGGAAAACTGGATCTCCACTTGCAAAAAAAAGGGAGGAGGATCCCTACCTCACACAATATACAAAAATCAACTCAAAATGGATCAAAGACCTAAATATAAAAGCCAGAGCTACCAAAGTCCTAGAAGAAAATATAGGGAAGCACCTTCAGGACCTTGTGTTAGGCAATGGTTTCTTGGACTTCACATACAAAACACAAGCAATAAAATAAAGAATAGATAAATAGGACCTCATCAAAATGGAAAATAAATTTTAAGCATCAAAGGACTTCATCATTAAAGTAAAAAGACAACTTATAGTAGGAGAAAATATATGGAAACCACATATCTGATAAAGGTTTAATGCCCAGTATATAAATCCTTTAACTTAAGAAAAAGATAAGCAACCCAATTCAAAAATGGTCCAAAGACGTGAAAACACATCTCTCCAAAGAGATATATAAATGGTCAGAAAGCACATGAACAGATGCTCAACATTAGCCATAAAGGAAATGCACATCAAAACCACAATGAAATATCATTTCACACCCATTAGAATGGCTGCTATTAAAAAAACAGAAAATA
The DNA here is from genome assembly GCA_026826555.1 of Tolypeutes matacus. NCBI lineage: Eukaryota > Metazoa > Chordata > Mammalia > Cingulata > Chlamyphoridae > Tolypeutes > Tolypeutes matacus. Next base: position 41,924,091 of record JAKSZT010007815.1, on the reverse strand, counting down.
ACAAGTGTTGGAGAGGATGCAGAGAATAGGAACACTTATTCATTGCTGGTGGCAATGTAAATTGGTGCAGCCACTGTGAAGACAGTTTGGTGGTTCTTCACAAAACTAATCATGGAATTACCATGTGACCCGGCAATCTCATTTCTTGGTATATACCCAAAGGAATAATATTCAGCATTAAAAAGCAATGAAGTCCTGAGACACGGGACAACATGAATAAATCTTAAAGACATCTTGTTGAGTGAAATAAGCCAGAAACAAAGGAACAAATATTGTATGATTTCACTGATTTGAAACAATTAGAATAAGCAAACTCATAGAGTCAGAATCTAGAATACTGGGTACCAGGGAATGGGGTAGGGCTAGAGAATAGGAAGTTAAGGCTTAAAATGCACAGGGTTTCTATTTGGAATAATGGAAATGTTTTGGTAATGAATGGCAGTGATGGTAGACCAACATTGTGAAAGCCGTTAACAGCACTGAAATATATATCTGAATATGATTAGAAGACAAAATGTTAGATTGTATATATGGTAACAATAAAAAATCATGGAACTACCCTACACAGTGAATCCTAATTTAAACCATGGGCTTTAGTTAATAGTACAATTAAATTTCATTATATAATATTAATTGTAACAAATATTCCATACCAACGCAAGAAGGAATCATCAATGGGAATCTTGTATTTTATACATGATTTTTCTGTAAACCCACAACTTCTCCAATTTAAAAAAAGTGAAATGGAGATTACTTTCATTCAAATGAAAGCTGAGAGAGAATTCACTGCCAGTCAACCTGAACTACAAGATGTTACAAAATACTTTCAGACAGAAAGTGATACTGAAGGAAGTGGAATTATACCGTTGAAATGTTCTTATATTACACATGAAAAGGTTTAATATTATTTGAAGGTAGACTGTGAAAAACTAAAGATGCAATTTGTAAACCCCAGAGAAGCCAGTTTAAAAAAAAAACCAAGGAAGTAAGCTAATTAGTCAAAAGTGGAATTTGAAGAATGATATAATCAACATCACGATGTAAGACATCCCATGGAAAATTCTCCCTTCAGAATCAACTAATAAAAGGATATATCCCACTTGCTTGAATCTCTGGAGTATGACAGAGACTAGAGAAGGACTCCACAAGAGCTAAATAAATAAATAAATAAATAAATAAATAAATAAATAAATAAATAA